>JAGSMR010000035.1:5977500-6577500 GCA_029286605.1 Sericinus montela | reverse complement strand
TAAAAATGTTATGTCCTTTGTCAAAAGTTTTCGAAACTTAAATATTTACATTCATTACAATTCATTTGAATAAGATTGAATTTGTCCTCCAATGTAAGTATTGGTGCATGTATGTTTATTTCATATCAATACTGTTTACCCAGACGTAAGGTTAGAAATGATTTATTCATAACTTGTTTTTAACTTTTCAGCGAATATGTGAAGAACATTAATTCAATTTATAAATACGACTGCAGTCGGAAAAATGAATTTATCAACAAAGGACTCTGTGAGTTGCTCACTCTATATTTATTCAGAATGTTTTAAATTAAGGAAACTGCATCAAGAATTCATTCAACTGCACAGTTTTATAACTTTACTTTTTAATTGGGAGTTATTCTGGCCTCGGTTCTAACAATTTAAGATGCATTAGATGGAAATAAATTTATATATTTATCATTTATAAAACATTGTACATGCGATTTTTTTTTAATTTATCTATGTAACATTTATTTTGTAAATACTATAAAATGGTATTTAAGACTGTTTCCCTTAGTCGAAAGGGAGTGGTAATATGCCATTACCATATGGAAACAGTCTTGAGTGCCATTATGAGAATCGATAGATGGCAGGATAATCACCATCTCTAAATATATCAGACCAAAGTTATCAGTCCGTAGATGAGCAGCAGCATCTGAGGTGTGAGTGGTCTAGTATTGTGCCAAGCCCCATGCCAAGCATGGCAACTATAGCAAACACTTTTTTTGACTTTAACAGGCCGATATGTAAGTATGTATATATAAAATGGTATGTGGCTATGTTGTAAGCAGATAACCACATCGTTTCTGTCTTGGGTGTTGTAAGAGATGACTAAGGAAAAGCCTTGGAAGTACTATTGGCTACAAATAGATGATGGCATAACCACATGTGTTGTTACATGTGCGTTATGAATCTGGTGCATGTTTTTGTAACTGCACCTCTTCCAGTGAATTGTTAGATAGTTTTTTCTTCATGCAATTTCCCAGTCCCTTCATACACAGGTGATAGGATTAATAGTGCTTTAAAAAATCACAAATGGCCTAATGTTGTGTTGTACCAATATGTTGTAATCTGATACTGCCATACAACTATTGTCATAAATCACTACAGATATTTCTATTTCCTGATTACAGATATGTACAGAACAAAGCATGGGCACATGGAGAAATTTCCTGAAGATGTAATTAGGGCTGAAACAGCAGTAGGAGGTGACATAAAAATACTAACCAGAGATGAATTTCAAGAAGAAAAAAAACCAAGCTATGCAGGTCTTTTTGGTGACCCCGGAAAAAAGACTCCTGTCTCAGCCAAGAGAGGTATTAACAATAAAATTAGTATAAAATTGTAGCTGGTCCTCATTATCCTCCTCAAAATTGAGGATTTGTAGTGCACTCGTGAGCACATATACAGATATAAGCATTATGTGAAATCACTTCTTTTGGTGAAGTGCCAAGTCAACTTTTATTTTTATAAAGTAAAGTGTAAAGAAAGTCTGTTTGTTATATATACCCAATATTCGACTAAATACCTGGCATAGTTGGTGCAAGGTGCTGTTTTGCTAGGTATGTGGCAAAACCATTATGGTCCTATGGTCTATGTCAAATTAGGTTGATATTCATTACAATATCTTGGAGTTATGGTAACTTCAGAACTACAATGTTTGTCTGGGATACTTGACGACTGGCTTGATTGAAATGAAGAGTTTTTATGCATGAATACAATTTTAACTACTATGAGATACTAATATGACGACCTTCTTAGATGATGGAGTACACACTGGTTTTAGGGTGTCTCAGAGGTCCCGGGTTCGATTCCCGTTCAGGTCAAGAAAATGTAGAAAATACTTTTTCTACATTTTCTTGGGCCTGGGTGTTTATGGTACTTTCATTGTTTCTGATTCCATACTATAAGTGCTTAATTGCTTACTTTGCGAGCAGATCAATGTATCTGATGTTGTTCTTATCTATGTATGTATGTATGTATGTATTTATGTAGGTATGTATTATCTATTTATTTATTTAAAAAATATTTAATTTTATAGTATATAGTTTATGCTAGCATTGCCTGCATTTTCGCCTACATTGATGTACATGTTTAATTTCATTGAGAGAAAAAGTAGCCAGTGTTAGTTTTAATTTATCTCTGTTCCGAAATTCATCAAAAACCATCAAACCTTTTAAGTCTATCCTAACGTAATGCTGATGTACATGTATTTTTTTTTCTTACAACATATAAAATTTTGTGCTTCTTACTTTGACAATATTAATTCTTTACTGTTATCTGTTATTGTACTTTTTACCTTCCTTTTATATTCATTCCATTCCTTCTTCGTCTTAGTGGATGCTTACAATATATAGTGATTATTAAGTAAGTCAGGATAAGAAATTATATATGTATTGATTAGGATATTCAGTTACAGACCATAATATCATAGGTTAAAATAAAATTGATTACAGGCCATAACATAAGAGGCCTAAATAAGATTGATACATGGATGTCTCAGACATCATGCAACATGAAAAGCAGAAGCCTAATCCAGTTATGCATGCACTTTACTGAATGTTTTTTTTCTTTCTACCCATTTCCCAATAAGGAGGTCTAGACAACTTAGTCCTTAGGACCAACATGTCGCCGTTTTCATGTTCAACAATATAAATTTTGTATAAGTTTTGAAAAAAATATCTCATTGGTACAAGCCAACCCTGGGGGATTGAACTCGGGTCTCTTGACTAGTTTAGTTTTTAATATTATTATAATTATTTTTATTTTAGGCAAAGGAAGCAGAGGACGTTCACCAGAAACAACAAAACTGTCAACTCCTATAAGGAAGGTAATTTATTTATCAAAAAATACTACCTTAAGGAAAGCCAATAAACTTTCACTACAGGAGACTTCACAGCTTACACACTGCTGCCTGTCACTATACTGTTCAATTTTCTACTACCTTAAGGAAAGCCAATAAACTTTCACTACAGGAGACTTCACAGCTTACACACTGCTGCCTGTCACTATACTGTTCAATTTTCTACTACCTTAAGGAAAGCCAATAAACTTTCACTACAGGAGACTTCACAGCTTACACACTGCTTTCTGTCACTATACTGTTCAATTTTCGCCTGGTATTTATAGGGGTGGTTATCCCGCCATTTGTCAGTGGCCATTACGATTTTAGGAAAGCCTAAGGTGACCCTATTTCAAGGTGACTAAAAGAAAAGACTCTGACTCACAGTTGAATGACTCCCTGTCATATCATATCCTCATAGAATTATAGGACAGAATTGCAATAGCCAAAAGTAGGAAGAATGGGGAGGAGGGGATGAATATTGAAGATAGCATGAAAAGGCAGATAAAATCATTAAATGCTACAGCCAACTTAACTGCATCATAACGGCCTGTAAAAGTCTACAGCAGGACAGAAGCCTCTTGTATGGGAGGGACCGTCATAATCGCATGCTTGGTAAGGAGATTGGTACACAGTACTAGTACCTGGTACTGTGATGACCGTGTCTGCTGAATTTTGTTGTGGTTTTTATCGAGATGGTTTACCCACCCACTGTCAGTAGCCAATTGCATTTCCAAGGCTTTTTTCTTAGTCGTCTCTTGCGACACACGTGAAAAGGGAGTGGGATATTCTTACAATAAAATCACACAGCAAAAACTATAGTACTATTCTCTCCAAAGGAAGATTACAGAAAGGAAGATATATCAGCTATCTGCAAGTGGATTGTTATTAAAAAGATATCTGTACACTGTTATGTTAGAATCATCTTCTGCTTAAATGTGGTTTGGTATTTTTTCATTTACTCCTCCATCTATTGGTAATGATTACAATTTTTTTTACATTTTTCCATAGTCCCCCTTTTTCATACACAAAGGAAGAAACACTTTTTAATAATGCCGCTAGATGAAACTCAGACATACTAAGTCTATATTCTCAATTACATTCCATGAAAAGTAATTTTTCATGTAATTGATTTCAGATGAAAGAAAAAACCAATTACAAAGTACACATATTGCTGCAAGGATCAAAAACAACAAGTCAACCAACAGATACTGTTTCAACACCATCAACAAGCCGCGCTGGTTCCGAAACTGCTGAAGAAAAACCTGAAAATAATATAGAACAACCACATGTTTCAACTTTCAGTACTCCCACCATGTCTAGTGCCGGCATATATTCATGTCACGCGTGTTCTTTCACAACTACACGTCTTAACGTCCTTATCATGCATAACAAAACTCACAGTGTTACTTTTGTACCATACACACCTTCACCAGTTAAGAAAAAGGTTACCAAATTAAAAACAACACCTAATATTGCAAAAACTCCGAAATCTCGTAAACCCAAACAGGAGAAAATTGAAAAGGTAAATAAGAATGGTGAAGCTCAGAAACGTTTAACACAAGATAAAACAGTTGAAATTGAAGCTAAGAAGGCAAAAACTGATGAAGAAATTAAAAGTAGTCTTTTAGCAGATTGGGATGATGGGGATGAGGAATCGAATGATGACTCAAATATGGTAATGACTGGGTCTCCTGAAGTTCCTGTGGGAGCCGAATCCCCCGCTGTACCAACACCAGCGGAGTTGCCTAGTGCACAAATACCTGGAGAAATATTGTCACCTGTGGCTAAAAGGTCCGAAGAATCACTGACAGAAAAACCGGAGTCATCTAGTGACTCCAAATACGAATTTTGTGAAGATGAAGATTGGTCTTTAGAAGCAGATGCTGGAAGAAAAATCCCTCGTGTTAAAAATCCTTCTAAGCGCAAAGAAGACTTAAAAAGCCTTAGTATCGACGACGATGACGTGGCTAGGGAGGTTGCTGAACTACTTAATAAGACAGCGGTACCCGAACTACCATCAGTTCCCGAGTCATTAAAAATAGAGGAAAATTTTCCAGAGCTTTCGATTGTGAAATCCCCAGATAAAAAAAATGAAGCAAAAGTTGACGAAAAGTCGTCAGAAGAAAATAAATTATCCGAAAAGAAAGATGTAGCCGATCAGCCTCCAAAAACTATATTTAAAACTAAAACGTTTTTTCGTAGTCGCCACTCTAGGAGTCAAGATGCAATAGGTAAGTATGTAGCAGAACAATTAAATGCAGCTGAAAGAATGGATTTGTCGGAAAGTGAAATGAACGGTACCGATGTGTCTTCACCTGAAGCTAGAGAATCGCCTGTGGAACATATTAAAGTTGCTCGTTTGGCGCCAAAAATTCAACTAAAAAAGATGAAGGCTGCTGAAGCTGCGCAACAACGAGAGAAAGAAAAAGCTATTTTAGATCAAACTAAAGAAGAATCATCTAATGGCACAATAATGAAATTAGAAACAGATAAAAGGATAACCAATGATTTTGTTATTGATAAAGATCACGTAGTGACGACAACCAAGCCTATGCAAAATGCATTGAAAAGTCAAAACGATGAAAGTTCATCATATTACTTTAATGACAACCTTAGCTCCAATGAGGGTAACAATTTAGAGACAACTTCTGTTTCAGATGTATTTGATTCTGGAAAAACTTCTGTTCATGACGTGCCTGTAAAAGAGAATGAAATAGATAGTGAAAGTTCTAATGCAAGAAACAATAAAGCAAATAAGCCGGAACAAGGCAATGACCAGTTAATAGATTCGTCTGTGACCAAAACAACGGCATTAGCTGTAGATGCTTTACTAAGCGTATCTCGAGAGACTGATAGAGTTCCGAAAGTTGTAGGTGATGATCCGCCGGAGGATTTATTTGAAGAAGACATTAAAGAAAATGTTACTATTAACAACGGTATTGGTTATAATGAAAATAATAAGATAGTAGTCAATAAAGATAAAGTTGAAAATAATTTTGATCATGATAAAAATATAGCTGGTGATAACTTGAATCGAGTAACAATGGAGGAGCTAGTGAATGACAATACTGAGATACAGATGGATAAACGTATCGAAGATAAGCAAGAAAATGTAATCACGGAAGGAAATCAAGTGCAACAAAATAATGTTCAAGAACTTGTTTCCGACGGTATCCCTACTGAAAGTGATCTTCAAATAGCTGAGGCTCTTATCAATTTACCCTCAACAGCTGTTCAAAATAAAACATTTAATGAACACCAGGTCACATCAAACTCTTTCGAAATCAATTCATCTGAAAAAACTACTGAAGGTATCAATGTACTTGAAGAAAATGTTGTTGATTCTGATGATAAAAAAGATATGTTAATCACAGAAGCTATATCAGAAACCCAAGACTTATCAAATAATGAAAATATTGTTCGTTATGAAACTGAAAAAGAGAAAAGTGAGAATCTTAATGCTGCACAGTCACTGGTACAGATGTCAGAGTCGATTGATCACACAATTAATTTTGTTGAAATTAATTCAGAGAAAAAAGAGGAATCTAGTTCTTCTAGCATTAACGAATCAAAAACCAATGATGTCACTGACATAACTGTGGAACAAAAATTAGCATTAATGTCCAATGAGTCTAACACAGAGCAATCTAATTGCAAAACAATCCCTTATGAGACTTCTTCATCTAAATTATTAAAAATTTTAGAAGAACCGACTACACCAAAAGTATTATCTAATAAAATTATTACAAAACAAGTTATTATACCTAATAAAGATAAAATATTAAATTTCGATGTTGGCAAGCAATCATCGAGAGGTAAATCACAAACGCCAAAACAGAAAATAATCATCCGCCGTACTACAGGCAATAAAAACTTATTAAATAATGTGAACGAAGTTTCTAGCCTCGATAAAATTATTCTTTCCCGCAGCAATAAACCTGTCAAAGATGGATCCTCTGTACAAACGTACACTATTCAGACAACCTCGGAAACACCATCTGATGCCAATCCTATTATTATACAACAAAAACTTAGGAAGGCACCCAAACTAACACCAAAGATTCAAAAGAGTAGACCTCAAACATCACTTATTACTCATGTTAAAGAAACGAAGTCCGTTAACGAAACTTCGACAAACGAATCTATGTTCGATATAAATTCTATGCCTGTCGTGTTGTCTGACGATATTTTAACACTCGAAAATATTGAAAAAATGCCAATTGTCATGTCGGATGGTAACATTATATCAAATTCAACGATCCCGCCAAAACTTGTCAAATCTAAACCGACAATAATCGAAAGCGATAAAATTGCTATAAGTCCTGTATCCACTAAATCGGAACTCAAAACAATATTAGTGAATCCCCCTAGTGAAGGTAACAAAGTTACTACTCCCAATATTCTGTCAAAATCATCTAAGCTACGCGGCGCAAAACCGATGTTGGTTATTGACAAAACGACTGGAAAACAAAATATTATAATGACGAAACCCGAGCCGCCTGCCAAAGAAGTAAAACAAACCACTGCTACTACTATATTGGAGCCCGTCTCTCAGGCGGTGGGTAAAGCTGAGAAGTTTATAATTTTGCCAACACCTAGTCCGCCACGTACGTCTAGGACACAGAAAATTGTAATTTATCCACAGACGGGGAAAGCACACGTCTTGGTCGGAAAGGGTCCAGAGGCTACGTGCGTACCAGAAAATAAAACTGTATCGGCAAAATTAATACCGGCGTCGTCCGACAACACGAGTGCTGGCAACACGGTAATGATTATAACAAATTCACAAGGCGGCCAATCCAAGATCATCTTAACACCGGAACACGAGAAGATATTGTTTCCTAATAAAACTAATGTGTCGCAACTAAAGACACTTACACATCGCATAACAACTAACTCGGGGAACCAACCGAAAACGATTGTTCCTACGATCACATCTGCGAAAGGTCAAACGAAAATTGTGCCGAAACAGAAAAGCGCCATTATCACTTCTAAAGGGCAATTAATTGTCGGTGGACGTATAGCGTCCACGACACCGAACATAGCGCCGATGCCAGAAATAAGGCCGGCATTAAAACGAATTGTACCGGCTGAACCTAAAAAAAATGTACAGGCCGTTCAAAAAGAGGCCTCGGAACCGTTGATATTCTTCCAACGGAAATCTGGAGCCGTCATTCAGTTGACCCCGGCGCAGTTCGAGCATTTACAAAGAACAGGCGAGCTCATACCGAAGTCACCGGGACCCGTTCAGGAAAATAAAATTGTTGTTCAAAAATCTATCACTATTCCAAAAAGTGAACCTATTATAACGAACTTTCCGAAGCAGAGGGCGAGGAAATCTATCGTGGATTCACAGACGCCAATGAAGAAGCTCAAACAAGAAGTGCCCATTGCACCTGCTCCAGCGCCCTCGTCGCCCATGCCGGCATTAACTCCTTTATCGAGCACCATTACGACTGTATCAGCTGTTCAGAGTACGGTGTCTGCAGCGTCAGGATCCGCCTACCCCGATTTAGACAACTTTGAAGAACTTCTACCATCAACGGCCATCGCACGGCATTCCGAATCAGTTCTAATACAGCCTGAACAGCCGACCGCACCACCGCAGGCGGCTATCTCCGACGGTCAACTGCTGGCAGTGCCCGGCGAGCATTTTGGCGGCCTACAGGGCTCTTTCTATCTTTGCGTGGAGGACAATGGCAACTACACTATAGTAGATAATCGTCCGTTAATGCTAGAGAACAACCAGCTCGTCCCCATGGCGGAACCTCTGCCCGTGATTGCACCGCAACCAGAGCGGAGGGACATTTTAGAGGCGGCACTGGCTAATAGCGACGTATTCCACGCGGAGACCGCGCGAGACGACGCTCCAGATTTCAGAGACCTGAACGCCAACGTCTCCGTGCACTGTCGCGTGTCGGAGACCAGTACGACGCTGAATCAACCGATAATGACACCGGTTGAGGTGCCGACGAAAGTGGACACGGAACCAACGGTGCCTTCGAACCTGGAGGACGGGCTCGCAGTGATCGGAGTCACTCCGCCCACAGTTCCCACGTCTCTCGAGCTGCCCATCACCGTAACCGACCCGCGCATCGCACCTAAAACTACCGATCCGCTGAGCAACAACAATTACGGGACCGCGTTACTGCCATCGCCCAACACAGACCTGACATTCGTGTCCGCAGAGGAAGTGGTACCTGTCGTTGGACCTATCTCTATGCCGCTTTTGACTGACGACGATTCCGTCGGGAAATCTATGCCCATATTAACGGACGATGTAACGGACAGGACAGTGTCCTCTGTCGAGTCGACAGTCGGGTCACCGTCATCTATCGACGTTAGGGAATCGGAAACGGAAGACAGCAGTCAGTGGTCGCATCGTCTGTTAACTCCCGGCTCGGACACATCCGAAACATCCTCGGAGATACCCCTGCAGCCCGTCATCAAACTCTCCGTGAATGATCTATCTCATAGCGATTAAAAATGAATTACACCACTGTTATACGGTGCCTGATTCATTTGAGGAATATTTATTGATAATGCGCAATCAATTTTTTAAATTCTACAAAACGTGCAATAGGTTAAGTTATAATGTTCTTTTGAAGCGCATTACTTGTTTCTGTTTGAAACTGTTGTAGTTTGGGTTGGTCGACTGATGGATTGTTCTGTTTGCTGGTGTATAATGAATTGCTAATATAAAATAGCCGGTGGGCATTTAAACCACGTTTAGGCGATTCAAGATGTGTACATATGCTATATATGCAGCGTCGGATAGACGCGGCGGTCTATATAATAACAACATATTCGGTTAGATGTGCTCTAACAGGCTAATGCGTTACGATTATGGCGTAGATATTTTAGGCTAAGATTTATGAATGTAAATTTAAATTGAATTATATTGTTGGATCGTATGTGTAATATATAAAAGTTAGGTATATTGTAATATTTTTTATAACGTTTAGCGAACTTTGGAATATTATGTGTACAATTACACAGGTTTGTACATGAAAAATTGTGCTATTTACGTTAGGTATCGGCATTTCTTATTATTCAGTTGTGGTTTGGCAGTTTTTTGTCATTCGAAAAATGGATAACTTGAGTTATCTGTCGTCTAAGCTGAAAGTATCATTATATCATTATGTAGTTTTAATGTAAGTACAATATTGTTGATATAATATGTGAAAAGTTTGCGTTAAATTGATCTATATTGTAAAATAGGTCCGATAATGAAAGAAGAGTCTTTTAGTAATAAATTTCTGTGTAGTTTAAAGTTTTAATAAAGAAACTTTATTCGATATAATCTTTTATTTCTCTTTAATAACTTATATCTATGTGAAATTAAACATTCTTATTGTTTTCAGACAACCCGATCTGATTTCTTTAATGGTATAAGGTCAGATAATGTTGATAAAATTGTCTTCATACATTAAGGTTTAGGTTTCCCTTACCTACATAGTATGGTTCCTTAAAACATTTTGAAAGAAAATGTTTTAAATATGTATCCTACTCACTACGTTACTACAAACTACGGTAACAATATTTTAATTTATAAATTCGTAATATGTAAACAGCATCTGACAACAAAATTGCAATAGTCACTTAACCTATAATACTTTATCCAATTAAAACATGAGTCTCCGCAGTTGGTTTTTGATTCAAAGTTCAAATTTGATTTCTTGAGTTAATAGTCGTGAGTAATAGTAATTTTTGAACTAGGAATATTTCTTATCTTTTATTTGCAAAATGGTCTATTATGAATATAGCTATGTTTATATTTCTACATTATGAACAACTTCCTTTAACAATAATTATTCTTAAAATGATTATCACATTACATGCCACAGCGAAATATTCCATAGGTTGAAAATAAAAAGATTGCACAATAAAGAAGTAAACGTGTCGATAGTTGTCACTGGGCTAGAAAACGCCTTAACAGTTTTAAAATTGGAATAATTTAAATAAATTAAAAGGATAATTTTACACAATTATGATCTATAAAATATTACAAACTGGTTGCTATTGTAAATAAAAAAAAATTAAATAACCATATTGACACAGTCGCACTCTGTACAAAAAAAAAAAAAAAAACAAATGCGTTCCATTTTTAAAAACTTTTTTTTTAAAATAATAATCGACACGGTTGATATTTGCAACGTCTACTGTAGAGCTTGGCGGGTGGTGTTGGGCAGGAAGAGGCACATGAGGCCGCCGCTGGCGAGCAGCACGGCCACGATGAAGGTGGGCGCGGGACAGTAGGTGTCCAGCAGTGCTGCGATCACCACGTTGCCGATGATTCCGCCGAGTCGCGCTGCCACCATGGACACCGCCACACCAGTTGCACTGTAATGATTACAGCGTTATTAATTCACATCGACAGATTTCTATTTGAACGAACACGTAATTCACTGTCGGCATTTGATTAAATTATTCTAGTTTCAGAATTAAGCGGAATGGAATCCTGCTTTAGGAACAAAATTCATGTCGGGTTGTTGTATATGTTTGTTTATAGTTCAATTAATCTGAATTGAGTAACACAATTAATGCCGACAGTTAGGAAGACGTTCGTTTAAAACTCTACAACTCGTAAAATATGTTGATGAGTAGTAGTACTTTTACTCATTTTAGTGCCAAAAACCTTTGAGCAAATGATCCAACGAAATAAACCACCAAAAACATTATTCCCCCTATTTTAATATAATATATATAATAATTCAAAAGTCCCGATATCCTAGGGATTCGAGTGAAGAAACTCGAGTTCGATCTCCAGGTGGCAGGCTCGTAGCAATGGCTTTTTTCAAAAAACTTTAGTATTAATTATATCTTTGGCATAGATATAAAGACGGCGACGGGTCACCTGTCCCGTTGTCCCAAAAAATGTCGTCGGTGGAAGGTGGTCCGAAATGACTTTATTGTCTAGACCTCTGTCTGCCCCTGTATTGAAATTTGTCGTGGTTTTTATCTTAGGATCTAATGCAATATTTGGTATATTATCTAAAATATTTTTATACTTTAATCTATATTATTATTAAATCTACATTATATCGGTGTCACAAAAAAATTCATTCTTACCGCAAGTTGGTCGGAAAGACTTCAGTGATGAGGCAGTCGAGGGAAGCGTTACCGCAGGATATCACGGAGCTGAAGATGGCGCTAACGATCAAGTTGTTGGTCTTGTTGTATACGAAATACATCGCCGCTGAGCAAAGACCCGCGGAGAATGTCGCGAATACTGCAAAAAATCATTTAACATCTGTGATATTGGTCGTTTTTAACCTGGAATTTACTTCATAAATTACAGTTCAGTAACAAATCATAGTCAATAGTTTTTACAGTTAACTCCAGGTTCTAAACTAATAATATTATAACAAACCTTCGTACATGTTTGTTTACCATTGTTGGTTTACCATAGACAATGAACAAAAAGCGGTTCTCCAGAACCACTTTATCGGGGTCTGGGTGTTTGTGGTACCTTCGTTGTTTTCGATATCATAGTAGAAGTGCTTTAACTACTTTAGGATCAGAGCAATGTATGTGATGCTGTCTATCTATGTATTACCATAGACAATGAACAAAAAGCGGTTCTCCAGAACCACTTTATCGGGGTCTGGGTGTTTGTGGTACCTTCGTTGTTTTCGATATCATAGTAGAAGTGCTTTAACTACTTTAGGATCAGAGCAATGTATGTGATGCTGTCTATCTATGTATTTTTGTCAAGTAAAGACTACGGACACAAGGGGTAAGATAACTGCACCATTGAGTTTGTTAGCGTTCATGGGTGTCAGGGTGATGAGGGTTACAAATCCGTGGTTTACCAGAGGATTAATATAAAATGCTTTGAAAATACTCTGATTAATATTTATAGAGCTTTTTCTTTTTACCATAAAGTTTGAGTTATACACAATCACATATGCGAAATTCAGACGTGTGATAGGTACCTGTCACATTGTCCCAAAAAATCGATTCGGTGGAAGGTGGGTCGAAAGGACTTAATTGTCTAGACCTCTCTCTACCTCTATATTGGGAATGGCGTGCAGAGTGCATCAGAATCGGTGAAGGAAGTGGAGTGAAGGAAAAGGAACTCACCGAGGAAGAACTTCCTGCCGAGCCGGTCCATGCCGAGCACGGCGAATATGTTGGAGGGTATTGCGGCCGCGACAGTTATGAGCGACTCCATGAACACGTCGGAGTGTATGTGCGAGTCGCAGAGCGCGCCGGCGGAGTGCGAGCCGCGCTGCGTCACGTACGACGTCACTGTGCAGATGTCCGCGGGCGCGTCGTCGTGCGTGCGCGACCACTCGTCGAAGCGGTTGAACATCTCCGGGAACCACATCATCAGACCGTAGTACCTGATTGAGATGTGTTATGTAACGTTACTAACGCTCATATGTTACTCAGGTACATATTGATGACAAGTGTTAATGTGCCGTGTGTTATTGGCAGGAGAAATATAATCCATAACGTTCTATCAATCGTCTAAATGGTTCAACACAACTTCAGCCTCAGCCCGTAATAATAAGTTGCGAGTCGTTGCGATTGATGACGATTGATTTGACGACGGTTATTAGATGATGTGTCCCAAACCAGTCTCAAAATTAGTATTTGGATGATGAAAAGAAATATAGATATGAACTATGTAGGTGACATCACTAAAAATACGACACGTGGGATAAACACTTTGTAAACACCCATGACTCAAGTCACTAATATTTATAAAGGTCATACAAAGAATCGAAACCGCATCACAGCTGGCAACCCTTGCTCTTGGGTGGAAAAGCCAACAAAAGCATACTTCCACTCGTCGAAGAGGTTGAAAATCTCCGGACATATCAACAGCTCTTAATCCCCTTAGTTAAATGACTTCCTCCTCCATTCCCTCCCTGCCCAGTTGTGAGGAATTAACGTAAGAAGAAACCACTGAATGTTCTTAAGGGAACATTAACCCTTTAAATACCGAAGTAAAAGTAGCCTATGGCACTCATCTGGACTTTTAGTACAACAATTCAAAAGCTTTTTTCAGATATTGACGATCTCGGTAGACGAGTGGCATACACACTGGTTTCATAAGCTGCCAGCTCTGAAGTCACGAGTTCGATTCCGAGTCGAGTCAACCTAGAAAATACTTTTTCTACGTTTTCTCGGGTATGGGTATTTGTGGTGCCTTCATTATGTCTGATTCCATACTATGAGTACACTTGTACTCATAATAAAATAAAAAAAATAAAAAAATAATAAAAGCACTTGCTTAAGCTTACTACTTAGGCTACTTTGGGTTCATTAAAAAAAATGTATCCCACGGGAACAAAATTTTTTCGAAAATCTATGTGCTATTTTAGACATTTCTATAAGTATCGATGACATTCTACTCAATGTAATTAGAAAAATTATCAAACTTTTCTCTGTGAAAAATTTGATACATCCAACCACCCGTCTAACCACACAGTCATCCAAACTTTCTCTTTTATAATAGCAGTAACATTTTATTTAAAGGTAGAACGAGGGACAAATCTCACCCGATATGGAATGTGAAGTTAATTGTGATGGAAATCGCAGTGAATTTGAGTATAGGCGGCACGAATAACTGCTTGCTATGCTCCACAATATCGCTGAACATCTTCCTCATTTTTGACTTCGGTTCCTTCTCCTCCAACTGTTTCTCTGGCTTCGCATGTAGAGGCTCATCTATTAAAATCTGCTTCACTGGGTACTCTTCTTTACTTTTTCCGGTGTTCATGAGATAGATGCCACGAAAAACTTCCAACGCTGCGTCGTGACGGCCGGTTGAGATAAGGAATTTAGGAGATTCAGGGAGGAGGAATAAAAGGGCTGCAACTAGGAAAGATGGCAGGGACATCACTAGTAAGAAGATTCGCCAGGAGTTGTAGACAAAGCCGCCTGTTGTTCCTCCAATTTCTAGAAGATAATTATTTGTTAGTAATGTTCAGATTTGAGGTGTCAATAAAAATGTAACATATATAATTTCTTTTATTTTATGTCGAAAAGTTATTTCATCCCATATCATATAGGTGGCACAGTTCGAGCAATAATCTGGCGAAGGCTGTTTTACCGTTCAGCTTTGGATTTATCAGCTTCTGGTCTAGGTATTACTTTGTTAGTATTCGAGTGTACCTATTGCTAATATTTCAAAATCTTTACAAACATAACCACTTCCATGGACGAGTGGCGTATACACAGATTTTCAAGATGTCGCTACTTCTGCGGTCCTGCGATATAGAAAATCACATTTTCTACATATTCTCGGGTCTGAGTGTTTGTAGTACCTATGTTGTTTCCGATTCCATAACACAACTACTTAAACTTTTTATTTTGGGATTAGAGAAATGTATATGATGTTGTAAATAGTACATACGTAGATTCATAGGGTTATATATATATATTTATGTAAAATTTATTCGATAATAAAAAAAGGAACTTCAAGACTTCAAATAGAAAAAATGAAATTGCATAAATGCCATAAAATCTCACCGCTTGGTATGATGACCCACGCCAGCCCAGCTACAAACAGATTGCCCAGCGTCCAGAATGCGGCCATGAAACTTAACATGGCCCCTCGCTTCTTCTTCGGTTGGAACTCTGCGAAGTATGACCAGATAACAGGGCCTGATCCGCCTAAGCTGTAACCATAAAAATTAGGCAATGAAAATAAGTAATTTTATAATTTAACATAAAATTTATAGTTAGAGACGGAGAATTCGCTCAAAAAGTTGTCCCAGATGGGGCGACTGTCAAACCATACAAGGTGGGCTTAAAGAATTTGTTGGGAATCAAACAAACGCGCTGGAAAAGACAAGCAAGTACCGGCGCGTTCTCGCGCCGGCGGGGCTATGGGTGGTTGTGAATATGAAACCAGATGAGGAATGTCAAAAAATTCTAAGTTCATTTAAATTCAATATAAAATGGAGAACAGGTGTTTTTAAAAGGCCGAGAGAGGTTTGTTAGTACCCCACCTAATGTATTTCAATCAGAATAGAGTTTTACAGCCCCTCCCTTATCATTACATGCTGACAGATGTATTATCCACAAGGGACGAGTCCGAAATCTTATAATTCACGCCACTAACCAAAACGCTTGTTATAATATCTTTATAGATATATTTTTCTTAAATCCTCCATGTTATCTTCACGCAATTCCCAATACAGGGGTAGACAGAGGTCAAGTCTAGACAATTAAGTCCCTTTGACCCCCATTCCACCGAAGATATTTTCGGGACAACGTGACAGGCGGTGAGCCCGTCGCCGTCTTTATGTCTAAGCCAACGATATAATTCGTACATAAGTTTTTGAAAAACCAATTGGTACGAGCCTGCACCTGGGGATCGAACTCGGATCTCTTTACTCGAAATTCCGGCCACACGGCTATCGAGACATGTTAAATAAAAGTTAAATAAATAATATACTCACGCAGCGCCATTTATGAAGCGGAACAGCATGAAGAGCTCATAGTTTTGGCTGAAAGAGGAGGCGACTATGGCGAGCGCGTTGACCACGGAGATGGCGATGAGCACGCGCTTCCTGCCCACAGAATCCGCCACCGAGCCCCACGCGTACGCGCCCACCATCATACCGATGAAAATTATGCTGTTTAGCCATCCCTGGATAACAATGTTCTCTTTTAAAAAAAGACTGGCCAGTGGAAAGTTATAAAAATAAAAATAAAAATTATGCTGTTCAGCCATCCCTGGATAACAATGTTCTCTTTTAAAAAAAAGTCTGGCCAGTGGAAAGTTTTAAAAATAAAAATAAAAATTATGCTGCTCAGCCATCCCTGGGTAACATTGTTCTCTTTTTAAAAAAGTCTGGCCATTGTAAAGTTTTAATAATAAAAATAAAAATTATGTTGTTTAGCCATCCCTGGGATGGCTAAACAACATAACAATGTTCTCTTTAAAAAAAAGTCTGGCCAGTGGAAAGTTTTAAAAATAAAAATAAAAATTATGCTGTTCAGCCATCCCTGGATAACAATGTTCTCTTTTAAAAAAAGTCTGGCCAGTGGAAAGTTTTAAAAATAAAAATAAAAATTATGCTGTTCAGCCATCCCTGGGTAACATTGTTCTCTTTTTAAAAAAGTCTGGCCATTGTAAAGTTTTAATAATAAAAATAAAAATAATGTTGTTTAGCCATCCCAGGGATGGCTAAACAACATAACAATGTTCTCTTTTTAAAAAAAGTCTGGCCAGAGTGAACATTTTAAAAATAAAAAAAATCAAACGTCTAAACGTCATTAATCTACACTAAGATAGGTGACAAGATTTAACACACGAGCACATAAATTTTTACAGAAATTTATGTACTTTAATTACATCTCCACCTCTTTGAAATTAGTTGAGCAATTTCATGACCAAATGGTTAATTGACTATTCGATAAAAGCATTATGTTTAAATTTTAAAAGGTACTTTTGAAGAAGCATAATGCTTCTTCAAAAGTACATCACGAGTACCGTTGAAATTTAAAAACTATGAAAAGATCTTAAATTAACAGTGCTATAAACAACAGTACTACCTCTGCGGAGGTTTCACAAAATTCCCAATGTAATGGTAGACAGAGGTCAAGTCTAGACAATTAAGTCCCTTTGACCCCCATTCCACCGAAGATATTTTCGGGACAACGTGACAGGTGGTGAGCCCGTCGCCGTCTTTATGTCCAAGCCACAGATATAATTCGTACATAAGTTTTTGAAAAAATAAATTGGTACGAGCCTGCCACCTGGGGATCGAACTCGGGTCTCTTGACTCGAAATTCCGACCACCTAACTACTTATATATCGTGACTTTTAGAGTATACTGTCATAAATATGTCGCTGTGACTTGTTAATTTTTCCATTTCAGTATTATATGAGAGGACATCCTTCAATTGTGGTTGTTTGTACATTACAAGAAGAGTGAAGCGTAATTAAGTATAGTGTATACGTTGTGATTAGTGTAGATTTCGTATTGTTAAAATATTAACAAATAAATAACTCTACAACACACAACTCAAACTTCTACCACGTGCATATTTGCCAAACACGACGTTATCTACCATCGCCGCTCATAAAATATTTTAATAACTACGTAACTATGCAAAAATATGTCGGTTTCGGTTACATGCATTACATGAAACGTAAATAACACCTAATTGTACGAAAATTCACAGAGCTGTAATGTACTTCATACTATTTATGATTGTCGAACATATATGTGTGTTCTTTGATTTTGGAGTAGCAATTCCAGTAACAAACTACTACATTAAATCGTGGATTGTCCATTCTTACTCTCTCAGATAGATATAAGTACCATGCATCGAGGTAGAAGTTCCAAGACATTTCTATTAAATGTTTATAATAACAACACCTCATATTATAATCCATTGGTTCAAATGTGTAGGAAATATAACGAAATTACTATTAGCAACACAAATATAGATGTATTTATTTCGAATTTGAACATATATAAGTCAAGTGTTTGGAAAGCCCTCTTGTAAATGCTTAGTGATTTCTGTATTTGTGATTTTTGTTTTATTATTGTATATCTTTGTGTAAATTTTCTAATTTTTTTTTCATTACTTATATTTAAGTGTAAGAAAGAAAACACCGTGTCCTTGTTTTAAATCTGTATACACATAGTTTGGACAAGGACTGTTCAATACCTTAGAGTTTTAATCTTATCATGTGATTGTCTTAGTCTGTTTTGTGTATAATAATAAATAAATAAATAAATAAATAAACACCCACAAGAATTGGAAATTCTGGGGTTATCATATCATAGGGTAGTAAGATCAAGGCTATTCCGTAAGCATAATAATTAAAATACATCGTCGTCATGGGAAGCCTTCAATCTATATACTCAAGCAACTTTTGTTCAAACACCTTTACATTACCTTCTTTCCGTTCCTTCGGAAAGCTTGTAAAACTTTAAACTATCTTAGTGGTGGCAGTTCGGAAATCATACCTACCATACATTTAAAAGCGATCAACCTGAACTCTATACTGGGGAATTAAAAACACAAATATTTTTTCACAACTTCTCTTGAAATCTATGGTTGTTTATGATTATTTCGCTGTTACGTGTGATGTAGTTTTCAGAGGTGGTTATAATGCGCAAATATTATGATTTTAGCCTTAGAACTAAATATGCGTACGTGTCAGATAATGTCACACATGCGTGTTAATTTTTTCAATGAACTGAAGTATTGCAACGTCGTGTTTTGATTTTCTTAGGGTTTCCCGTTTTACAAAATACTTGTATTAAGAGTTCCGGAGGCAAACAACCTCATCTCCTTTCCTGTTCACCCGTCCTTTATTCGAAATTCATCTGTAGCTACTGTTGAGGATGAACCTATAGAATGTATCCTATAAAAATATATGGTCACGCAACAACGTAAATGTTTACATACTTTGGTCTGTGTGGTAAGGTTTAGGTCGCACTGCGCGGAGGGCAAGATGAAGGACATCGAGATGACATCCATCTCTTCCGAAGTGCTGACGAGACCGCATACTGCCAGCAGCAGATAGTGGAAGCGCCCATAGCCTGTTGAAATGGACAAAAAAATGTTAGTCTTTAACATACATCTTATAGAACACATTATTTAATATTGTAACGATCATAACGCGTAAAGAACAGTTGCGATTTTCATAATAAATATCTAAAATGACAAGAGTACAAACATTTGCATATTCATACACATATTAATTACACAAGTTTGCCCTAGAAGTTGCGAAGGCTATTATACATAGTCAGGTCATAAGTATTTTCACACTGTAAAAACTTTTCTTTTAGACTGCTGGCCACAAAAAAGTTTATTGAATTCGAATTTCGAATTGTTCATGAAAATAAAAGTACATACTTTTTAGAATTTTACTCATTTTTAAATATGGAGTGGACGCTTAAAGAAGACCGTGTTGCAGTTATTGCGTTGCACCGTTGCGGTTACACGCCAATTCAAGTTTTTGACATACTGAGAAATTTGAATATAACCAAAAGATTCGTTTATCGTACTATCAAACGATACAATGAAGACTCTAGTGTAGATGACAGGTCAAGAAGTGGTCGCCCTCGGTCTGTTAGGACTCCAGCAGTGATAAAAGCTGTGAAAGCTCGAATTCAAAGAAATCCCAAACGTAAGCAGAAACTGTTGGCCCTTCAGATGGGATTAAGCAGAAACACGGTGAAAAGGGTGTTAAATGAAGACTTAGGGCTTCGGGCATATCGAAGAAAAACAGGACATTGTTTGAATGCTCGTCTAATGCGCCTGAGACTGAAGAGATGCCGCGCTTTGTTTAAGCGGTACGCGGGAAAAAAATATCGGGAAATTCTTTTTTCGGATGAAATTTTTTTTACCGTAGAAGAGAGCTACAACAAAAAAATGACAAGGTGTACGCACAAAGTAGTGAAGAAGCGAGCAACCGTATTCCGCGTGTCCAACGAGGTCATTTTCCAAACTCGCTCATGGTATGATTGGGAGTTTCTTATTGGGGCTTAACAGAGGTACATTTTTGCGAGAAAGGTGTAGAAACGAATGCAGTTGTGTATCAAAATACAGTCCTGACGCACCTTGTGGAACCTGTTTCTCATACCATCTTCAATAACAGGCACTGGGTATTCCAACAAGATTCGGCGCCAGCTCATAGAGCGAAGAGCACAAGACTGGCTGGCGGCGCGTGAAATCGACTTCATCGGGCACGAAGACTGGCCCTCCTCCAGTCCAGATTTGAATCCGTTAGATTACAAGACATGGCAACACTTGGAGGAAAAGGCGTGCTCA
This sequence comes from Sericinus montela, assembly GCA_029286605.1. Lineage (NCBI taxonomy): Eukaryota > Metazoa > Arthropoda > Insecta > Lepidoptera > Papilionidae > Sericinus > Sericinus montela. The sequence goes on along the minus strand of JAGSMR010000035.1, from coordinate 6,556,877 downwards.
AAGCCTCATCCCAATTTGGAGTCACTCAAGATATCCTTGATTAAGGCAGCCGCCGATATTGACATGGACCTCGTTCGTGCTGCGATAGACGACTGGCTGCACAGATTGAAGGCCTGTATTCACGGAGGTCATTTTCAATAAACTTTAGTGTCATAAGATAGATTCTTATGACACTAAAGTTTGTTTTGTTAAGTTCATTTTGGTATATAAATAGTTACATAATGAATAAACTTGTTTTAATTATTTAAAGTTAAACATGTGACAGAATTTATGACCTGACTAGGTATATTAAGCTCACGCAATTTTATTCGGCATCTATTTTCCCCGCCAAGGTTTAAGATGGAATATCTTTACATTTTTTTAATATTTTTTTAATACCTTTCAAATCGACACAGCGCTCTATGTCGGCAGAAAAATATAACAGAGAGTGGTCTACGACTTAACTGTCTTTACAAATACGGTAAAACTGCAAAATTTTTTGCTTATCAGAACTGGTTTTGGAAGCAAGCAATGCAATGTAGTCGTGACTACTTGTGGTTTGCAGGATCCCCACTTTTTATATTTGTTTTACATACTAAAAATCTGAAAATTTTTAGGTATTATGTAACTACATTTGATTAGTTGTAGACCGGTAAGTTATTTAGAAATAATAAAAATAAAGAAATAAATATCTCCACGCATATTCACAATACTAGGGTAGACAGAAGCCTAAGATTATTGATTTTAATAATAACTAAAAAATACTCCGGTATATCATGTATTAGCCAAGTTAGTAGTGGTTCTGTATCGAAGCTAAGGGTTCACATGATTTGTATTGTTGGCATACGGCGACGAGTTCACCAGCAGTGGTGTTGTCCCAAATAAGCTCCGGAGAAATGCGGATCAAAAGGATCAAAATTGTCTTAATTTTAATATATTAACTTAAGATTTAATATCTAAATATTGCGAAATATGTGAGGATATCCATGTGATTGTGAATTTAACAGACTTCTTTTACATTGGTCAAGTATTGGGGAAGTGGCGAGTATGAGCTAAGTTGTCTAGACCACTGACTACCTCAGTATTGGAAAATTCGTGCAGATATGCATATAATTTGACAGTCTCCGTTTAAATGCCACTTCCTTATGCTCACACATTTCTCAATATTGAAGTGGCGAATATAATAAAAATTTTATTTGACCTGCGGCTGGACAGTTACTACTTACACTATAAGGAGAAGAACAGGAGATTAAGAAATTCATATGTTTCTTAGCAGATCGTATACATGATGCTTAAGGCAATCATTAAACTTCCGCGCGAACTGAACACGCGTGTAACAATGGTATTTGAGCTAGCAACGTCCAAAAAGCAAGGGATTTGGAACAGTCATCGCTGATCTCTTCCTATCTGCTTGCCTAGCGCGACGAGGCGAGGTCTTCATTGGGGACGTATTTAATAATAAATAAATAATACATACATAGATATGGACAACATCACATACATTGTGCTCTGATCCCAAAATGAGCAGCTAAATAACTATGGAAATGGAATCAGAGGCAACGAAGATACCACAAATGAGAATCGAACCCTGTGTGCGCCACTTGTCCACGGAAGTCGGCTCTGTCCTTTGCAGGCTTGTATGTATATTTATATGTGTAAAGGCATTACATAGTAAATGTTTAAACATATATATACGGTATTATATCCCACAATCAAGACGGCTTGCCAGCCCAGTAGACTCGCCTCTGTCCTATCAGTTCACAATACTGCACTTGACGAATGTATATCGGGATTGACAGATAGAATTGAAGCTCGACAATACTTTAACAAGCGAACATTTTGTCCATTTCGTCAATCGGCTGCCACGCCATCGAAGAACGTAAACAAGTGTCTATGACTCGTGTAAGGCTGTGTTCCCAGAACCGATGGCTTGTTTACGCCGCGGAAGCGGAGCCATGGAATGCACCGTAAGCGCTCTCCATTCATAAAATCCGGGCACGTTATGTCCTCTTCGTGTTACAGCTTTGTTTACATGCATTTATTTCCACGTGTCACTTTTATAATTTAACGCTGCGGAATGCGCTTCACGGTGACGTCGTTTATTGTCACGCCATGTAAGCTTCGGATGTTTCTTTATAGTTTTACTCGTATATATGGACGGTCCGATAGTCCGTTTCATGATCCGGACGTGATGGTTTAAATTAAAGTTGGAATCCCACGAAAGGCAGGCGTTTTTGTCATTTACATGAGAGTATGATGAGTTTGCACGATCCATGTTTAGTTAGAAGTAAATGAAATGCTTACAGCCTGTCTGATTTGACTACTGTAGTCCATTGCAGGTAGCAACCACGACACGATGGTGTTTTTTAGCTCTGAGGACTAATTCTGAAAGCTTTATTGTCAGGAAACATAATGGCTCTCTATGTCTTTTGACACTAGAATTATTAGACTGCTTTGTCGTATTATTAGACTGTTATGACTGAAAGCGGGTAGGATCAAATAAGAGATATGGGTAGTCTCTACCATGGAAATATGCGCAAAGAACTTTTTTCTATTTATTTAATATTAAACTTATCCTCGATATTTTCCGTTGAACCTAATCGAACATTATTTTACGAGCTTATCATAATTGCCGCTCTCGCGGTCATCGACAAGCAGCTCTAGCCAAGTTGACAGTATCTCATAACGCATACATTCGATAACGCTAATAGAATAGAAAAGCTGTGCGATGGGGACAGCGTAAAGATTAAAAAAATAGTGGTATTTTAAAATATATATATCTTTACTCCATTCCCAATAACCGGGTAGACAGAGGCCTAGACAATTAAGTCCTTTCGACCCACCCACAGGTAGTGAGCCCATCGCCGTCTTTATGTCCAAGCCAACAATATGTAAATCTTACATAACTGTTTTGAAAGAAAAAAACAACAATTCGTACGAGCCTGAAGATCGAACTCGAGTCTCTTGACTTGAATACCGATCATCCAACCATTCGACTATCGTTATTTTACTGGCATTGGTATTCTTCTGGTGTAATTAACATAATTAGTAATTATAATAATACTGTTGTCTAGACCACTGACTACCTCAGTATTGGAAAATTCGTGCAGATATGCATATAATTTGACAGTCTCCGTTTAATGCCACTTCCTTATGCTCACACATTTCTCAATATTGAAGTGGCGAATATAATAAAAATTTTATTTGACCTGCGGCTGGACAGTTACTACTTACACTATAAGGAGAAGAACAGGAGATTAAGAAATTCATATGTTTCTTAGCAGATCGTATACATGATGCTTAAGGCAATCATTAAACTTCCGCGCGAACTGAACACGCGTGTAACAATGGTATTTGAGCTAGCAACGTCCAAAAAGCAAGGGATTTGGAACAGTCATCGCTGATCTCTTCCTATCTGCTTGCCTAGCGCGACGAGGCGAGGTCTTCATTGGGGACGTATTTAATAATAAATAAATAATACATACATAGATATGGACAACATCACATACATTGTGCTCTGATCCCAAAATGAGCAGCTAAATAACTATGGAAATGGAATCAGAGGCAACGAAGATACCACAAATGAGAATCGAACCCTGTGTGCGCCACTTGTCCACGGAAGTCGGCTCTGTCCTTTGCAGGCTTGTATGTATATTTATATGTGTAAAGGCATTACATAGTAAATGTTTAAACATATATATACGGTATTATATCCCACAATCAAGACGGCTTGCCAGCCCAGTAGACTCGCCTCTGTCCTATCAGTTCACAATACTGCACTTGACGAATGTATATCGGGATTGACAGATAGAATTGAAGCTCGACAATACTTTAACAAGCGAACATTTTGTCCATTTCGTCAATCGGCTGCCACGCCATCGAAGAACGTAAACAAGTGTCTATGACTCGTGTAAGGCTGTGTTCCCAGAACCGATGGCTTGTTTACGCCGCGGAAGCGGAGCCATGGAATGCACCGTAAGCGCTCTCCATTCATAAAATCCGGGCACGTTATGTCCTCTTCGTGTTACAGCTTTGTTTACATGCATTTATTTCCACGTGTCACTTTTATAATTTAACGCTGCGGAATGCGCTTCACGGTGACGTCGTTTATTGTCACGCCATGTAAGCTTCGGATGTTTCTTTATAGTTTTACTCGTATATATGGACGGTCCGATAGTCCGTTTCATGATCCGGACGTGATGGTTTAAATTAAAGTTGGAATCCCACGAAAGGCAGGCGTTTTTGTCATTTACATGAGAGTATGATGAGTTTGCACGATCCATGTTTAGTTAGAAGTAAATGAAATGCTTACAGCCTGTCTGATTTGACTACTGTAGTCCATTGCAGGTAGCAACCACGACACGATGGTGTTTTTTAGCTCTGAGGACTAATTCTGAAAGCTTTATTGTCAGGAAACATAATGGCTCTCTATGTCTTTTGACACTAGAATTATTAGACTGCTTTGTCGTATTATTAGACTGTTATGACTGAAAGCGGGTAGGATCAAATAAGAGATATGGGTAGTCTCTACCATGGAAATATGCGCAAAGAACTTTTTTCTATTTATTTAATATTAAACTTATCCTCGATATTTTCCGTTGAACCTAATCGAACATTATTTTACGAGCTTATCATAATTGCCGCTCTCGCGGTCATCGACAAGCAGCTCTAGCCAAGTTGACAGTATCTCATAACGCATACATTCGATAACGCTAATAGAATAGAAAAGCTGTGCGATGGGGACAGCGTAAAGATTAAAAAAATAGTGGTATTTTAAAATATATATATCTTTACTCCATTCCCAATAACCGGGTAGACAGAGGCCTAGACAATTAAGTCCTTTCGACCCACCCACAGGTAGTGAGCCCATCGCCGTCTTTATGTCCAAGCCAACGATATGTAAATCTTACATAACTGTTTTGAAAGAAAAAAACAACAATTCGTACGAGCCTGAAGATCGAACTCGAGTCTCTTGACTTGAATACCGATCATCCAACCATTCGACTATCGTTATTTTACTGGCATTGGTATTCTTCTGGTGTAATTAACATAATTAGTAATTATAATAATACTGTTGTTTATACCTACATCATAAGTTTTATTTAATTCGTAGTAATAAATTAACTGTTGATATTAATAAACTGTGGAGGTGTTTGACCTTCATGTGTCAGCTGAATTTTTTACATTACTCGTTGGCTTAATAACAAAAACATAGCTTACATGCTTGAAAATGTATAAAAATGGATCATAAAGGCTTATATTTGGACGTTATCGTATTGATCTTTACAGCCACATTGAGATAGAAGTTGGCATAATTTCTGCCAGACATCGCAAACGCCCCTGAGAAGTACGAAAACAAGGTTTAAAATATCGACTGATGCGGCTAACGCACAGTAACTCGGAGGTAAAATCATCGCCACGTTACAAAGGAGGTCGCGGGTTCAAACCCGCAATTTTTTTTAATATTAAACGGCGATGGCGAAAGACTCGCCACCTGTCACGTTGTCGCTTCGGTGAAACTTTTCACCGAAAGAATTTCATTGTCTAGATCTCTGCCAACCTCAGCATTGTGAAATTGTGTGAAGATAAAAACATTATAAAACGTGGATGCGTCATAAAAATAAAAGACATCCTAGTATATTTAAACCGCTAACCAAAGGTATCTCGACGCTTATGTGTTATTTTAACGAGTCTTATATAGTCGAGAGTCGTTCATAGTCGACGTAGTTTTTTTTTTCCTCTTTATTTATCTTGCAACATGGTTCACACGCGAAACGCATGCCGTACTTACAAACTGCGTCACTTCCCAGAACACGAGATGAAGGCTAAAAATCAGACGCATGGCAATAAGCGGGCCTTGATTTCTTGTTTACATACACCATGGGAAAGTATGTTACCGGTGTTAATTTTTATTTATTTAACATCCTGGAAAGAGACCCTACAAGGTCCCGCTAAGTAGAACATAACGGTTTGGCGAACGCTGCAAATTTTTTGGTCTGGTAGTAGGAAAAATTATGTCAATTTCCGTTAGTCGCTTTTTACGACACCCATGAAAGTATAGAGGTGGTCTATTATTACAACTTTATACACGACGGCATCGGGTTCTATTTAAAATATTTCTTTTATAAAATATCTTCACGAATCCCCAAAGTCACGATAGCTGAGTGGTTGGGTGATCAGAATTCGAATTGAGAGCCCCGAGTTCGCACCCCAGGCAGACTCGTACCAATGTTTTTTTTTTTTCCAAAACCCATGTATGATTCATGTCGTTAACTTGGACATAAAGAGGGTGACGGGCTCACCTCCAGTGACGTTGTCCTAAAATATCTTCGGTGAAAGGTGGGTCGAAAGGACTTAATTATGTATACTAGACCTCTGTCTACCTGAATGAATGGCGTGAAGACATTTATTTCATTAATTTTACGAACCCCTTTATTTTTTAAGTTTATTTTTTGCTCTTCACGCATTTTCTATTACGGGATAGCAAAGGTCTAAACATCTTATTCTTTTCGAACAACATTTATTTGGAAGAACTTAAAAACGTAAGAAACGTCTTAGTGTACATTTAAAATACAAGAATTAGTTTATTTTATTTACATTACATAACTACAATTTTTGCCCTTTAGCTCATTAAGGTGTAAGTTTCACAGTTACTTATTACGCTACCAATCCTACGTGTATTGTAACAGATGATTACTGACGCTTGCTTGCTCACTTAGTCAGCAAATAAACTTTGTGTACTACAAAATGGTAATGTGTATTGCATTAGCATAGTAGTAGTGTGCTTTGGAGGTCTATATTGGCCGTAATATCCATCGATTCATAGTTTGTTTTCCCTTAATTCAAATGAATTAAACGTTAAATACCTCTCCCACTTCTTCCCATGGGTGTCGTAAGAGGCGACTAAGAAAACAGGCTTAAATATCGTAATGGCAACCGAAAGATGGCGGGATAACCATCTCTAAACATATCAGATTAAACTTATCAGACCGAAGATGTGCAGCAGCTAAGGTGCGTATGGTCTGGTATTGCTATCGCTAATCCGCTTGCCAAACGTGCCGATTATAGTAAATCCTCCCTATGGGAGAGGCCTCCTGCAGCGGTTTTTAACAGGCCGTTAGGTATGTATGTATGTATACATAAGTAGTTACTACCAATTGCTCAAGGTTACAATTAAGGATTACTACAGTACTGGCATAGCCGGTCAAAGACAGGGTACTCGCGCATAAAATTCAGCCAAAAGTTATAAAAAAATTACTTTACCTTTTAATATAATGACTATGTATTAAATTCTAAAATCACTTACCAGTTAATTCGATTGCCCGTTCGAAATCAGCTTTATCCGAATTGGGAACTTTTTCTGGGTCGCACTTGGCTGATGTCTTCAGCGAAGGTACGACGCCTGAGAAAAAAAACATAAAATTTATTAGAAAAATAACATTTCTAGTCAACTCTAAATAAAATAAAATATAAATAAATATCTTCACGCAATTCCCAATACAGGGGTAGACAGAGATCTAGTCTAGACAACTAAGTCCCTTTAAATCACCTTCCACAAAAGATATTTTTGTGACAACATGACAGGTGGTGAGCCCGTCGCCGTCTTTATGTCCAAGCTAGCGATATAATTCGTACATAAGTTTTTAAAAAAACCCATTGTTACTAGCCTGCCATCTGGGGATCGTACTCGAGTTTCTTGACTCGTAATTCCGACTACCCAACCACTCGGCTATCGTGACTTCACCCACTTAACTAATCAAATAGTCAACTCTAGTTCAGTATATCTATACGATATCTAAATCACTACGTAACTTAACATTTACGTAGTTACCAGCGAGGTAAATTCATGGTAAAAGGTAAGCGAGGATGTTAGTTCTAATATTTATATCAATATATAAGAGTCACAATAGACGAGGGGTTGGGTGATCGGAATTCGATTCTAGAGAACCGAGTACAATCCCCAGGTGACAGGTTCGTACCAATGGGTTTTTCAAAAATTTATGTACCATTTATTTCGTTGGATCACATATAAAGACTCACCGTCGGGCGTCAAGCTTAACACCTATCACATGTCAAAAAATGTCTTAGGCGGAAATTGGCGCGAAAGGACTTAAGCGTATTGGGAATGGTGTCAAGATATTTTTAATATATGTAGTGGGCTTCAGGACAGTATACACAAGGGATGAAAATCAAATTACAATGATAATAAAACACTTTATGGAGTAGGCTTATGTCAGGCAGTTATCTTTTACAGACGGTTAAAAAAATATCTTCACGCAATTCCCAATACAGGGGTAGACAGAGGTGTAGTCTAGACAATTAAGTCCCTTCGACCTACCTTCCACCGAAGATATTTTCGGGACAACGTGACAGGTGGTGAGCCCGTCGCCGTCTTTATGTCCAAGCCAACGATAAATTCGTACATTAGTTTTTTTGAAAAAACCCATTGGTACGAGCATGCCATCTGGGGATCGAACTCGGGTCTGTTGACTCGAAATTCCGATCACCCAACCACTCGGCTATCGTGACATTTTATACAGACGGTTATATATGTTTAATTTATATGTAAGTGATTGCGATTCTCTTTGCATTTATCTAGTTTTAGAAACACGTTTAATTTTAACATTTCCTAGGTATGTAAATGTTTAATAGTGGCACAAACTTGTATGGTAATACCTCAAGCCATATGGATGGAGATCAACGAGGAAGTATATTTTATCATATTATCGATTTTTTTTATTATCACTTGCGCCATTTTAAACAAAGAAGTATTTAGATTTTAATGCAAGTTTATTTACTAATGATTAATTAACCTTGATTGTCACGTGATTTTATTTTGATACTTATGTTAAATTCGTAACAGGTATAGCATGTTTTATGTTTAAATGTTTTGCGATACAAATGTATTCATGAGAGCAGTTCTAGTCGCCAGCTCTGAAGTTCCGGGTTTGATTCCCGACCGATTTTATGTAGACAATCACTTTTTCTACATTGTTTCGGGTCTGGATGTGGTATCTTTGTTGTTTCTGATTCCATAACACAGGTGCTTTAACTACTTACTCAGGGACAAGAACTGTGTTCGTAATATCTTTGTTTATATGTGTTTGTGTATATGAGTTTATGTATAATATATATCCATAATATATTGATGATGACCAATATCCTTCTGGTTTCGATACTTTCGAGCTAACAAATATACAAGACTCCTTTCGCGCAAGATAAATATTACGTATTAATGTCGTAAAAGTGATATATCAATATTTGAATAAGGTAGTTTCTAAAATTTGATCTTAGAAACTAGAAACGCACATGTTTGATTGATGTCACGTAGCCAATATAATGTAATGGCTTAACTTATTTGAATGAAACTTCGCGCGCAGACAGTTTATAACCTTAAATAGCACACACATTATACAGTAATTAGTGTTAATTGATATAATATACAGAATATCAATATGAAAGTATAACAATTTTAATGCTCATTAATTACGAATGTTGCGTACCCAATTAACTTACGCCCTAGTAACATAAAAGATAATATATTTTACAAAATTGAATACTTAATCGGACAGGATAATCGTCTTAAAATAACTTTACGAATAACTTAGTTTGGATAAAGATAAGCAAATTAATAATCATACTGAAGCTCGTTAAAGCGTTTAGTTTTTTAAATCCGCATTTCATGACGACTTCAAAATAAATGATACGTATAAAGATTGAGGCCAAAGGCATAATAATTAGCATAAAAATCTGGTATGATATACATATACATTTAGAACTAAGTTGCACTTCAAACGCTGTAATGTAAATATTAAAGTAAATAACACCTTAAATTACAGAATAACCAGTTAGTTGACGACTTCGTGTGTCCGATCTAGGTAGTAATCGTTGGTTACTTAATAGACTGTGGTTATGAAACTATCAATTATTCCAGTTTACTTGGTAAGTGATATTGTTCATAAGTTCTTTATACATGCTATACATATATACATGTATAGACAGGGACAATATCACATACATTGTTCCGATCCCAATCTAAGATGCTAAAGCACTTGTGATGTGGGAATCGGAAATAACGAAGGCACCACAAACACCCAGACCCGAGAAAACGTAGAAAAAGTGGTTTTTTGACTTGACCCGTCCGGGAAACGAACCCGGGACCTCAGGCCTGGCGACACCATGAAACCCGGTGTGTTCGCCACTCGTCTACGGAGGTCGTCAAACTATAGATCGCTTACTGTTCTCTGATAGAGAGATATTTCTATTGCGTATTATACAATTTTAGCTTTACATTTTAAATACATTAAGTACAATTCTATAGCAATTTATATATTAGATCGTTGTACCCAGAATAAGGTAGTATATCCTTAGAACTCTTTTATTGTAAATAAGAATGTCATATTGTAAACGTGTTACTGAAAAACCTACGTATTTTGTTCATTTTTTGGCAAGATTGTATATGACATCCATTGGCATGCAAAAAAATGTATGTACTTTGTATGGAGCATGCTTCTGTGAACCTTGATTTATTTTGCCAGTTTTTTTCCTTTCAGTATCTGTTTCTTGCTAGTCTATACTTAAAAAGTGAAAGTTTTTGCAACGAAACATAATATCTACGTTTTTAGAAGAGGAAATAAAAGTTAGGTCGTATGAATAATTTCGAAAACTTGCTCTTTTTTAAAAATTAAAATACAAGGAAGTCCTTGTATTTTACTTTTTAAAAAAGAGCCAGTTTTTGAACTTCCACCTTCGACTATCGAATGGCAACGACGTATTATTTCTACGGAAATTAAAAAAAACATTTTCCGCTGACGTTATAATAATGTCAAGTCTAATACAGTTGAATAATATCAAAATAACTTACTAATAATCTTGGCCTTTTTCCATTTTTAATTACTTAATCAATAAAGTTATTTCACTTTTTGTCTTTTACACTATAGGTTTCAAAATTTTACCGAACCACAAATCCTCCACCACATCTAGTTCTTTCTAAACGAACTAGTGTTAACATTATTTACTTAATTTAGTGTTAACTATCATGTTACTACAAATGTTTTTCAATTTGTTACATATGAAGTTTTTTAATAATAGCCATAGCAAAAAAGTATATAATATTATTATAATAATATCCATAGCAAAAAAGTATATATATATATTCACATATAACACTATAACATATAACACATATAACACTATATACAATTCGTAGCAATTTATTGACATGATAATTTGTATACTATGAATGCATCCATTAGTGTGTCGATTGAAAACTGTTTCTTGTAAGCAATTTTACTCACCAAGTTCTACGGTTTTGGAACCGGGGCCGTTTAGTTGGTGTTCGTCTTTTACATCACAATCTGTAATAAAATGTAAATTAGAAATAAACTATTCGAGTTTTTTTTATTAATGTATAGAAAAAAGGCAATGGCATTAATCCTATTGTAGCTACAGGAACTATCAGATTATCACAGGGGAGCTTTTATATTGTTATATTCCAAATATGCTTAGTAGTAGAGGCCGCAATCAGGACAGATCAGCTTCTTTGGGCAGCTGCACTTGTTATCAAATATCCCACGGGTGCAGAGTGGTATGCAGAATAGTATGATACTGACGAGTATGCTGGGTCACTGACGAGACCCAGCAACGATATGCAAACCATATGAGAATTAAACAGGAAACCCTGCCTGAAGCGGTTTTACTTTTACAGGCCCTGCCGCTCTGTGATAAGTAATTGTATGTAAAACAGTAGATGATCCTGATATCCAATAAAGATCATCTTTACATTCCACAATAATTTCACTTTCATATTGTTTAAAATTATTCGCATTATATAAAAATGTTTATGAATTTTTACACAAACGTAGATTACACATATAGGTAGCAAGAACCTTTAAAATAAGGTATAACTTACTGTGAGGTTTCTTAGGCCCGGGGTCAGTTTCTACCATCCTATGCGGGCGGGCGGCTGTGTATGCTCTCGTCGGCTCGGACTAAAAACTCCTTACTGGCTCGTGGTTCGTTTCCAACGCCGCTGGACTCGTCTGCAAATACCACATCTTTTAGATCAAACGATCAAAACACCTATAATTCATCTTTGTTGTTTTATACATTAAGCCATGTTGGGCTTTTTGTAATGAAATTAATGAGAAATTTGAAATGTCAACAGACGTGGGTTGGACGGTATACAGGTGGTCACGGGTTCGAAGCACCCGCATGGATAAAAAAATCAACAATAACTCATGAAAAAAGGGTGAGTTTGCGTTAACGTGTTGATATTAATATAGCTGTAAAGTTACGGACATTAAGTAAGAACTTAGCATAATTTACGGCATTTGTCTACGCCCCTAAAAAGCCTACGGTGAGTCACTGATGTATGCGAAAGCGTCGTATGATAGGGCAAAAATCGGAAATTTTAACACATTTAACGACCTCCGTGGACTAGTGGCGTAAACACCGGTTTTCAAGGTGCCGACATCTTGAGGTCCCGGGTTCGATTCCCGGTCGGGTCAATGTAGAAAAAACACTTTTTCTACATTTTCTCGGGTCTGGGTGTTTGTGGTGCCTTCGTTGTTTCCGATTCCCAAACCACAATTGCTTTAACATCTTACATTGGGATCGGAGCAATGTATGTGATATACGTGCAATGTATTGACAAATCTGTAGTAGATATCAACCAATCCTCACTTGATCTGGGTCCGATCACCCTCAAAGAGTATGAGAGAAGGCTAGTAAGCATTTACAAACTACTATATATACTTAAAGATACATATTGAGGTTCAGAGATGTATCGTACATCTTCATTGTCACATTTTTCCTAATTTGCGCATGTTGGAGCCAGACGAGTCACTTATTTTCGCATTCCCGTTAAAAATTCGTGTGTTGTAATTGAAGGATGTATAAAAAGTGTCACAAACTTAATAGCACAAATGTGCACATGTTTATTTTTTTTATCTTCACGCATTTCTCAATACTGTGGTGGCCAGCAGTCACCGGAGCTTAGCTTGGGACAACGTGACAGGTAACGGCATAAAACATACATAATTTTTGAATAAACTCATTAAAAAAAATTAAAAATTCACGATAGCCGAGTGATTGGTTAATCAGAATTCGAGTCAAGAGTTCAGAATTCGAGTTCGACCTCCGGGTAGGAGGTTCGTACCAATGGGTTTTTTCAAAAACTTATGCACGATTCATATCATTAGCTTGGACATAAGGCGGCGACAGGTTTACCATCTGTTATGTTGTCCCAACAAATGTCTTACGTGAAAGATGGGTCAAAAAGACTTAATTATCTAGCTGTCTACCGCTGCATGAGGATGGCGTGAAAACATATTATTTTTCCGTTGTGATTTTTGAGTTGTGATTTGTGCAAGATAATTTCATACAAATTTATGTTTTGGGGAGTCTTTCTTTTAAGCGAACTAACATTCTGCATGTTTCGACTCAGATAAGACAGCAATAAAGTGCCGATATGCGCACATGTCGACGAGATAATTCTAAATCTGAAACATCAGTAGCTTTTTATGACGTTAACATTGAAAATATTTTGAAGAGTATCATAAAAAAGATTTTATACTTTGTCTTACATTATCCGGTGTAATGTTTGCCAGTTTGTTACGAAAAAAAAAACGCTGTTTTGATAAAACATGGAACGTTCGAATCTATTCTTTCTGGCCTATACATAATAGTAAAATTGTACAATAGCTTATAAGGTACTTAAAACGATAAATTTATAAATTTGGTCACCAATCAGTTTTTTAAATAAATAATACGTACATACATCATGACTACATCACATACATTGCTCTGATCATAAAGTAAGCAGCTTGAACACTTGTGTTAAGGAATCAGAAACAATGAAGGTACACAATGAAGGTACATTCAGACCCGAAGAAATGTAGAAAAGTGTTTTCTACATTGACCCGACCGAGAATCGAATCTGGGAACTCAGAACTGGCGACACCATGAAAACTGGTGTGTATGCCATTCGTCCACGGAGGTTGTCGGAGTTTATCTCACTTTCGAAACATTTGTACTCTACATATTGAAGTGAATTTCTCTGGATTGTTTTTCACTGGATTTGCATTATAAGGACAGTTATAAGGAGTATCTTGGGCTGCTTTTATTTTAAGTAATGAGGTACGGTCTCGCCCTAACTTTAAAATTGTGTGAAAAGTTGCAGCTAAAGTAATATATGTAAATAATTTTTCTAGAAACATTAGTTTCTTAACTACGATAGTTCAGGCATATAACATAAAACGTTAGAAATAAAAAGTTAAGGTACGTTTAAACCTCGTATATAGGTAATTAGTAGTATAATTAGGTAAGCTTTAGTAATTTTTCGGAATAACGTTAAGGGATCAAACATTATAAAAATATACATTGATAATAATGCAATTATAACATAAACTTAAAACTGTGCGTGTACTGTTTTCATAAATTTATTTATTTAATTTTTTTTATTTGTTTTTCGTTATTTAAGTCGTAAGTCTCACAAACGTGTGATGGCTAGGGAGGTGGCGTCAATTGTCCGATATAGTAAAGCGAAGTACTCTGTCCTGTACCGATAACCGAACTTATCCAGTTGTGGCACGGAAATAAAGACAAAGCACATCCCTATTGAGTGTATGTGGATGTGGCCGTTATGTGACATTAATTTGATAATAGTAATTTGTTTATCTGTAAAGGGGAAGGGGAATTTAGGTACCACTAGCTTTTTTCTCAATACCATCCTGTCCGGACTTGTAACGACTTTTCCGAAGTCCTGATTTTAATGAATTTTAAAAGTCAATGACGTGGTTGAGTGGCGCACACATCTGTTTTCGAAATGTCACCAACTCTGGGGTCCTGGGTTCGATTCCCGGTCGGATCAATATAGGAAATGATTTTTCTACGTTGTCTCGGGTCAGGGTGTTTGTGGTAAATTCGTTATTTTGGATTCCAGAATACAAGTGCTTTGATGTTGTCTATATCAGTGTATGTATCTATCTATGTATTTACGGCGTAAGAATATTGTTCTTCTGGGTTTCGAAAGTAGCCTTTAATCCCGATATCCACGGTGATATCCACGTAGAACTGTGCGAAGTTTTTGGTGTAACCTACTCATCGTATTATTCTTGGTTTGAAACTCGTTTCACAGGTAAACGGATTCAGCATTGTATTGCATGTAGTTCTCCATTATTATCGCAATTTATGTTGTAATTTACATACAGATAAAATTTATTAGCGCTATAAAAATGTTTTATTTAATAATCTTTATAGTAATTTGTTTTAAGAAACTCGTATTGTTTAAAGAAACCAAAAAATGCATACTTTTATGTATTCCGTAGAAAATTCGGCGACTTAAATTGTTATACAATTTTAGTGGTTCCAGCGCAGGAATAGAGTCTGAATCACTCGCTTTCTTAAGCAAGTGCCCTGAATACTTCCCGCACCACGGGTCCGTAAATGAAATACATTTACTTTATGTCGATTAGTACTAAATAGAATCTGGCTGTTTTATAAAATGAAGTCCGTATAGATTGTATAAAATTATCAATGTCTATTACATTGTTTACTTTCATTGAATCAAACTACAACCTCGACCAACAGAGATCGCCATAATTAAGGCCCATTAAATAGTCCCATTCTATTATCAAAAGGTAAATAAATGTCATAATTATCGCAGTAAAAATTTTTATAGTTCTACTATATTTTGGATTCCGTACCAAGTCGAACCGTTAAAGCATCATTCATGCCCTGCGTTCCGGTCCATTCGTAGCATTTTATATAAAAATAAGTCACGATAGCCGAGTGGTTGGGTGATGGGAATTCGAGTAGAGAGATCCGAGTGGCAGACTCGTACTAATGGGTTTTTTCAAAACGTATGTACGATTCATATCGTTGGCTTGGACATAAAGACGGCGACGGGCTCGCCACCTGTCCGTTGTCCCAAAATATCTTCGGTGGAAGGTGGGTCGAAGGGACTTAAATGTCTAGACTAAGATCACTGTCTACCCCTGGAATGGCGTGAAGATATATTCTTCCTTTTTTTCTGAAAAAATTAACACTGATTGAGTATAAGTGGATGGTACTCAGCAAAAAAGTATCATTATATTCAGTACAATGTTTTCAACAAAATGTTTTAACACAATGTTTTTAAAAAAAAATCAACAAAATGTTTTAGAACTAATACTAAAATAAATTTCAAACTAAAATGATTCTCGCTGTATACCGATTAACTACATACATACAATTTACCAACAAACAAATAAATTATTATGGTAAAATGGCGGAACATCTTGTCTAATTTAATAATAAAAATAATACACGTGACTTAGAGTGTAGTGGCTTTGAACCAGACAGGGTAACATTTGTACTCTGATACTGCACCGTTTTACAATCATTTATTACATGTGTTATACATTACGTGTTTTATATTCTTTGTATATATTCATTACATTTAGAGTTTTGAAAAGCGTGTCTAAATTTGCATGTTCACAGATCAATATTACGTTTACTTTTTTCAAACATTCAGGTATCATTTATTCTCATAATTTTAGCGGCAATGGACGAAGATCGAAACTAGGTTTAATGCGTTCTATGAAATAAGAGCTAGCGCCATGACCTAATGGTGGCTTAATAGTTACCGTAGCTAGTGTCACTTGGACTTAGCCATCATCATTTTACCATCCGATGCAGTTTTCGACTCCCTCGTATCCTTGCTATCGTTTAAGGGAATGATTCATTACTGCGTAGGAGCAGCTCGAGTCGTTGAACTAATTTATTGCGTCGTCATCCCTCTTTGCAGCGCACACAAAGACGTACGTCATACAGCTCAATCAATCTATCAATAAATAAAATAAATGGCTGTCTGTATGAGATTCTGTCTTCAACTTTGTAACAGCCTACCAGATCCACTGGTGACGTAGGCTTTTCCCGTAGTATGGAAATTTCCTTTAAGATTAACTTAAAACGTTCATAATGAATTTTTACCTACACGATTACAATTTTTAAGACGACTAAAATAAATTTTTTTCTTTTTAAAATATATATACAATACAATAAAGTACCTTTAACCCATTTTTCACCGAAGTTTATATGCGACAACATGGCAGGTGGTGAGCCTCTCGCCATTTATGAAAAACTTCTATATCAGCATTGCAACAGCGTGCGACAGATGTCAGATATCTCTTTTATTTTTTCATTAAAGAAAAAAGAGTTCTTACACGTTTCAAAGAAGAGACGATATGTTAAAACAAAATTTGCATGAACGAAACGATTTGTTTTTCTATTAGCATGTAGTTTTTCGTCGCGTCGCGGTGTTCAGGGCTACCAACATAACACGCGATTTTGTGCACGTTTTCAGGGCGCGGTCGTTGAAGTAATAAACAAGTTGAATTTGGTTGTTTTGATCTTAACATTTCAAACATATTTTTATAAATACATTTTAAACTTATTCACTTTACTTGTTTACATATTTAATGATTATAGTATATATAATCACGTTATATTCATACATTATATATTTCTTCTTTCTTTTCTTTCTTCAATATACAATAAGAGACAACAAACAACATGAACACAACATATTATACGTCCAACACCTTTAAAACATCAGGTGTAATTCTTTAATGGGAACTTATTAGCTCCGCGTAGCGAATGTGGATGAATCGAATAATGAATATGTTTGAATTTTGGAGCTTTCAGGTGCCTATGACTAGCAGTTGACTTTCATAAGCTGATATAAATAATAGAATGAATTGAATAATATTCTCGTTCTGTTATTTTCTCATAAAATACAACGCTATTAAAAGTATTTCATTGTATTTGATACAAGATATTGAAATAATTCTCCGAATTTTTACAACAAATATTATTTATTATCAACTTATGTCTTTTAAAAACTACACTAAAAAAATATTTAATCTAGCTGTGACGCCTGAGACTGTTCACGTTTAATTAGATAGTTTTTGTTCCCAAAAAAATTACGTAATTTTTATATACGTTTTTAACAAGCGTAACGATGTTTTAACTAGATTATTTCCCTCATAATAAAACTCAATAACTTCATAAGAAACACAAATTTCTTTCAATCATTTGCCTACCCTGGTACACTCCGCGCGTCTTTGTTTACGCTAAATTTCAGGTTATAGATCAGTCACCTTACAGATATGAAATGTCAGATCTGATTATAGATATGTACATAAAGTTATGCCGATTTCGGTCTCGGATAAACAAATTATTCCGAATAGTTCCGGATCCCTATCAGAACAACTACCTGTTGTGTTTGCTTCGTCATTTGCCTATGTTGTACTTATCCGAAATCATTGAAAGGTATCAAATGTTTTTTTTTGTTTCACGGTTATGGTTTCGGATAGATTTTTATTTCGGATTTTCCATAGTTCTGCTTACAGTTCCTTATAAGCCCCACGGGATTTGATTGTTCGTTTAACAATAAGTCAGTATTCATTTCATTCAGTCATTTTATAAATGTATACAATGTAGGTATAAAACACATAGAGCGCAGATTTCTTTATGAAAGTCACCTTTACTTAAAAATTATTTCATACATATATCATAGTGCAAATGTTGACTAAGTGCAAATAGTAATTTCGTCAAAAAGTTTCCAACGTGATTTTTGTTCTAAGAAATTTAAGATTTATGATATAATATCAACGCTTCGAAAGTTCAGTCTTATATATATTTATCAGGATTGTAAATTCTCGGTTTTGATATATTCTATTTATACCTTATAACTATTATATACATAACGGCCTGTTAAAATCCACTGCAGGATATAGGCCTGCCCCGTAAGAAGGATTTACTATAATTGCCATGCCTGGCAAGCGGACTGGCGAGCGCAGTACCAGACACCTTGCACCTGCTACTGCCCGTTAACGGTTTGAAAGTAATAGAAAAAACAAGACTAAAATACTTGTTTGTGAAGTTTTTATCTTTCATATAAACTTCACAAACAAGTATTTTAGCCTTGTTTGTTGAATTTTGGTCTCGTATTATTTTCTTCTGTCGGTAGCCAATTGCTCTTGTCCCT
Source organism: Sericinus montela (assembly GCA_029286605.1). Taxonomy (NCBI): domain Eukaryota; kingdom Metazoa; phylum Arthropoda; class Insecta; order Lepidoptera; family Papilionidae; genus Sericinus; species Sericinus montela. Next base: position 6,537,865 of record JAGSMR010000035.1, on the reverse strand, counting down.
TAACCTTACGGCGGAAAGAAACCGAGAGGTATTCGTACGACGCAACCACATGGTTTATTAGTATAATTCAAAATTGTCGACTTAATGTGTATTGATCCTCGTGTACTGAGCTATTTTTGCGAATTATATAAAAAAAAGAGAAAAAAAAGAAAATATCTTCACGCAATTCCCTATACAGGGGTAGACAGAGGTCTAGTCTAGACAATTAAGTCGCTTGACCCACCTTCCACCGAAGATATTTTCGGGACAACGTGACAGGTGATGAGCCAGTTGCCGTCTTTATGTCCAAGCCAACGATATAATTCGTACATAAGTTTTTGAAAAACCCATTGGTATGAGCCTGCCACTTGGGGATCGAACTCGGTTCTCTTGACTCGAAATTCCGACCACCCAACCACTCGGCTATCGTGACTCAAATATAATTTTATAAAAATAAATTGTATAATTATTTAAATTTATATATGAGTATTTCCGAAACTACTCTAACCATTTGTCTTATTATTTGCACTCAAATAATGTTTACACATTGAGTATAATATTTTAGGCGAATTTCATAAAGAATTTCCGAGCAATTTCAAACACCAACTCATGGAGGTCGAGTGGTATCATATTAAGTATTTCTCTTCCCCCAGAGTCACGATCGCCAAATGGTTGGGTGACAGGAATTCGAGTCAAGAGACCCGTGTTCGATATTGAGATATAAAATAAATAATAAAATATCTTCACGCAATTCCCAATACAGGGTAGACAGAGGTCAAGTCTAGACAATTAAGTCGCTTGACCCACCTTCCACCGAAGATATTTTCGGGACAACGTGACAGGTGGTGAGCCCGTCGCCGCCTTTATGTCCAAGCCAACGATGAAATTCGTACATAAGTTTTGAAAACCCATTGGTATGAGCCTGCCGCTTGGGGATCGAACTCGGTTCTCTTGACTCGAAATTCCGACCACCCAACCACTCGGCTATCGTTACTCAAATATAATTTTATAAAAATAAATTGTATAATTATTTAAATTTATATATGAGTATTTCCGAAACTACTCTAACCATTTGTCTTATTATTTGCACTCAAATAATGTTTACACATTGAGTATAATATTTTAGGCGAATTTCATAAAGAATTTCCGAGCAATTTCAAACACCAACTCATGGAGGTCGAGTGGTATCATATTAAGTATTTCTCTTCCCCAGAGTCACGATCGCCAAATGGTTGGGTGACAGGAATTCGAGTCAAGAGACCCGTGTTCGATATTGAGATATAAAAATAAATTGTATAATTATTTAAATTTATATATGAGTATTTCCGAAACTACTCTAACCATTTGTCTTATTATTTGCACTCAAATAATGTTTACACATTGAGTATAATATTTTAGGCGAATTTCATAAAGAATTTCCGAGCAATTTCAAACACCAACTCATGGAGGTCGAGTGGTATCATATTAAGTATTTCTCTTCCCCAGAGTCACGATCGCCAAATGGTTGGGTGACAGGAATTCGAGTCAAGAGACCCGTGTTCGATATTGAGATATAAAATAAATAATAAAATATCTTCACGCAATTCCCAATACAGGGGTAGACAGAGGTCAAGTCTAGACAATTAAGTCGCTTGACCCACCTTCCACCGAAGATATTTTCGGGACAACGTGACAGGTGATGAGCCAGTTGCCGTCTTTATGTCCAAGCCAACGATATAATTCGTACATAAGTTTTGAAAAACTCATTGGTACTGCCGCTTGGGGATCGAACTCGGTTCTCTTGACTCGAAATTCCGACCACCCAACCACTCGGCTATCGTTACTCAAATATAATTTTATAAAAATAAATTGTATAATTATTTAAATTTATATATGAGTATTTCCGAAACTACTCTAACCATTTGTCTTATTATTTGCACTCAAATAATGTTTACACATTGAGTATAATATTTTAGGCGAATTTCATAAAGAATTTCCGAGCAATTTCAAACACCAACTCATGGAGGTCGAGTGGTATCATATTAAGTATTTCTCTTCCCCAGAGTCACGATCGCCAAATGGTTGGGTGACAGGAATTCGAGTCAAGAGACCCGTGTTCGATATTGAGATATAAAATAAATAATAAAATATCTTCACGCAATTCGCGATACAGGGATAGACAGAGGTCTAGTCTAGTCAATTAAGTCGAACAGACCCTCCTTCCACCGAAGATATTTTCGGGACAACGTGACAGGTGGTGAACCCGTCGCCGTCTTTATGTCCAAGCCAACGATATAATTTGTACATAAGTTTTGTAAAACCCATTGGTATGAGCCTGCCACTTGGGGATCGAACTCGGCTCTCTTGACTCGAAATTCCTACCACCCAACCCCTCGGCTATCGTGACTCAAATATAATTTTATAAAAATAAATTGTATAATTATTTAAATTTATATATGAGTATTTCCGAAACTACTCTAACCATTTGTCTTATTATTTGCACTCAAATAATGTTTACACATTGAGTATAATATTTTAGGCGAATTTCATAAAGAATTTCCGAGCAATTTCAAACACCAACTCATGGAGGTCGAGTGGTATCATATTAAGTATTTCTCTTCCCCCAGAGTCACGATCGCCAAATGGTTGGGTGACAGGAATTCGAGTCAAGAGACCCGTGTTCGATATTGAGATATAAAATAAATAATAAAATATCTTCACGCAATTCCCAATACAGGGGTAGACAGAGGTCAAGTCTAGACAATTAAGTCCCTTTGACCCACCTTCCACCGAAGATATTTTCGGGACAACGTGACAGGTGGTGAGCCCGTCGCCGCCTTTATGTCCAAGCCAACGATGAAATTCGTACATAAGTTTTTGAAAAACTCATTGGTACTGCCACCTGGGGATCGAACTCGGGTCACGGGGTTCGATATTCGATTGTATCATTAATTTCTGCATTTCGTTTGTTTATTTAATGTTTTGGTGTACAATAAAGCATATTTCATTCATTTCATTTCATTATTTCCTTGCCTTGGACATAAAGACGACGACGGGCTAACCACGATCGAAAGGACCTAATTGTCTATCCCTGTCTTGGGAATGGCGTGAAAAGATTTTTTTGTCTTACCTTGTAATAAATAAATATCTTCACGCAATTTCCAAGACAGGGGTAGACAGAGGCCTAATCTAGACAATTTAAGTCCCTTCGATACACCTTTTACCGAAGATATTTTCGGGACAACGTGACAGGTGATGAACCCGTAGCCGTCTTTATGTCCAAGCCAATGATATGATTCGTACATAAGTTTTTGAAAAACCTATTGTTACGAGTCTGCCACCTGGGGATCGAACTCGAGTCTCTTGACTCGAAAATCCGACCACCCAACCCCTCGGCTATCGTGACTTTTTGGGTTAATCAGAACTTAACAACAAACAATTAATATTTTTTTAAATCGTTATATTTATATTAGTCACGATAGCCGAGTTGTTGGGTGGTCGGAATTTCGAGTCGAGAGACCCGAGTTCGAACCCCAGGTGGCAGTACCAATGAGTTTTTCAAAAACTTATGTACGAATTTCATCGTTGGCTTGGACATAAAGACGGCGACGGGCTCACCATCTGTCACGTTGTCCCGAAAATATCTTCGGTGGAAGGTGGGTCAAAGGGACTTAATTGTCTAGACTTGACCTCTGTCTACCCCTGTATTGGAAATTGCGTGAAGATATTTATTTATTTATTTATGTTATATTTATTATACACTATAAAACAAAGGCCAGGTCGTTTCTAATTACTTCAAACAATAAAAGTTCATCAAGCGTTACCCACACGCAAAAACTCAAATAACCACGGACACATAAATAAAAAATTAAAACATTTCATACATTCCCAAACACGCTATTATAGTGAAGCAAGTAATAGTTAGAAAATATATTTCGCTAAAAAAATTAACACAAAGTGGACAAATGAGACCAACGTTATTGTCGTATTAACTGAGATTTAAACGGCACTGATATCAGATATATCAGGCATTGTGTCCGAGATGTGTGCAGCATAAATGTGAAAATTTAGTTCATCAGTGAACAGTTATCAAATCATAGATCATTATAGAAACCGTCCGCAATAGTCTATGCTAACCCTTGTAAAATCTTAGCGTAGTTCACGTTCACGCTCTTCTTTCTTTATGGTAAATGGTGGATCCTTAATCTATGTGTAGAATACACAAAGATTAAAGATCGAATGATCATTCTTTTGTGAACATCTAATAACAATTTACAACAGTTTACAAACAATTTAGGTTACTTTAATTCATAAGTGTGACGTTGAAATAGACTCAATTGGTATTCTTCTTTTTAATTTTTTTTGTCAAGAATAGAATGAAAACAACTAAAATTGCAACTAATGGTTAGTAAATAAAATATTTCCTCCACCGTTCGAAGGTTTTAGCTACATCGTGGAGGATTCCCCGAGTGACAAAATCTTTGAAAGGTCTGAATTATCTAGACGTATGTTGGAGACACGGAGTATGTCTGAGAAAATGCGTGAAAGATAAATAACAAAATACCGAACAAAAATACCGAAAAAAGAGGTAAATAACGAAACCAATAATAAATCATGTTCCAGCACTTTTCACACACAAGCCTATTGTGCATTTGAGTTTGTTCGTATTGATCATACATCATCAAACAGTTACGGTTAATTTATAACGTGCAATATAATAGATGCCTTTGTCACAGAGTAAGGATTAATGCTAACCTTTGTATTATTTCTACGCCAACTCGACCGTTTTATTCGACACGACTAAATAGCAAATTCACAATGCAAATTACGCGTTATTATGAATCTATACGTGTATTTCTAAAGTAATTCGTTAATAATTATGCCAAAGCTATGTGTTTGTTGTAATTTTCATAACTGTACGATTTATTAATTTGCTTACACTGTGCCAATGCTACGTGAGAATTTTTAATCATTATTTGTAATTTATATATTTATAATCATAATATCCATTCCAAATGATAGCAATATATACTGCTGTATAGTATCAGGTATAAATAATTTAACACCCCATCTCTTACTGTGGATGTCGTAAGAGGCGACTATAGGATACGCTTTTAAAATACGATTGTTACCGACAGAACGCGGTATAAAATTCTTAAAAAAATACCAGGCTAAAGGTTAGAAATTCACCTCTATGTAGAGTCGGATACAAAATTACAAAGAAAGATTTTTTATCCTTAGTCCTTTTCCCTTTTTTACTCTTAAGTATTAAAAAAAAATACTTCACGCCATTCGCAATACTGGGGTAGATATTGGTCCAGGGAATTAATTTAATTCAACCCATCTTTCAACGATGACGTTTTTTGGGACAACATGGCTGGTATTGAATCTGTAGCCGTATGTCCAAGCCCATGACATAAATCGTACATACGTTTTAAAAAAAAACAAACGATTAGCTGTTTATTGTATAAAAAAACAATATTGGCAATTCAATACCACATCAAAGCACGTTCTCAATATATAATGTGTGTACGATATAATATTAAAATTATATTCAATAAACTGGATGGATAACATTAAATATCAATGACGAAGGGCATGTAGATACCATGTACCATACTCAACTACATGCTTGTTCAATAAATGTATTGAAAAATGTACGTTACAAATCCATTTCTAAATTTATAATACCCTTGAGACATTTTAAAATAACCCCTACACAGTAAACAAACAAAACAAGTAAGTCAAATGTGCAGTGCCGGTGATATAGCACTTACCGGTCTTCTCGATTTGAATTTAAATTCCGAACTTTTTGCATATACCTTATTACCAAAGAGTTCAGATCGATATTAAGTAAAACTACATGGACGCCTATTCACGTATTTATTTTGAATGTGTATTCGTCACTGCTAAATAATATAATATCTATGTGTCACACGGTGTTAATAGATGAGCGATTTAGTAATATTTTTTTACATTTCATTTGCATATTAAAACTTCCTAATCTTGACACATTTAACACCTACGTGAAATATTAACACTATCATAAATAACAGAAAGTGTTCTTAAAAAGTATAAATTTATTGCCAACATTATAAGCGAGATTATTATACGTTTGTAAAATATTAACTGGTTAAGCTTACAGTAACTTGTAGTTACTAAGCTACGTTACGAATTAAAAAGTACACTCTGTAACTACTTTGCTGTTTATAAAGTTATTATAAATATACGAAATTTTACTATAATACTAAACACTACAGCTTATTTGATGCAACGTAACAACTGGTGAGCTTATTGACGCATTAATTAAGCCAATGACAAACCAAGCGTAAGTTTCTCTCTTTAACTATGAGTTTTCATATCACAGCAACAAACATTTTATTTGTTTATAGATTTCTTAGTAATAATAATCGAGTTAAATCATCAACTTATTTATAAAGTACTTAGGCTTTGAATTTCACCAATTTTAATTGATCTTTTAAATTTCTGTTAAAAAAATCCAATACTTTATTTACCGAAACCGAATTTCTCTTTTAATCATAATGGCAACAGATGGGTGGATAATCATCTTTAAAATTAGAATGAAATTCATCAGATCAGTTTCAAGCAGCAGTGTCTAAGATGCGAGATATCTGGTGGTTATGGGTAACCCTCCTTGCGGGAGAACTTTCCACTTTTACAGGCCGTTATGCATGTACGTAGTAATTTTACAAAAATTGCTGTTAAATGCTTATCGTGTGTAACGTTCACATAACTTCCGTCGTTTTCATCAGTAGACACGTGCAAGTTGACATTGATTTATAACCAGTCTAAAGTATATTATAGACACCTATCTCCTTTCAATGTTCTCCAAGGCGAAAATAACTACGTTTCGCTAAGGGCATGGTTACACTGTCTAACACTTGAAACGTATCCAAGATAATTCATGTAATTGTAAAAAAATATCAAATTTCATATCATACCAGTAAAGTTACTTAATGACCATACTTTTTATAATATATAAATTTATCAGATTTATGCATTATGTAAAATTGATGATGTATTTATTGTATGTAAATAATACATTAAGCTGAATTGCGTTAAGCTGAGTCGGTAGCCGTTTTGTTGTTGCAACCCAATAATTAATTTTCATACAAAATTTAACTAACAAAATCTAACTATAATAGTTAAATATTTGTTTTATTTTTAATATTTTATATTATAATTAAATTTTGGTAGTAGCGATAAATAAACATCTTTTTTCTTCTTCTTAAATATTCTATTTCAACTCATTCTAAACTGCAACTAAATGCAACCCATTGTAAGTTCACTGGCCAAAGCCAAAATACAGTAAACCTGTAATAATTACAATGAAGATTAAATAAATAAATAAAGTACCTTGTTAACAATATTAAAATATTGGGTAACAATAAGGGGAAGCTTTAAAATTAACAAAAATTTCGAGACAGTATGTGAACAGTTCGATTCATGCCAGTAAATATATTAGGATTCCTCTTACCGAATTGAAAGCTCTTAGATGTGTAAACGATCAACACAACAGTCACAAACAAAGCATAGTCTCATAAAGTTTTGTGGACAGATTTCGTTCTGTATGTCACAAACGCAAAAAGTTTCGCATCAAATAACACTGTAAGGTACCATTGCACGTAACCTCGGGTCCTTAGTTCACGCATAGGGTGGTTTGAAAATTCTTTTGGCGGGAGAATTTATAAAAATATGTTTATATTTTTCAAATGTCGCTACAAGACCAACGAAGTCCGACTACAGAAGCGTGTTGATGAATGGAAGGCGCGCGGGATTATGGCTACGGAAGGCACGAGTATCTCGTTATGCACCACCCGGCATACTGGTGCTGCCCCACCTTGGTTGTTATTGTTACTGATAATTATAATGTTTTAAGGTTGTATTTTTTTTTAGTTCCGCAACTCGGTTGCCATTTCGCAAAGTAAGGAAGTAGCTCCACTTATGGAGTGTCATCCATGAAGATATATATGGTAATAGTTAGTTATAAGTTAACATATGTGTGAATGACAATAAGTTTTAAGATTTTTTAACTTCGATTTTTGGGTAACAAATGATAACGGACATGATTTAGACCACTTGACGACCGCACTAACGGGTTTCGTTACTCTACATTTTTATGTAGGCCACTTTAACGGGCAGGCTATGTCGGTTACCATATTCTGCTGCTATTTCTTCAGGAAAAACTTATATAATATAATTACGCACCTTAAAATCTATCCTAAGGTTGTTTTAAAATTGCAGCGAAAATTATTAACAGGGCAGTAAGTCCCTAAGTCCCAGTGCTGTGTACTACCAACGTAAGAGTTTGGTCCATTTCTTTCCGTGGATGGCGAATTAAAATATTAAATTGCAATGGATACCGAAACAAAGGTCAAACAAAAATATAGTTGCTGTGTGTTTTTGGAAGAAGTATCTTCACTTTACGACCCCCATACTTGATAAAGGAAATAAAAATGATGATGAAAAAATTATGAAAACAAATGACGGCGGGATAAAGCCAAGAGAACGGTAATGGGCAGCTGTATCTCAGTTGCTAGTCTGGTACTGTGATCGCCAATCCGCTTGCCAGTCGTTAAAAGAAAGTAACAGATTTAAACAGCGTCATTACGTTCCTCATCAGCAGTTTATTATAATTACTGTCATATATCGTTATTGGCTTATTATCATTGTCATAGGTTCTGCACTTCTTAATATGTTGTTCTTATATAATCGTCCGGCAGTACCGTAATGAAAATATACATACATAGATAAAGACAACATTACATACATTCCTCTGATCCCAAAGTAAGCAGCTTAAACACTTGTATCAAGGAATTAGAAACAACGAAGGTACCACAAACACCCAGACTGTAGAATGTAGAAAAAGTGTTTTGTACATGACCCGACCGGGAATCGAGCCCGGAACCTCAGAGCTGACGACAACATGAAAACCGCTGAGTGCGCCACCATTCATTTTCTAAGGGAAACGTATCCACAACTGGTTGCTTTTATACGTGGAAAACTCAGGAGCCTTCTTCGTACTATGCTACAAATAGGGATTTATCGTAATTTAAAATTTTAGGTTATTAATATTTTAAATGTAAATGTTATTTTATTTTTCCTTCTTCAATGTCCTCGTAGAGACGGCGACGGGCTCACCACCTGTCACGTTGTCCCGAAAATATATTCGGTGGAAGGTGGGTCGAAGGGACTTTATTGTCTAGACTAGACCTCTGTCTACCCCTGTATTGGGAATTGCGTGAAGATATTTATATTATTTAATGTCCTCGTAACATGGTACCAAGAACGATGCTGCACTTCAAGTTGAATACATAACATACACCTTATGTTTTGGGCAGAGCAGAACCAGCCGTTACCAGCGGAAACGATCAGTCTCGGATACAATTCCTTTAGACAGAGAAAATCTTTCGCTTTCTGTCACGCGGTTTTTTACGTTACTTTTATAATTATATTATATTATCATAACATAACATTTTATTCCTTGTATAATCTTGTATATTTTCTATTCAAATTCAAATTAATTGCGAATTCAAATTAAATAAATAATCACAAATCAAAAAATTAACAGACAAACTACAACTTATGTTCAATACATGTTAGAATCAAACAATTGGTCAGCGTGTACAAACATTTGATTTGTTCGGGACTTCCCAGATGATCGGAGAATTTAGCAAAAAATAGGAAAAACACTATTCAGTTAGATAAGAAGCAATAGACTACAACTAAGATGAATAAAACAAACCTTATTTTTTTAAGTAAAAGGAGACTTTTATCTGACCTTTGTCTTTCATACAAAAGTTCTGAATATGCCTTAGATTAGATAGATAGACCTTAGATACTTCTGCACCTAGCTGTCAAGTTTTTTTGCTTGTAAAATAGTTAGTGACCTTATTATTAAACATTTATTATGTATTATTGAATGTTGCGGTATCGGCGTAAGATGGTATTTCTTACTTTTCTTTCCATGAATAGGGCAACGCAGAGTGAGGCACATAAGGAAATATAAATAAATATCTTCATGCAATTCCCAATACAGGGGTAGATAGAGGTCTAGTCTAGACAATTAAGTCCCTTTGACCCACCTGCCACCGAAGATATTTTTTGCACAACGTGACAGGTGGTGCGCCCGTCGCCGTCTCTATGAGGACGTTGAAGAAGGATTGGTACGAGCCTGCCACCTGGGGATCGAACTCGGTTCTCTTGACTCGACATTCCGACCACCCAACCACCCGGCTATCGTGACTTTTTTTAAAATGAAGGGAAAAGCTTTGAAAATACCATTGGCTACCAAGAGATGGCCGGATAACCATTTCGAAAAATACCAGCATACCGGTGACGAACAGCTGCGTTCAAGATACGAGGTGTTTGATACTGCGATCGCCAGTTATGTATGTATTGGCTACATATATATAAACAATAATATAACCAATAAGACGACCAAATAGCCTGGTTGATAGTGTTCTGCCTTTGGAGCTAAAGGTTTCCGAGTCTCACTAGGGGAAAACATTTTATGTGATGAATGCGGTTGTGTTAGTCATGAATGTTTATATATGTATATATATGAATATTTATCTATCCAAACATATACCTCTGTAAGTATATATACAATATGTAAGTAATGTATTGTACTGTTGCACATTAAGACGGCAATGGGGTCACCTCCAGTCAAGTTGTTCCAAATACGCTTCGGTGAAAGGTGATTCGAAAAAACGTAATATTAATAAAATTATATTGTCGATTTTAACCACCTAACTGCATTGCAAACAGTGGCATGACGGGCTCGAAACTGCAATGCAAATTTCACAGTACATAACTGTATCATTCGAACCTTCACTAAACAATGAAGGAGATGTAATTCTGAATAATAGTTTACTATCAATTATTCAGCCAACATTATAAAGTAATTATCACAATGAAGTTATAATCAAATCAACGCTTATCTGGTTCATAGCGTGAAACCCGATTAAATGGACTCTGTTAATAAATAACGCTATCCTTAAGTTACTTCTACTAACTGTTTAATATGAATATGACCGTCATAATTCAATAATGGTTGCATAAAATTATTATTGTATTATAATTATTGAGGCGCGATTATGCAATAAATAAATACACATTCACTCGCAACTGGAAGACTAAAGCTTTAGAAAAATAAAATTGTTCAATAATAAAAAAGTGTAGCAGATAAAAATGTTAGGTATTTACCTAACATTTTTATCTGCTACACTTTTTTATTATTAATAATAGTAATAATAATAGCACCTTTGTCAAGCCTCTTTGAAATTCGCTATGTACGAAACTAGACCACAGCGCACTTATTATTTATTAATTAAATGTTGCATTAATCAAATATTAATAATTAAATATTACTTATACTAACTGATTAAATATTGCATTTATTTTTCTGACGTTGTAACACGATAAGACGTTTTCGATATTACAATCGTAATTTTCGCAATACGTTTAAAAACCCAAAAAAAGATTCCGCTAGAAATAGATTGAGAGTTTAAAAATAAAACAATTTTCGGATTTTATCGCGTTTTAATTAGTTTTTACAAACTATTTTTATATCCCGACGTTTCAGATGCTTTACACCATCGGTGGTCACGGGGTGACTAATTAAAAACGCGATAAAATCCGAAAATCGTTTTCTTTTAAATGTGTAGTATTCGCGTAAATACAAGAAATCATTACAATATTAAATTTAAAATATATTTAAAATTTTTATTAAACGTATATTTCGATGTAGGTGCTAATCATGGATAATAATAATAACATGTGATTAATATGTTGACCTCAAGCGGTGTCCCGTAATGACGATACTTGTTGGGAACTGGTCGATCAAGGTGAAGGCTGCTATGAAACACCGTGCGACTTCACAACCCATACAGACATTTTAAATGTTTACGTTTTTATAAACGACGCAGAATTGTTTTTGTATGTGGAGTTTTAGTTTAGATTTTTAATACTGTAAGGCAGATGACAAGAGAATTTTCTCATCGTAACCAAAGTACCTATTTTAATACTGTAAGGCAGATGACAAGAGAATTTTCTCATCGTAACCGAAGTACCTATTTTAATACTGTAAGGCAGATGACAAGAGAATTTTCTCATCGTAACCGAAGTACCTATTTTAATACTGTAAGGCAGATGACAAGAGAATTTTCTCATCGTAACCGAAGTACCTATTTTGTCAACTGCTGATAGATATCAAATATAAATAAATAAATAAATATCTTCACGCAATTCCCAATACAGGGGTAGACAGAGGTCAAGTCTAGACACTTAAGTCCCTTTGACCCACCTTCCACCGAAGATATTTTCGGGACAACGTGACAGGTGGTGAGCCCGTCGCCGCCTTTATGTCCAAGCCAACGATGAAATTCGTACATAAGTTTTTGAAAAACTCATTGGTACTGCCACCTGGGGATCGAACTCGGGTATCTCGACTCGAAATTCCGACCACCCAACAACTCGGCTATCGTGACTTATTTTATATATATCAAAGAGTAATTACTATAATCGCTTGGCTAGACAAGCCGATTGGCGATTGGCGTCTTTTACCACAACTAAGAGAAGAAAAAGAAATACCAAAATTTTTTTCTTATTTATCAATGAGAAATGAAATATTTAAAAGCAATTGTACCAAAAAATGTCTTCGGTGGAAGGTGGGTCGAAAAGACTTAATTGTCGAGACCTCTGTCTACTCCTGTATTGGGAATGGCGTGAAAATATTTTTTAATTGTACCACAAGTGAAATTAAAATCTTCATCTAAAAGAAGACTAACAAAATGATTAAACTATTGAATTTAACTAATTTTAATTTTCAAATTATGAGAAATATATTCTCATATTTGTCGCTCATATCAACATATTTTTATCTCTACACTTTCTACAAACTAACTTGATATTAAGCCACTTCAATAAATCAATTTTCTAAGGATGTTGCATTCCAAAAGATGTAGAACATTAAGAGAATTTTCTCATCGTAACCGAAGTACCTATTTTAATACTGTAAGGCAGATGACAAGAGAATTTTCTCATCGTAACCGAAGTACCTATTTTAATACTGTAAGGCAGATGACAAGAGAATTTTCTCATCGTAACCGAAGTACCTATTTTAATACTGTAAGGCAGATGACAAGAGAATTTTCTCATCGTAACCGAAGTACCTATTTTAATACTGTAAGGCAGATGACAAGAGAATTTTCTCATCGTAACCGAAGTACCTATTTTAATACTGTAAGGCAGATGACAAGAGAATTTTCTCATCGTAACCGAAGTACCTATTTTAATACTGTAAGGCAGATGACAAGAGAATTTTCTCATCGTAACCGAAGTACCTATTTTAATACTGTAAGGCAGATGACAAGAGAATTTTCTCATCGTAACCGAAGTACCTATTTTAATACTGTAAGGCAGATGACAAGAGAATTTTCTCATCGTAACCGAAGTACCTATTTTAATACTGTAAGGCAGATGACAAGAGAATTTTCTCATCGTAACCGAAGTACCTATTTTAATACTGTAAGGCAGATGACAAGAGAATTTTCTCATCGTAACCGAAGTACCTATTTTAATACTGTAAGGCAGATGACAAGAGAATTTTCTCATCGTAACCGAAGTACCTATTTTAATACTGTAAGGCAGATGACAAGAGAATTTTCTCATCGTAACCGAAGTACCTATTTTAATACTGTAAGGCAGATGACAAGAGAATTTTCTCATCGTAACCGAAGTACCTATTTTAATACTGTAAGGCAGATGACAAGAGAATTTTCTCATCGTAACCGAAGTACCTATTTTAATACTGTAAGGCAGATGACAAGAGAATTTTCTCATCGTAACCGAAGTACCTATTTTAATACTGTAAGGCAGATGACAAGAGAATTTTCTCATCGTAACCGAAGTACCTATTTTAATACTGTAAGGCAGATGACAAGAGAATTTTCTCATCGTAACCGAAGTACCTATTTTAATACTGTAAGGCAGATGACAAGAGAATTTTCTCATCGTAACCGAAGTACCTATTTTAATACTGTAAGGCAGATGACAAGAGAATTTTCTCATCGTAACCGAAGTACCTATTTTAATACTGTAAGGCAGATGACAAGAGAATTTTCTCATCGTAACCAAAGTACCTATTTTAATACTGTAAGGCAGATGACAAGAGAATTTTCTCATCGTAACCGAAGTACCTATTTTAATACTGTAAGGCAGATGACAAGAGAATTTTCTCATCGTAACCGAAGTACCTATTTTAATACTGTAAGGCAGATGACAAGAGAATTTTCTCATCGTAACCGAAGTACCTATTTTAATACTGTAAGGCAGATGACAAGAGAATTTTCTCATCGTAACCAAAGTACCTATTTTAATACTGTAAGGCAGATGACAAGAGAATTTTCTCATCGTAACCGAAGTACCTATTTTAATACTGTAAGGCAGATGACAAGAGAATTTTCTCATCGTAACCGAAGTACCTATTTTAATACTGTAAGGCAGATGACAAGAGAATTTTCTCATCGTAACCGAAGTACCTATTTTAATACTGTAAGGCAGATGACAAGAGAATTTTCTCATCGTAACCGAAGTACCTATTTTAATACTGTAAGGCAGATGACAAGAGAATTTTCTCATCGTAACCGAAGTACCTATTTTAATACTGTAAGGCAGATGACAAGAGAATTTTCTCATCGTAACCGAAGTACCTATTTTAATACTGTAAGGCAGATGACAAGAGAATTTTCTCATCGTAACCAAAGTACCTATTTTAATACTGTAAGGCAGATGACAAGAGAATTTTCTCATCGTAACCGAAGTACCTATTTTAATACTGTAAGGCAGATGACAAGAGAATTTTCTCATCGTAACCGAAGTACCTATTTTAATACTGTAAGGCAGATGACAAGAGAATTTTCTCATCGTAACCGAAGTACCTATTTTAATACTGTAAGGCAGATGACAAGAGAATTTTCTCATCGTAACCGAAGTACCTATTTTAATACTGTAAGGCAGATGACAAGAGAATTTTCTCATCGTAACCGAAGTACCTATTTTAATACTGTAAGGCAGATGACAAGAGAATTTTCTCATCGTAACCGAAGTACCTATTTTAATACTGTAAGGCAGATGACAAGAGAATTTTCTCATCGTAACCAAAGTACCTATTTTAATACTGTAAGGCAGATGACAAGAGAATTTTCTCATCGTAACCGAAGTACCTATTTTAATACTGTAAGGCAGATGACAAGAGAATTTTCTCATCGTAACCGAAGTACCTATTTTAATACTGTAAGGCAGATGACAAGAGAATTTTCTCATCGTAACCGAAGTACCTATTTTAATACTGTAAGGCAGATGACAAGAGAATTTTCTCATCGTAACCGAAGTACCTATTTTAATACTGTAAGGCAGATGACAAGAGAATTTTCTCATCGTAACCGAAGTACCTATTTTAATACTGTAAGGCAGATGACAAGAGAATTTTCTCATCGTAACCGAAGTACCTATTTTAATACTGTAAGGCAGATGACAAGAGAATTTTCTCATCGTAACCGAAGTACCTATTTTAATACTGTAAGGCAGATGACAAGAGAATTTTCTCATCGTAACCGAAGTACCTATTTTAATACTGTAAGGCAGATGACAAGAGAATTTTCTCATCGTAACCGAAGTACCTATTTTAATACTGTAAGGCAGATGACAAGAGAATTTTCTCATCGTAACCGAAGTACCTATTTTAATACTGTAAGGCAGATGACAAGAGAATTTTCTCATCGTAACCGAAGTACCTATTTTAATACTGTAAGGCAGATGACAAGAGAATTTTCTCATCGTAACCGAAGTACCTATTTTAATACTGTAAGGCAGATGACAAGAGAATTTTCTCATCGTAACCGAAGTACCTATTTTGTCAACTGCTGATAGATATCAAATATAAATAAATAAATAAATATCTTCACGCAATTCCCAATACAGGGGTAGACAGAGGTCAAGTCTAGACAATTAAGTCCCTTTGACCCACCTTCCACCGAAGATATTTTCAGGACAACGTGACAGGTAGTGAGCCCGTCGCCGCCTTTATGTCTAAGCCAACGATATAATTCGTACATAAGTTTTTGAAAAATCCATTGGTACGAGCCACCTGGGTCGTTCGATCAACTTGGGTCTCTCGACTCGAAATTCCAATCACCCTACCACACGACTATCCTGACTCTTTCGGCTATCGTGATTGTAACAAATATCTCAATGCTCGTGAAAATGTCCCGATTACGGAAATAGACGACCCGTTTGCCAGACTCGAATTCAAGAGTTGTGTGTTCCAATCCCGCTAGAAGCAAACATTCGTATGATGTATATTAATGTTTGTCCTGGAGTCATGGATGTTTATTTGTTTATTTTCATGGATGTTTAGGATATTATATATTTATCTGTGTTAAAATATTATACCGTTGGCTTGGTTAAGAAGGTTGTCTATATGTACATATCAATATTTATCTATCTCTATGAAGAGTCACGATAACTCCCCACTAGTCAGATTGTCACAAAACAGGTTTAGTTGTAACGTGGATCAAAAGGACTGGAATTTCTAGACGTCTGGCTATCCCAGTATTTTGTATATACTTAAAGATATTATCAATCAGTAGAGCGAACGTTACAAACATAAACACAGACTTAACTCTCGATTTTATATAATTAGTACATTGTAATGTAGTTTTATTGACATTTTAAAGCACTTAAAATCAGGTCAAAGGGACTTAATTGTCTAGACTTGACCTCTGTCTACCCCTGTATTGGGAATTGCGTGAAGATATTTATTTATTATTATTTATTTATATTTTCGAGCTTTTAGAGCAATTAAATACTATTTAATCGATCAGTTTACATAAATTATCGCCGAAGACCCTTGCCTTGTCCTATTTTATAAACATTGTAGATCGAGAAACATAATTAGGAATTAATATTCAATTGATTTTGATTAATCTCATTACATAATGTGAATAAACAAATTATTAATATTTCAATAATTTTTAAGTTACAAAGAATTTATCGAAAAGGAAAAACATTTGGCTCAATAATTTTTATGTAAAAAAATATCTTCACGTCACTCCCAATAGAACGGGGTAGACTTTCGATCCACCTTCCACCGAAGATATTTTTGGGGCAACGTGATAGGTGGGAAGCTCGTCGCCGTCTCAGTGTCCAAACCAACGATATAAAAAAAATATCTTCACGCAATTCCCAATACAGGGGTAGACAGAGGTCAAGTCTAGACAATTAAGTCCCTTTGACCCACCTTCCACCGAAGATATTTTCAGGACAACGTGACAGGTAGTGAGCCCGTCGCCGCCTTTATGTCTAAGCCAACGATATAATTCGTACATAAGTTTTTGAAAAATCCATTGGTACGAGCCACCTGGGTCGTTCGATCAACTTGGGTCTCTCGACTCGAAATTCCAATCACCCTACCACACGACTATCCTGACTCTTTCGGCTATCGTGATTGTAACAAATATCTCAATGCTCGTGAAAATGTCCCGATTACGGAAATAGACGACCCGTTTGCCAGACTCGAATTCAAGAGTTGTGTGTTCCAATCCCGCTAGAAGCAAACATTCGTATGATGTATATTAATGTTTGTCCTGGAGTCATGGATGTTTATTTGTTTATTTTCATGGATGTTTAGGATATTATATATTTATCTGTGTTAAAATATTATACCGTTGGCTTGGTTAAGAAGGTTGTCTATATGTACATATCAATATTTATCTATCTCTATGAAGAGTCACGATAACTCCCCACTAGTCAGATTGTCACAAAACAGGTTTAGTTGTAACGTGGATCAAAAGGACTGGAATTTCTAGACGTCTGGCTATCCCAGTATTTTGTATATACTTAAAGATATTATCAATCAGTAGAGCGAACGTTACAAACATAAACACAGACTTAACTCTCGATTTTATATAATTAGTACATTGTAATGTAGTTTTATTGACATTTTAAAGCACTTAAAATCAGGTCAAAGGGACTTAATAAATTTCTACACTAGACCTCTGTGTACCCCTGTATTGGGAATTGCGTGAAGATATTTATTAAAGCACGAAGTTCATGCTGGACGTTTACTACTTAAATGAATGATCAATTTAAAAGATCACCAAAGACGAGCGGGATTCGAACCCGCGATCTCTGCCGCACCGTGGCAACGCACTTAGTAGTTCTTAGTAATATATTGAAAGTTTACGTCCCCAATTGAATTTTAATAAAACCTTAAAGCAAAAGTGTTCCCAAATTACGTCATAAAGAGAGCAGGAATGGCCATACGATTTTCCATTCCTTGTACTCATTGAACCAATTTTTAAGATAATTGGTGCCTATTTACTATATTACAATAAGTTTTAGCAGAATAAATACTAAACTTCGAAAAGCGCCACGAATTATTATGTTTGGGAAAATATGCCGTTAAGAATATTACATCTTAACGCATCGTCTCTGACGAGATAGCCAGAGAGAACATTATGCATTATGTATTACGATCCCTATATAACCTTTTCGCTTTTATTATTATTATTATTCATTAGGCACCCAAGTATTGATCCTCTTTTTAAATATTGTTTTTTCAATATTACTACCGCTTTTACTTTTTAACTTTCGCAATTGACAGATGAATTTGTTTTGTTGTAACACATGAAGGTCAACACACACACGTTCTATGACTTTTGTGCCGCAAAATTACTGGTGATTTAGACAAAATTGGTCCTCGAAAAATTGCACAGTTTGGTACAAATGAGAGTACATCAAAAATCATTGTGACGTCAGCTTTGTTGACAAAGCGAATGCATATATTATCATCATTCATATTTTAATCTTGATCACACTTGTCAGCTGTGCTGGCACGATAATTTTACTTGAAGGATATCGCCTACTGTACCGTTGCCTGAATAAGCAAACGATATCTAAGACAGTGAGTTTACAACACAAACAAGAAGAATCTTCCATTTGTTGTCTTACACTTCTACGTATTAACTACTGTGGACTGAATACTTTCGTGGAACTAATTCGTTTTCGTTATGTCATCTTTAAAATTGTACAAATGAAATCCATTGTAGTTTGTTGTTTGTCTCTTTGGTTTTTGTGCTCTTTTTTAACTCTACATTAACTCTATATTTGACTTTGTTTTATGGTCTGTTAAAAAGTGTTATTCCCATTCTGTTGCCTATGTTGCAATATAGAAAACAGAAAATAAATTATTATATTTTATATTTGATTTTAGCTAATATTATCTGTGTATACGTTATATTTTCTATATTTATTTTCCGCAATAGTAATTTCTAAGAAATAATTCTAGTTGTAAATATATTAGGTCTCAATTATGTCTAGAAATTATTTGTATGACAAAATAATACGCATGCAACGTCTGACAGTTCAATGCATTCGCAAAAGATCATGGCAGTACAACCAGTTGAAGGCTATGAAAGAGAAAGGGGATAATTAAAAAAATATAGTAGATGTAAAATGTAACATTAAACTTTACCAACAACACACGATGTATACCGAGACAAATGTAGACGGAGACGCACCACATATTTGACGTGCGATGATTTTATAAAAAAAATAGCGTATTTCTTATTAGAAATACGCTATTTTTTGGGCTATTTTTTACGCTGGGGTAATCTATAAATATAGGCATAGAGAGGTCTTTTCCATTCATATTGCAAGTGCCACGAATCACTTAAAGTTACTAAGAAAAATGCTACATATTGTGTTTTTAAATAAACCGAGATATTACTTGAGATTGTATGCTTTTCCTATAATAGTACATTTTATTTTTCGACGACAATGGCCCTGGATTCATCTGAATTAGTATTAATCAATTTTGCAACAGTAAAGTCAATTAATTTCGATAAGCAGACAGACTTGGACAAAGTAAAGATGGCGACGGGCTCACCACCTGTCACTTTGTTCCAAAAAATGTCTTCGGTGGAAGGAGGGTCGAAAAAACTTAATTGTCTAGACCTCTGGCTACCCTTGTATTGAGAAAGGCCTGAAGATATTTATTTTTATTTACAGCATTTAGAATCGGTATAATATATTAGGTATAATATATCTTTGAGGCATTGCTCCTAAGACTTCTTTCAATCTAAATAGACTTGCCTTTACCTTTTTTGTCAACTTAATTTAATAAAAAAATAAAAGGAAAAGAATATTTATCATGTATTACAAAGTACTTATCTCCTTCAACAACTGTAAAGTCATCGGCATTATAACCAAGCTAACTTATTTACTTCATTAGCGGGACTGTTCGCGAGGCTTAAAATCTTGTTAATGATATTAAAATACAACAGAGAAAACCACATTTTTGGAGTTGACAACCGCATAATGTCAGCCGTGCAAAATAAATAATGGTGACGTATGTATTAACACAAACACTGTGATAGTTAGTTGTCTTCTTCTTATACGATAAGATCCGACGTAACGATGGATGCAGTGACACAGCTATTTTGTTTTCATACACAATTTCTCTAATTATACATAAATAATGTGTCGACATTTTTAACTGACTTCAAAAAAGTAAGAGGTTCTATTTCATGTTATTTAATATTTGTTACTTCATAACTCTATATAAAGGGTCTACTTAAATTCGGCCCTGATGATGGGAATACTAAGGAAATCAAGAAAACTCCTCAAATTGTATGAATATTCGACTCTTTTATGATGAAGTTCAGTTGTATCTATGACTGTTGAGCCAATGATGGAAGCCTTCACACTTCTTGACGGTTAGGAGTTAGACGATAACAAACAATTTGTCAAAAGTAACTTGTTACCGTCTTTAAACACATCAGTAAGTACATAAAATGTATTAGTATTTTTTATTTAAATTAATAAGTACTAATTATAGCTAAGAAAATTATTATTTACCTTTTGACGGCTGTTATTTTTTTTTATTTGAGTTATTAATCCCCTTCATAACAATGGCGGAATTTCCATTTTAAACATTTGTAGTGCCCCACTTTGGTTGCATTTGGGAAAAGGATGCCTTTTTTAAATAAAGTTATATAACAAAACAAAAGGATCACACGGCTGTGAAGTGTAGAAACGTTAAACTTTAATAATGTTCATTTGTACACGACATTTCTAAAAGCCGTGATTCAGTGCCATGCCTTTGGAGTCTTATAAGTGCGAATAAGACACGAAAGGAAAATTTTGGATCATTTATCCTAACGATCGTATATTTTACAGGTTTCATATCCTTCGTACGAAGGCATTACTCATGCTTACAAATCTTCGACGCATAAATGAAATAATGACAGTTAATAAACGACGAGCAGTTGTTAAAATGGGGCACAGTAAGAAGAAATATGGGTTGTGACACATTGAGCAACGCCTGAGGACTTCTAGAAGGATTTCAGACTATTGCAATTGGTGGAATATTTTTGTTTGTTAAATAGAGACAATTCGCACGAATCCGTTTAACGAATGACTAAGTGCTGGGTGCTAATCGATAGGCATCTGGAATGGAGTTCTAACGAGTTGCGATCGTGATGTTTCATTTATCATTCTCAGTCCTGGGAGGGAGTACGTAGAACTAGAATTGATAGAACTTATGACGTAATCAAGTGCCTTAACTTTTGTACTGATTGTTATTTTCGTTTGGTAATAAAAGAGTCAGACTTAGTAACACTGATAAATTACCTTTACAAACTGTAACTAATGTAGCGAAACTGTTTAGTTAAATTTAAGACTAAAAACAAAGATTAAAAGTATTCTTATAATATATTTTAAGGTTACTTATGTCTATCGACTCACCTAACGGTCTTTAGCGCGTCTTTTTCTTTCTTCTTTTTTTGATATGGGATGATAGTTCAGCCACTAATGTGGCTATGAACAAAAGTAGAGGATGAGGTGAACTTAAGCACTAGGTCGTCACTGGTGATAACACTCGGGGAGTGTGAGCGGGGACGCGCTGTCACATCCTATATATCAAGACGGGCTTCGCTAATGTCAACACAAGTCGATCCGGCAGCAAATACTACGCGAAAACACGTAAATACTATTTGATTGTGGATTTCAAATGTCTTATTAATAGTTTTTCCGGGGGGGAAGCGTACAGCAGTAGTTAGTGGCGCTACCTGTGTCCATGAAATAGCAATTTTTCCAAATTTCTTCTAAATATCTGTTAATACAATTTTATTAAGTTAAGAGTCACGATAGCCGGGTAGGTGGTCAAGGACCCGAGTTCGATCCCCAGGTTGCAGCTTCGTACCAATGGGTTTTTCAAAAACCCATTGGTACGAATTATGTCATTGGCTTGGACATTAAGACTGCGAAGGACCTGTCACGTTGACCCAAAAATATCTTCGGTGGAAAGTGGGTCGAAGGGACTGAATTGTCTAGACTAGACCTCGATTACCCCTGTATTGGGAATGGCGTGAAGATATTTATTTATTACTTATTTAAAATTTTATTAACTTCTAAATTTAGTTTCGCCCAGAGTTGTCTGTTAGAAAATACCACCAAGAGTTCCATCAAATCAATTATAAGGCTAAGGAGATAGCCAGAGTTACTGTGTCCATCCGAAAATTGTCCTAAAAAAATTATGCCCTAAATATGACAATACCCCAAGAATTATATACATTCGACACGCGATATGAGTCGTAATATTAGTGACCAACCGATCTACCAAGCTTATTATTATTTATTGCACTTATAATATTTTTGATGTAACTTACTTCAATAAAATCAAACTATGTAATATTTTTTCCCTTTCAAAGGCAAATGTCCTGACTTAGGCGTAGCTTTCTTGTATTAGAAAAGGACAATATTCATTTGCATATTAATAGTGGATTGACATTGGACGTCATTGTGTCAGCGCGCGCATTATGTACTCCAATGACCTCAACCGCTGTATTTTTGAGCACATGGCTTATTACCAGTGGCTTTATTCATATACTCATCCACAACACAAGAAATGCTGGTGCGGAGGATGGGGGTAAAGAAAGTTAAGAATAACTGGATCCCTTGTTACCTCGAAAATCAGAAGCACTTAAAGAGATTGTAAGCTCAAGACTTATCTGGGTTCTTTTTAAATTGGGATTGTCGAAGTTATTTTTTCTGGCTGTCTATGCGCTGGTAGATTTATCGTCTAAGGGTGGACTGGAGGAGTTTTGGAACAATGTTAGAGCTAAGCTTCTTTAGAGAAAACCTAAGAAGTTTTGTATTAATTTTAATGGATGGTATATACAACTCAGAATAGGAGTCAGAGCTGGTAATGTTGGGTGATAAAAGGATTCACAATGCTGCCATGCTTATACTGACTGTATGCAAAAGACTTCTTGTGACAAACATTAAGTTTCACAATTTAGAGATATATGATCGATTTATTCCTGGCGGATGATCAAAGGCGCAAACAGGTAATGGATACGCGGGTGTTCAGGGGTGCTGACCTAAAGACATAACTAGAACGAATTACTATCTAGTGATTTCTATATTAAGGGGTCTGTTCACAGACTCGCACTACCGGAAGCTGGAACCAAAACCACAGTCGGACTGTAGTGTCCAAAGCTGATAGCGTCAAAAAGCAGAGACTAGGAATGAATATCAAGCAAACGGGAATAGGAATGAGTAGGCAAACAGCTTGACAATAAGGCACAAAAGAATACGTAGAAGAAATATCGCAAAGCCTTAAGAATGATATGTTTAATGCAGCTAAAGACGTGTGCGTGGAATTGCGAGAAGAGCTAGTAGTAAAAAGAGTGACGCATAGTGGATTGATGAAGTAACATTAATGACAGTAAAAAAGAAGATGAAGAAGGAAAGTGCTGATAGGGGTATGACAGAGAAGATTAAAGGAAGACATAAGCTGCAGAAGGTTCACACGAAAGCATTGATTGAAAAAGTGTGTGAAATATGATTGAAGAAAGGCCAGGATTCCTCGGATTCCTAGACGTGCGTGTATAAAAAATATGATGTATTTTAAAGAAGTGAAAAGGTATGTGATCGTTACACTTCGCGAGCGGTCCTCTCTGGCTACCCGTCAGGGACTATGCGTGAAGATATTTATATATTTTTATTAAAAAGGTTATTGGCATTAAAGCATTTAATTTTTCTGTTTACTTACACATTTCCTCGAAGGAACATTTAGATTTAAAATAAAAATTCAATTAAAAATAATGGCTGCATTTTCTCTATTATCTATAATGTCATTTGTATAGTGATAGTGGTATTTATCTAAGAATATATTTAGAGAATGAATATAATTATATAAGTATATTTGTTTTATATTGTATATGCTTTTTGATAAGGATCTGTCGATGCTGTTATATAGATCCGATCAACTATGTAATGAAAGTATTCGTATATTACTGTACTGTAGGTATATGAGTAAATAACTACCACTTCCTCTTGTTGTTTCTTGGTAACAAAATGGGATTGTTTTTATTTCCGATAGGGCAATGAGGGGCTTTTAGAGGAAAAGAGTTGAAAATGACAATATTGACATATGTCGGGATAACCATTTAAAAAAATACAAATATTTTAATTAACCTATTCAGAAATTGTCAGGATTATTAACACATTGTAATTAACTTTGCTTTTAAATAGCAGTGTATTTAATGCGGTTCAAAATGTAAGCCAGGATAGTTCTAAACTGTCATGTATAAAATATTTGATTAAGCTTTATGTATTTTCTATAAAAGTTTCTAGCTTTTTATATTTCTTTTTTACAGCCTATCAAAAGATAGGCTCCACTATTGAACATATATCTCTCCGAAGACAGTCACAAAGATCAACCCTGAACCACCAGCATGTCTCCCAACAGAAGACTCTTATTTAAGTTCTGTATGTCCCTTCATCTTGTGAAGAGTTAAATTTCAGCACTAGATAATTTATAGACTAGGTTAAATTGAGCTTAATGTTATAACACATATTGCTCAAATATTTTTGCATCTTTTCTTACTTGAAGTTTTATATTAACATGATAATAATAATTCATTTTATTATCGATTGATTATAATTCATTATGAATTATTTTTATTAATAATTTTTAAATATATGGGAATAAAAAACAGAAATGTGTATAATTAATATGCGAGATAATTTTTAACAGGGGTGTAGAGTGTGTTAAATATTGACTGAGCCTGCCTCACTCAAGTAATATTTGACATTTGAGCGGAGGCTTATGAAAAATGGAGACTGCAGCTAGCTTATGGTAGTAGTCAATACGCTCGCTTTATAATGGAACTGTCGCATTTTCTAGAGTCTACACAAGCTATTACATTACATTTACCTTAACACACAATTAATTGTATTTTTATTTTATAATTATGCTTTACAAACACTACGTATCCCATAAATCAAGTGCGTACCGTAATTATTAAAGTAAACTATGCTATCGATGTTATTATCTCCTCGTGTTTACATAAATTATTATCAAAAATGTTTTAATATGTAGGTATTATAGAAATTAAGTTAACATGAAATGACGTCACACGGCTTAGTTTCTGATACCGTTTAAATCGGAGACAAACACGGAGTTAATTATCATCCTCAAAACATTGACTGAAAACATGAACTGAAAAAAAAAAGCAATTTAAATAAAATACACCTAACGTGTATATTAGATCTGTGTGTGGTTGGGTGATCGGAATTCGACACACGAGACCCGAGTTCGATCCGCAAGGCTCGTACCAATGGTTTTATTTGAAAAAGTGATGTGTTTTTTTTTCGTTGGCTTGGACATACAGACCGCAACGGGCTCACCACCTGTCACGTTGTCAAAAATATGTGTCGAGGGAACTTAATTGTCTGGATCTCTGTCTACCCCTGTACTGGGAATAGCGTAAAGATATTTAAGACAGTGATGGGCTCACCACCTGTCAACTTGTTCCAATTGGGTTGGGGAGAAAATGGGGTCAAAACTGCAATTAAAACTGGCTTTTTAATAATGAATGACCTCAAATTGTAGGCAGTTTAAAGGCAGTATAAAATGTTTTGTTATGTTGTGATCAAAATATTATTTTCTAAGAAACTAAACGTTATCTTAAATATTTATTCATTGTCACGGGTTTATAAACACGTTTCTGTTTACGCCCTACACGCACGGTATCCTCAAAATGTCAACTAGTTTTGTAGATTTTACTTCCCGCCCAAATAAAATAAAACACCAGTTGATTTGACTTTATCATTCACCATAATGAAATGTGCCCGACTGCAATTGTTTTAAGCAAGAAAAAGAATATCTACGTATACATCTATATTTTTTATTTAAAAATTTTAGGCTTACCTGACAGGTGGTAAGCCTAAATTTTTTTATCAAAATAATCGTCGGTAAAATGTGGGTCAAAAGGACTTAATTGTAAACACCTCTTTCTAGTATAAATAATAAATAAATAAATATCTTCACATAATTCCCAATACAGGGGTAGACAGAGGTCTAGTCTAGACAATAAGTCCTTTCGGCCCTCATTCCACCGAAGACATTTTCGGGAAAACGTGACAGGTGTTGAGCCCGTCGCCGTCTTTATGTCCAAGCCAACGAAATAATTTGTACATACGTTTTAGAAAAACCCATTTGTACGAGTCTGCCACCTGGGGATGGAACCCGGGTCTCTTGACCCGAAATTCCGACCACGGCTATCGTGACTTTTTCAGTCAGTGAAGAAAACGACATAATAAGTACCTTAATTAAGTAAAATTATAACGTAATCTGCGCTGCTGTTTTGGTTGCTCAATCCCCAAACTGCATTTCTCACAATCGACACCCTTGGCAAGGGGATTGTTAATCCCGTATACATACTCTACATACTCTGATATTGAGACGACATTCAGTCGTCAGTCAGCCATAAATATTTTCAAGTGTTTTCCATTGGACAACTCTTATAATCCCACGTGAAGGAAGGAAGGGGAAAAGAAGAAGGAAGCTGATGCCATCATAGAGAGGTACTTGGCGATCAAGACTTTAGTTTTCAGGTTCAATATCCGGATTGTCACTACTACTACTAAAATATTAGCAAATATTTCATTTTTTATTTCCCACGAACTAAGTGGTGTAGGAATCCTACGTTTGAAAAATAATAATGAAAAAAAATTATAAAGGTTGTTTGAAGTCTGCCAACCCGTATTTTGACAGGACGTGCGTTTCAAGAATATTTCATTATTTTAGGTTATGTTCTTTGTTACAATCCTATTTCTATTATTTGTTCCCTTGCCAAATAACCTTGGTTGTTACCCACTTTGATGATAATTATAATAAGTTTTAAAAGATATCGGTAAACATATTTGATTTAATATTTGGTTGGTTTAATCAAATTTCATTTCAATATGCCGTCATATTGTTATGTTAGATTCATTGACATCTTCCGGTAATCATCGCAAGCTTTCTCTTGCGCAGGATATATAACATGGCCGCTCTCACCCTAATTTGTGTAATAAAATGGACAAATCAATGTTATTGGGGGGATCTGATGCAATTTTATCAATTTGAAATATAACGTTGGAATCATATTCTAAATGGGTAAATTGTCTTAACAGGCTCTATCAGTCCTCTGCCGAACATATGTCTCTCACAATAAGATTTATCATACGCAAATCTGTTAACGATTGCAATAGACCATAGATATTGCACCATAGACGTTGTAACTGCAGTTCGTGAACATCTGCAAACCATTCCAAAAGACAACGGTTGCAGGTACGTTGTTATCTATACCCTTAAACAGTATCGTCCTTATACCCTTCAAACAATAACACAACAGTGGTTAGAATGCGGCAGAAATAGGTAAGAGTTGAAACGACTCCTAGCTAAAAAAAGGTTACTTAGTCGAGACATTTCCCTCAATAATTTAATGAAAATTTTTTTCTTAGTAACTTGATGACAGTGCCACTTCTATTTCTTTTCTCGTGGGATTAGGTTAAGAAGTAAAACAATATTCATCTCGTCGACCAAACTTCAATCGAAGAATATTACAGATACGTTACATCTTTTGGCGACTAAGATTGAATCTGTCATAACCACTCTGTCTCTACATACCTTTTAAAACATAATTGTTATTCAGTATTTTCAAAACAGTACAGTTCAGAAATCGGTCAGAATGTGATACCGACCAAGATGACTCCTAGACACGGAGTCAGACTCCTAATCGTTATATTTTCTATTTCTTAGAAATATTTCAATTTTACCAGCCGTTATGAACTTCGTTAAATTTGACAAATAACCTTAAATAGTCCAATGCTGGACATAGGCCTCTCCCGTGGGAAGGTTTGCCACACTGAGCAAGCACAGTTCCAGACATCTTGCATCAATGACGCTGCTGCCCGTCACCGGTTTGCTTATTTTGGTCTGGTATTTTTTTCGACATGATTTTCCCACCATCTTTCGATAGCCTATTAGGATTAGGATAGATAGGGGGGGAGGGCACAGTAAGGGAGGCAACGCATCTGCTATGCCTCTGGTATTGCGGGTGTTCATGGGCGGCGGTAATCACTTACCATATATAAAGTCACGATAGCCGAGTGGTTGGGTGGTCGGAATTTCGAGTCGAGTTCGATCCCCAGGTGGCGGGCTCGTACCAATGGGTATTTCAAAAACTTATATACGAATTACATCGTTGGCTTGGACATAAAAGGCGGTGACGGGCTCATCACCTGTCACGTTGTCCCGAAAATATCTTCGGTGGAAGGTGGGTCGAAGGGACTTAATTGTCTAGACTAGACCTCTGTCTACCCCTGTATTGGGAATTGCGTGTAGATATTTATTTATTTATTTTATTACGTGAGCCACCGGCTCGTTTGCCTCCCTTTTCTATAAAAAAAATTGCTGAAGTAAGGTACGGTATGGCGTAATATGCATTGGTATGTTCCGTGTATATTTGTTACATTTTCACGCTTAACGGCTAACCGGATCCGGTAATGGAGACAGGTTACATCCTGTATAAAGCCCTCATTTTGATTAAGGGTTTCCTGCCAACGGTGGAAACAACAAGCCTCAGCTAATACATAAAATAATGACATTTCACCGAAGCTTATTGAAATGAAACTTTTTTAGCCACGGTAGTGAATACTTTCGATGGGAAAGCGTGATGCCGTGAGTGGAAGCCGCTCTCCTTTCGAGGAAGAGTTAGAGTATCGCTTCTACTCTCTGTCAAGAGGGAGTCCCTAATGTAAAAAGCCTCACTTCTGTCGCGTGGAGTTCCACGCACCGTTTTTTAAATATCGCCAGCTAATGTAGTTGATTTTTAATTATAAATTCTCACCACATGTCACGATGTCCCAAAATATCTTCGGTCGGTCAAAGGGACTTAATTGTCTAAACTAAGACCTCTGTCTACCCCTGTATAGGGAATGGCATGATCATATATTATTATTAATAATAAACAAAATAACAATGCAACCATTATTTAGTTCAGGCTGTGAGTTGATCTATATTGGACATTTTGACGGAAGCCTGCATAATCGATTGCATTAACAATGCAAACAACTGGAACTTCCAAGAAACTTTCTTCGCTGCGTCATCAAACTAATTTATGGAAATGATCCCAATATTTTCACCACTAATAATCGACATCTTAGTGATTAATAGATCCTTAAGGCACGTATCGTTCGAAGGTTAAACTTTCTCAATGCTCTTCGCGATCACTTTTCCCATTAACAGAACAAGATGAAGTTATCTTTAGCAATGTGACATTGAGGAGAGAAGTGTCGCGTCGAGCAGCTCTCGAGTCGACAGATCAGCGTGAAGTCGACACGCCGGCAATTTATCAATAATGGCAGTATGAAGTGTTCCGGCTGCCGTGCGACGCGATTTCGGCCATCATCGTCCACGTCCGCCCGACGCACTAGTGTTGCGTACAGAACACACTTGTTTACTTCGCACCATTGTTTTAAGCTTTTAAAACTAACTTGTAGTACGATCTAGGCAGTAAATAATTACTTTGTCTTCAGGTCGTCTTAGAGGTAGGCTTAGGTGATTTAATTTTATTAATTAAAGGATCACGAGACGGTGGTGTTGCCGCCGCCTCGTGACGTGAGCTATTTTTTCCTTTGAAATTGGAATGTTTTTTGATTATAATATCTTCGCGATTCATCTTCACCTCATTCCCAAAACAGGGGTAGACATAGGTCTAGACCATTAAGTAGTTTCGACCTACCTTTCACTGAACACATTTTTTGGGAACAACGTAACTGGTGGTGAGCCCGTCGCAGTCTTTATGTCCAAGCCAACGTTATAAATCGTACGCAAGTTCTTTGAAAAACGAAAAAAAGCCTTGAGGATCGAACTCGGGTCTCTTGACTCGAATGCCAATCACCCAATCTCGGCATAGTGACTTTATCGCGAATTATCCATAGTGGAAATTGAAAATTTTGCGGGAATTCGTAGTCTTTCAATTCTGATTCAATAGTTGGGGTGATCTATAATAATCTCACGGACTGCAGACTTTCTAGAGTGCTTGACTTCAGTGTTGTTTTACGCGGGTTTTGTTCGGGTATCTATAAGTTTAAAATTATAGTATATATTGGTATAAACTCTATTAATTATTATTAATTTTGGTACGATATTGTCTAGTTTAATTAAACGTTTCC
Organism: Sericinus montela; assembly: GCA_029286605.1. Lineage (NCBI taxonomy): Eukaryota > Metazoa > Arthropoda > Insecta > Lepidoptera > Papilionidae > Sericinus > Sericinus montela. Next base: position 6,507,310 of record JAGSMR010000035.1, on the reverse strand, counting down.
TGAGGACAAAATGGAAATAATTCTGACGCAGTTGTCGGCAATCACTTCTTAACACATATATAATAGTTAGTATATTATGTAATATTTAATAAAGTAATATTTCCTATACCAATTTGTAAAATCATTGTATATATAAATAAATAATTTTACCATACGCTCATTTACTAAAAAAAACTTGATTATTTCTTTCGATTATATTTATTATACACAATAATTGATTGATTTATAATAAAGTATAACTGGTCACAATACCAGGAAAACATAAAACAAATAGACTAAGTTGTTCAAATTGATCGACCGATATCCTTCTAGCCGATTTCGTGTACTGCGACAACAACCGGAAGTCTTAATCTGCGAAGGATATATTAGTGTCGTCGTGTTAGCGCGAACATGGAGGAGCTAACTCGTCTCAACTCACATTCGATGTAACATGCGATATAACATCGGAGAAAGTGTCGTGTGGGAAATAAATTTACAGAAGTACTGAACAATTCATCGCACTTAATAATCTCGTTAATTTCTTTCTTTTTTGTTGGAGTAAAGTAAATCTATCAATCTGACATCACATGGTCCCTTATGGACACGGGGTCTCTACGCCCTTCTAAACGAAAAACAACCTTGCTAGATGTATTTTCAACGATCTATGCTATAAATAAATGTATGTAACGGAATAGGAGGCTCGTAGTAGAAAGGCTACTAAAAATTCGTTTTTCGAAACTTATTTACTACTTGTATTGGTGGCGTAGGTTTTAAAATAGACCTCTTAAATTATAAAGAGAGTCACAATAGCCGACCACTTGGGTGGTCGGAATTCGAGTCAAGATACCCGAGTTCGATCCCCAGGTGGCAGGTTCGTACCAATGCGTTTTTTCAAAAACTTATGTACGAAATATATCGTAGGCTTAGACATAAAGACGGCCACGGGCTCTCTATCTGTCACATTCTCCCAAAAATATATCGGTGGAAGGTCGGTTGAAACGACTTAATTTTCTAGACCTCTGTTTAGAAAATTAAGTAAAGTCCCCTGTATTGGGAATGGTAAACTCGGCAATCGTGACTATTGAACTAATAATAATTTCATATAAAAAGTAAAATATCTCGGGGTCAGGAAGAAATATGACTGCTCTACATGTCACTCCAAAGGCCTCATAATGATCCCTAATAGAAGTTTCCGCTAAACCAACGACCTAATCCAATTAAACGAATAAACATAATTGCCGATAAAAATATACAACAGCCACTCATGTTGTTACCCTATTGTATTTTTATAATTGTAATGCGTAGCATATACGTAATTGAGCGTAGAGTCAACAAGGCAACGTACACCTTGATCTCAGTGTAAATGCGAAACAATATTATGTAGTTTTGAAATTCACGTCCGACCTGAAATGTTACCGCTACGGAAAAAAAATAATATTTCAAATAATACTACGAATACTAACTAGCAAGTGCAGACTAAAAAAAAAATAACAAAAATTGGTGCATGATATTTTTATTTTTTTGATAGGGCCAGTCTTCGTGCCCGATGAAGTCGATTTCACGCGCCGCCAGCCAGTCTTGTGTGCTCTTCGCTCTATGAGCTGGCGCCGAATCTTGTTGGAATACTCAGTGCCTGTTATTGAACATGGTATGAGAAACAGGTTCCACAAAGCTTAAACAAAGCACGGCATCTCTTCAGTCTCAGGTGAATTAGACGAGCATTCAAACAATGTCCTGTTTTCTTCTATATGCCCGAAGCCCTAAGTCTTCATTTAACACCCTTTTCACCGTGGTTCTGCTTAACCTCATCTGAAGGGCCAACAGTTTTTGCTTACGTTTGGGATTTCTTTGAATTCGAGCCTTCACAGCTTTTATCACTGCTAAAGTCCTAACAGACCGAGGGCGACCACTTCTTAACCTGTCATCTACAGTAGAGTCTTCATTGTATCGTTTCATGGTACGATAAACGAATCTTTTGGTTATATTCAAATTTTTCAGTATGTCAAAAACTTGAATTGGCGCGTAACCGCAACGATGCAACGCAATAACTGCAACACGGTCTTCTTTAAGCGTCCACTCCATATTTAAAAATGAGTAAAATTCTAAAAAACATGTAGTTTTATTTTCTCGAACAATTCGAAATTCGAATTCAATAAACTTTTTTGTGGCCAGCATTCTAAAAGAAAAGTTTTTACTGTGTGACAATACTTATGACCTGACTGGTGTATATTTAAAAAACCAGGGCAACCCTATAATTCCCTTTATTTTAATATTAAATTAAAAATGGCCAAACACACGTATAAACATTCGGTCTAGGTACCGACTATTTTAGTACCTTTCCTGTACTGTTAATAGACAGGGAAAATGTTTTCCCTATTATCCTGTGCTATCATATATGATGTTAAACTGTCACATAGCACTCTTACTAAGTTTGTTTTATTTAAAAGCTACTTGAACTCTATTTTAAAGCTACTGTAAATGATTTGTTGTTGTTGTTGTTGTGTTTCGGAAGGACTTCTTTGTCTAGCCCTCTGTCTATGCTAATATTGGTAAAATGCGTCATAACTAGTTCTCTCATAAAAAATGGATTGAATATTACAAGTATAAAAAAATTTACATTCAATACTAGATGTATCTCGCAACTTAGTGCAATCTGCAGGAAAAGTGCAATAATATCCATATTTTTTTTATTAAAATAATTAAAATAAGCCGCGATAGCCGAATGGTTGAGTGGTCGGAATTTCGAGTCAAGGGACCCGAGTTCGATCAATCGATATAATATAATCGATAATCAAGATGGCAGGCTCGTACCAATGGGTTTCTCAAAAACTTATGTACGAATTATATCGTTGGCTTGGACATAAAGAAGACAACGGGCTCACCACCTGTCACGTTGTCCCGAAAATATTTTCGGTGGAAGGTGGGTCAAAGGGACTTAATTGTCTAGACTAGATCTCTGTCTACCCTTGTATTGGGAATTGCGTGAAGATATTTATTTTTATAAAATAATTAAATTTATAATTTAAGCCATCACTCAGAAATAATGTAGCTTGTTATAGTAAAAGAATTTTCAGGATCGGACCATTACTTTTGGAGATTACCTTTTACAAAACGATACAGAACTTTTACTGTTTACGTTAATAGTGTAGAAGTGTAGACAAATCATCATTTTTCTACACTTTTACATCAATACTAACCTATCACTAACTAACACGTTCACAGACATGGTGATAAATTATAATAAAAAACAAAGGTGTTACGAGAAACAAAGTAATAACCACCGTAACTCTTGACAAGAGGTTTGGCGATCGATGAAGACATCTCGCGCATGAAACGCTGTCTATGTCCGATGCTTTTAATTTTTTTCCGGCATTACTCCAAATGGTTGATAAAATGGAAAATAATTCCTACCGCTAAGAATCTTGTTCTATCATTTAAAGAACTTCGCTTTTAATACCAGTTTCATGAAGAATTTATTACATGACGCGTACATATGCCTATTATTCATATAACTGAGGAGTTCAAGGAATGTTTTTGTTTGCTGAGATGCTTACGAAACTATTACATGTTTTCAATTCCTGTAATTAAAATAGACAAAGAAGTCATTCTTTAATAATGACTCAAACATACAATGATTTACCGGAAGTGGCAACACCGTATATATTAGCAACACTAATCAAACCACTTGATACAAATATATCTGTTTAACAAAAGAGCGGGTGCAAAGCGAACGCTCCCACAGAATATCTGAATATTATACATAATTTCGTACGTTATGATAATGGACTAATACGGAAAATCTGTAAATTTTAGTATTTAAGCTTTACCCAGAACGAATTGTAATAAAAGAGTATTGAAGTTGCTTCATACTAATTCAAAATTGACGACTGGCGACAGGGACAAATTACCTTAGCTCTTACGACGAAATATCTTAGTGTAGATATTTCTTTCTATTCAAATTTCTATAAAACTATATATCTCTATGATTTCATAGGCAATTTTCACAATTTTTATTCGCTATGTTGCAAAACTATAATTCCGGGTTATAGAAACTCTTCAATAAAATCATGATGCCGTTTGTCATCAACTTAAGAATATCGGTTAATTTTTTCAACAGTGGTAGAACAACGCATCAGCTTTTGTTGTTGCATGCATGGGCCAGCTCGACCGGGGAAGTACCACGACCTCACAGAATACCGGCGTGAAGTATTATATAATAGTCTAACAAACTGCGTTTCGTCTGGTGAGTGCCATCACGTGAGCCACCTGCTCGTTTGCCTCCCTTTTCTACAAAAAAAAATACCACCCGTATTTTCGAGTTTTCGTAAAAGGCGACTGAGGGGAAATACAAAGAGCATTGGCCATTGATTGATGGCGAGTCTCGAAAAATACCGGTAGGTAGCAGCATCTACTGTGCGAAGTGTCTGGTACTGCGATCGCCATTCCGTATGCTATGCGTGGTGATTATGTCAAATCCTGCTTAAAGGAGAGGCCTTTGTCCTGCAGGACTTTTACAGGCCGTTAAGTGAGGAAGTAAGTGCTCCTTTTCATGAGTTTTGACCTTTAATAAACAATATTTTACAGTAAATAAAAATTACTTTGACTGTGACAAAAATATCATATTTCGATTTTATCGAGGTCTCACTTCTCATGGCTGGTGCAGCTGAATGGATGCAATCGCGTGGTCGTAATGGAAGCGATTTCAATCATTTGAAAAGATTCCACCGAGAGAGACCGAATGAAAATTACATGGTTTGTACCTATTTTAAGGTTGTTACAATTGTGTTTTTTCTTAGTAAATATGGCCCCTGGGCACATTTGAATCAGTGTGGTACAATGGACTTCGGTCTGTCATTACTGATAGAGAGATAAAGAACGAACAAAGAAGCAAAAAGAAGCAGAAGATTTGTAATCTTTTTTAAAGAGGAATTAATAATTACATCTTCGTTTTATTCTGACTCCTGAAATTCGAATAAGTATTATGATATAGCACGAGCTTATACAGTACAAAGATATTTTATAAACAGCCACTGATATCAACGAACCAGGTATTTTTAAATTAAATTATTTTTATATTACGCCGGTTAATGACGCGGTAGCGGCACGTATATCACATATATTCCCAATTAAGTTCCCACCTGTCACTCGGATATTCGAACTATGAATTGCCATTGGCTCGAAATTAGGAGACTGGAGTTAGATCTCTTTTTTGAAACTTACACGTGTGTTGAGTAATCGACGCGCTTGGTAAACTGATTGATCACCGCATTATCTGACCGGGGGCGAGGAGATAAATGCAAATAATCCACCAGAAACGTCAAGAGAAACCCTCCAATATTATTCGTTTATCGTTTTATGTGCACCGCCAACCATCATTACATAAATAAATCATCGTTTTGATATTACTAGGGTGTTTTATTATAACGTCATTTTAGTAAAACAAACCAAAAAAAACTCACAGGTGCATAATTGCTCGAAGATAAACAGAAGGCAGTGATCGTATTTGAGATAGAGCCAACAGGTTCTCGCTGTTTTCATGCCTTGAAAGACGCCACTTAACAAACACACGCGACTTCGGAAAATTGTAAACTTTTTAAGAGCCGTAATACATAAGCTATATTCTTAAGAATGAGGATCTTCAAATTTTACGATAACGTGCTACTCACGGTCTCGATTGGTCACTTGTGGTGCTGTGCACTGTGTTCACTGAGTACTGACAAAATAATAGCACTACGTCCTGCCGGCAGTCGACCCTACATCATAACAATTGGTTTTGTCTGCTATAACACATTGTTATTACCGTAGAACTTGTTTATTTTTTATTCGTAATAAGCCACTGTAACGATGGACAAGAGTGTTAGAAAAACTTAGGTATGCTAATAAACGTTTTTGGCACTGGCATGTTCATTGTATGTATGTATTGATAAAATCTTACGTACGGTGATGTCTATAATTTATGGGACATCTTTATAGTTAATAATAAATTCAACTTCCGTGTCTTAGTGTCCGCAAAAGTAGTCATATCTAAACCTTTTTATAATATTTCAATAGAATTTGCTTATGAGCGTTCATATAATTTTTTTTCTTCAATATTTACGGAAAATTCAAAGTTTGGTATTGGATATTAAATTGAATGATGTATTTTCTTTAGTGTTTTCTATACCTATAAATAAATATCTTAGACAGAGGTCTAGTCTAGACAATTAAGTCTCTTCGACCCACCTTCCTCCGAAGATATTTGCGGTACAACGTGGCAGGTGGTGAGCCCATTGTTATTACCGTAGAACTTGTTTATTTTGATATTAATCTGAAGCTCAGTATAGCATGGTTTGAATAGTAATACATAAGTGCAACAATTTAAATTGAATAATTTTCATCATCGTCATTAACAGATTGATTATGTTAACAACGGCTTCATCTTGGCGGACATTTTATTACGGTATTTTTGCTACATACTCGTGCGATGGTTTTAATATGGATTTAAAATTCGGTCATTGTAGTCAGATTATTGAATAATTTGCAGTTATTGACACTGTGTTGCTGCGAGGTGTATTAAAATGGTAAATTTTTAGTGTGTAATGCCTTTCCATTCGTCCCTGCGGCGGCAATAGCGCGTGATGTCTGACTCGCATTGATTAATACTCCACGTTATACCGCCTTTTCCATATGAAAGCAGTGCTACGGAAACCAATTGGCACACATCCGCGACCTCACACTCGTTGGTCGCCATACATTGCCTCTTTTCTTCAGAGAACTCCCTGTCCGACCTAGTCAGAGGTGTCGGAACAGGGTCACTATTAACGGATCATTACTTGACCTACAATACCACTTAGGCAACTAACCCTCCCGGATCCACCACCCGGAGGCAATGCGGTTAGGAAAGGTGTGCGCTTAAACTGACACCTGCACACCCGACAAACCGCTACCCATATAGATTTCGGCTGCATATTTGGGCAGGGCGTAGCAGGTTCAGTGGCTTATCTTAATTATTGACCTCTGGCTAAGGTAGAGAGGAAGGCGCCTGCCCCTCTGCCTTAGCCAGAGGTGTAAACAAAAAAGTTGTTTTGACCAGCATCTTTTATGTCCAAGCCAACGATATAAATCGTACATAAGCTTTGAAGAAACTCATTGGTCACGAGTACACCTACTGGAGACCGAACTTGGTTTTCCTGACTCATTACCCACCCAACCAAGGCTATTGTCTTTTTCTTCTTTCTTCGACGTTGCCGCCCCCATAGAATGTAGTAATGTTACCACATTTGTAAATGTACTAAGCGTGTCCACTCACGTGATTACTTAACCCACGATGAGTGGGTTGCCTCCTGCATTTCGAAACTCACACGCCATGGCCGTTTTCGAGGTCCTAAAAGAATAACATGAGCTCTGGCTGGTAGAAAAAATATGTGTATGTAACTACAGTAACAGTGTAAGAATTCGAGGGCAGGCCTATGTTCTGCAGTGTACTCTTGATATGGTGTAATGAAGAAGAAGAAGAATTATAGTTATTGTAAGTAATTAACAATTATATGATACGACTCAATTTTATTTTTGTAAGTTTTGGTCTAATAAATTTTTAGCAAATTGCTTTTTAAAGGCATCCCTTAGTGACCTCTTACGACAAACACAGAAAGAATAGTGGAAGTTTATTCCTTAATCCGAAATCACATCAATATTAAGCACCACAAAAGTTTTTGTACCAGATGATATTGTTTAACTCCTAATAAAGGTAAATGTGCAGAACCTACCTATTAATAAGTCCAAAAATTTTTTTATGACATACTTTATGAAAAGGGTTATTATACTATAAATGAGTATATTAATGACAATAACCCTTCGCAATGGGTTTATCGCTCTCATGATATTTCTAATTATTCTTTGTTCAAAACAATTGTAAATTTGTTTTAAAACAAAAAATGCGATACCTGCAGAGTTTCTTTCGCCTATTTCTTCTCCGTTAGAAGAACTTCATTACGAAACGATAAATTTAAGTGTAAATTTAATTGTATACTACTTTTGTCGATAAATAATTAATAAGTCACAATAGCCGAGTGGTTGGGCTATCATCATGGAGAATGCGACTTAAGAGACCTAGAGACCCAAGTTCCCAATCTCAAGAGACCCAAGTTCGATCCCTAAGGCTCGTACCAATGGATTTTTTTTCAAGAATGTACGTTTTTTAATGTTGGCTCGGACATAAAGACGCCACAAACTTACCGCCAGTCACATTATCCCAAAAAATGTCTTAGATGAAAGGTGGATCAAAAGGAATTGTCTATACCTCTGTCTACCCTTGTTTTGAAAATGGCGTGAAGATATTTGTATTAGCAATAACAAACGTAAACATACGGTAATAATCCAATAACGACGCGACAAGAATTATGTCACTCGCTGTAAATTGAGTTAGACACAAGTAGAGAAACAGGCGAAGTATTGCCAGCAGATAATCAAGTGCGTCCGCTCACACACGAATAAGAGCAACGTAGTCGCACTGACCCAGCCTCACAATCAGATTTTACTACTCCGACATCGTAAACTCGATGCCACTGTTTAGTAGTAGGTCTCTGTTGTTATTTTATTTATTTTATTGTTTGGTATTTGTCCCGAAAATATCTTCGGTGGAAGGTGGGTCGAAGGGACTTCATTGTCTAGACTAGACCTCTGTCTACCCCTGTATTGGGAATTGCGTGAAGATATTTTATTATATATTTATGGTACTTGTAGCCTTTTTGCCAGGCCCCACCTAGGGTTGGGAGAAGGGGAACCTTAAGAAGAAAACTGGTATTGTGTGATATGTGATTTAAAGGGAATACAATGGTTTTTATTTATTTATTTTCAGGCATTTTTCCAATATTAAAGGAGTCAGAGGTCTAGACAATTAAGTCCTTCCGTGTTACCTTTGACCAAAAAGTATTTGTAACAACGTAACAAGTGGTGAGCCTTTAGTCATCTTAATGTCCAACACAAAGATACAATATGCTAGATATATTTTTGTAAATAAATACTCATATACTTCCACATCACATACATCGAATACAAACATTCATACAATTAATCATTACAAATGTAACTAAATACATGAAAACGGGAGTCTATTATTATTATTATAAGTGACGAACATTTCGAATGATTTCTAATCAATCGTGCGAGCATCTCCTTAAAATAAATCTCTTAAAACAAAAAAAAACAACCGAATTGATAACATTGAAACTATAATTTGTAGAACAATACGGGCGCTACTCGATACTTTTCAAGTTTCTCCGAACTTGAATTTTATTATTGTTTATCTTGGCTTACTTATGTTAAATTTACCGCATATTTATGTGCATACCGTAAACGATAGATTTAATCCGAAGAAATAATAGTAGTATGAGTCTTTTTTTATAGAAAAAGGGAGGCAAAAATATAGAAAAATAGCAGGTGGCTCACGTGATGGAAAGTGATTACCGCCGCCCATGAACACCCGCAATACCAGAGGTTTAGCAGATGCGTTGCCTCCCTTAGAATGCCCCCCACCCCCATAATTGGGGGCGGAGGGTGTGTGGGCCACCGGTCACCTGCACTCACCAGACGAAACACAGAAGTTTGTTAGACTTCTACTTTACGCCGGTATTCTGTGAGGTCGTGGTACTTTCCCGGTCGAGCCGGCCCATTCATGCAACAACAAAAGTTGATGCGTGGCTCACAGTGGTAACTGTAAAAAGTCTAATTATATATTAAATTTTACCAAATATTTCCTAGATATAGATTAGATTTATATATACAATAGATTTACTATACAATAGATTTACCGGTGTTTTTTTTAATGCCTGTTTATTTCAAGAAATAAAATTAATTTTGAGCATTATATTTGTGCAAACCATTTTCTTAATATGTATATTTACATGTGTACAAATTATAAAATAAATGAAAAATACCATTTAAACTATAAGTGGATATGACAAGCGTCAGTAAATGTGTGTTGGTTCACCTTCTAGAAGACTGATGCGTTTCGTACGTTGAAGATTGAAGTCGCAATTTACGAATGTTACACAAAATGTATAGAGTTAGCACTTAACAGTCGTTAATTCTGTATTGCCAATGGTTTCCAAGGACAGGAAGGAAATTAAAAGAAGTTTGCTTTTCTTTATTTATTTAAACTTTATCGCACATGTTAAATCAAACGTTATACCTACAAAGGGCCTTCTGGCGTTCTCTGTCCTCAACCCCAGATAAGATGGATATAAAAAAGTAATATAAATACAGTTTATAAACAGAACAATACAAATAATAAATACAAACATGTAAGTAAATTAATACATTGTACAAAACATTGTATCAAGTTTGCTTGCAAAATTCTAAAAACTAAAAATGTGTTAATGTAACAGTTTTTTAAATAATAAAATGATTAGAAACTTTTCTGACATCTTAAGATAAGTAATTCCAGAGAAGTATAGCCTGAAGGTAAAGGAGTTGCAACATTTGGTAATGTTGCAGAATGCAGAATGCTCTCATTCATCGCATTACATTTGCGTCTGCATTCTAAAACAATACGGAAAGATAAAAGTATAGTTTAATTGCCTAGAGACAAAAATATTTGCATTTCATGGCGTAGCCGTTGGCTACTACCGATTGAGCTGGAAATTAAAATCAAAAATTAAAATTAGATTTAATCGAATACGTGTTGACCTATATATAAAAGAAGATAATTGTATCTTTATTTTTTTTTGTGAATGGAATTCCGTATACTTATTTACCCCAACGATTATCCCAACGAGTATACTTCATCCCTAAGTGTCTATTTTGTTGTAAGATAGGAGGCGTTTTCACGTAGGCATTTGAAATATTCTTGATGTCTTCCATACGGGTAAGCACTATAATCTTCTCATTGTGAGTGTCTCCAACCACGGGGCTGTCACTCTGAACGAATCGTAAATGTACATTGTAATTTAAGGTCAATGGCAATTCAGACATTTACTGCCGGTGAACAGTGGACGCGAGAGACGTCACGCAGCACAGGCTATGTGAGAAAATTGCTTAAAAACATACAAACACGCTCTTTCAAGAAACAATGTAAGCAATTATAAAACAAGTAAGGTGCTACTATTTCTGTTAACTTAAGAATATTTTTGGGTTACTTAGTATTTTTTAAGTTAAAAAATATTTTATACATACATGACTACACAGATTTTCATCTGTGTCATCGTTCTGTAACATCTTTTTCTCTGTATTTTTAAGGATAGTTATCTCGTCATCTGTATGTAGCCAAGGATATACTAAAAGCTTGGTTAGTTTGTGCGAACGCTTGCAAAAGTTTACGCGAATCTTGGAATGAAATCCATAAAGTGGTAGTCTCCGTCGAAAATAACATACAATATACAAAGGAAATCCGAAGCAAATGATCTTTTAATAATTTCATTTTCATTGTTTTACTGTGGATGCTTTAATTAATGATTTAATTAATAAAGTGTAGGCGAATTTAATAACAATTGGAAAATTAAATCGTATAAAAAGCAACGAGTACTTAGATGAAAAACAGTTTAAAATATTTTATTTAAAGATACAATTACACCTAAAACCTCAACCAAAACCTAAATGTTCCAAACTACTTACAACTTTTACATTAAATAAATTTCTGAATCGATTTCAATAAGGGTTAGCAATGATTCCATTATGTAGTCTATATGATGAGTGCTGAGAACGCCTCATTCTCAGCTGGAATTTACTACATGGCCTGTGGCCTACGGCGGCAAGACCTATATATTGATCAAACTAGGATTTTGTGTGTTCTGGTCATCCTGCCTATTGAACAACTAGATACTCTGTTGTTCAACAGGCAGGTTGATTAGAAAAGGACCTCCACTACGTCCAAAACGATTCTTAAATCTATTTGGATTTTAGAGAACACACAAAAATCTTTTTTTTTATAGAAAAGGGAGGCAAACGAGCAGGTGGCTCACGTGATGGTAATTTATTACCGCCGCCCATGAACACCTGCAATACCAGAGGCCTTCGACAGAGTGTGGTATACGGGACTAATCTACAAACTGCTGCAAGAAGAAAAAATACCACCTGCCTACGTGCGATTTGTAGAACCGTTCTTAGTAGGGCGTAGCTTCTACGTCACCGTCGAGCAAGCCGATTCGGCGGTACACACTATAGAAGCAGGCGTCCCACAGGGCAGTTGTCTTTCTCCTTGCCTGTACGCAATCTACACCAACGACATCCCCACGCTCGAGGGTCGCGTCCGAGAGTGGGAAGACGATGTCATGCTCGCACTCTACGCGGACGACAGCGCGTACTTTACGTCGTCCCGTCGGGCAAACATCGCTGCCAAGAAGATGCTGGACCTACTACCTGAATGGTTGGATAAATGGCGGATGACTATTAACGTCGGGAAGACATCCGCCATAATCACCAATCGCCATGGGCGCGTACCACCACAACTCAAACTGAGAGGACAGAAGATCAAGTGGCAGAGCACCGTTACCTATCTTGGTTGCCGGATAGACAAATCGCTACGCCTCACCGCGCAGGTGGACTACGCGATAAGCAGTGCGAGAGCAGCGAGGGCGGTTCTCTATCCGGTACTTTCGACAAAAAAGTTACATATAAAAACCAATAGGTATATACAAGACCTACATCAGATCAAGACTAACTTACGCGGCGCCTGCGTGGTACGCGTTCACTTCAACATATCAACGTCGGCGACTACAGGTCCAACAGAATATAGCACTACGTACTATAGTTGGAGCGGGTCGCTTTGTACGCAATGATGTCATCGCCAGGGACCTCAAAGTGGAATCGCTGGAGAAATTCGTGGTCCGGGTGTCGCGCGGAATGTACGACCGCGCTGACTACGGGCCACACGAACACCTACATCGCCTGGCGATCATCCAGGACAGACTACCGCTACACGCTCGACCACCGGAGTGGCGACCCCTCCCGAGAGATATTCTCTCATTGCTACCCGGCCCGGGGGGGACCGGGGAAGTGCAACAAAGTCCCGACATAAGACGTAAAGTACGTAACACGCCTACACAACGCCGCTGAAAGGTGGTACCCAAGACCGGGGGAGCAGCACCCCCTGAGAAGACGTCCGAGTCATGAGGCAATACCTCGAAACTCGCAACCCATAAGGGGGGGCCTTTTACACCCCCCTGATATGGAGGACCCAAACGTCACCAGAGGCATAGCAGCCGTGTTGCGTTGCCGGCCTTAGAGTGCCCCCCCCCCCCCCGAATTGGGCAGGGGGGTGTGTGGGTCACCGGTTACCTGCACTCACCAGACGAAACGCAGAAGTTTGTTAGACTTCTACTTCACGTCGGTATTCTGTGAGGTCGAGGTACTTCCCGGTCGAGCCTGTCCTTTCATGCAACAACAAAAGCTGATGCGTGGCTCTACCACTGTTAAAGTTAGCTTATTATTTATTTATTAACGGGAATGAATTATTTCTAATATTATCCATACATTAAGACGGCTGTATTTACGGAATGCAGTAGCATAATTTGCTTTTAAGAACCTTTCGTAAATCGAAGATCCCACCCGCGCTGGCCTCCTTAGACCGCCTCTCCTTGGAAGAGAACGCATCTTCTCCCCCCAGGTTAGACTCACTGGACCACGAACACGTCTTTACCTCGTCTATCTGGGTACTACCGACTACCGATCCCACCACTCGGAGGTCTTACTTACGAGTATAAGAAAATATTCTTGCCATACCTAACACAGGGGAATAGACAATTAAGTCCTTTCGACCAACCACCCACCGAAGACATTTTTTGGGGTAATGTGGTGGTAGAAGGTGGCGAGCCTATCGCCGTCTTTATGTCCAACGATGTAATTCGTATATAAATTTCTTGAAAAAACCCATTGGTACGAGCCTGCCTCCTAGGGATCGAACTCGGGTCTCTCCACTCGAATCCTTATCACCCAACTCGTGCTATAGATGCTTTAATGAGCACCACTAGCTATTTTTCGGCAGCGAAATGCAGAGGGCATATCGTACCGGGAGTCCTCTCTCCTCAGATAAGCCGCATCAGAGGTGCAGGCTTAAAGACGCTTGTGGAGGACGGCTCCTTAATGGCTTAACTGCAGGACTTGATTTAAAGCTTATTGATGACTTGTAACAATTCCTTGACCCTATTATGAGAATTTGCTATAAACACCGTATTTCGCAAGCGAATTGGAGATAACATGTAGACAAAACCAAAGCAATAAAACCAGAATCGGTTAGATCAAAAATAAATTTTCTCGGAGACGCGAATGAAGTGGTTAAGAGAACCAGATTTGTAAACTGAATAGCTAGTCCGAGCGTGACGATTATGGCTAATTTTAAGGCAGAGACCTAAATCCAACAGTGGACTGTAGTGTACACTTGTAGCGTAAATCATTGCAGAAAAAATCAGTGTAGCCAAACACTTTCGATACGCTTACAAGATAGGTCAGACGTATAAATAAAACAACAATTATTCAGATTTTAATTTTAATATTAAAACATGAGTTACAACAAATGGCATTTTAAACCAAAAAACTACATATTATAATAATAAAGTTGCTCAATATATCAAACGAGATATATCAATATATCAAAATCAGAGGTTTAGAAAATACGTCTCGCATGAAAAGTCACTTGAATCCACAGTCAAAACCTGGTGAGGGAAAAAATGAAACCTAACTAAGTTACAAAGAAACTAGTTATATTCGAGAAAAAATAAAGCCAGTTTAAAGTAAGATCAAAAGTTATTATGTCTAATTATAACAACACTTTATTGTGAAATTCAATCCTGTCCACACACACTGTTCACTTAATAAAGTGTCACAAAACATATATAATTAAAATACATAAGCTGTAAAAAAATAAGAAAAAATAATCAGCAGATAACTAAACAGAATAAAATACCTATGTATGTAGATTCTAATCCAAATGTCGCTTGGAAATGGAACAAAGTAGTTTTCGCATTTTTTTTATCTCTTTTATAAATTATTAGAGACAAAAAAGTTTCAATGTTAGGTAGAAATATCATCCGGCAAATTAGTATAAAATATTTACGCGACTACAATCTGACCATAATCATTTCACTGTGAAATCTATGTATGTATTTTTATTATAGCCGTGTAACTCGTAAAATATGTAAATGATGTACTTGCTCTTTACATAGAATTTTGTGCTTTCTGTAATGTGCCTTACCTGTAAACTAATTGTTAAACCTGTATGTATATATATATATATATATATATATATATATATATATATATATATATATATATATATATATATATATATATATATATATATATATATATATATATATATATATATATATATATATATATATATATATATATATATATATATATATATATATATATATATATATATATATATATATATATATATATATATAAAACAAACTAAATTTGGAAATGAACAAAACATTATTATATGTCCTAGTTCAGTAAATTATTCATAATGAATAGTGAATAACATTCTAACCACATTAAAACACTCGAAATGGAAACACTAAATTGTACTTTATCGCTGTTTACATTATTGAAAAGAAAGATCACATATTCAAGAAAAATAATTATTTCTTGAATGATCAAATGATTTAAGACTTATGTCTTAAAAGTCCTCAAAATAGATAATATCGAGAGGCCTTATATATCATCTATAGAGATGTTTTAGATCTGACGAATATTATTATTAGGGAAACAGCAGTAAGATAGAGAAATATAGGTTTGTTTTTACTTTAATTTTAGAAAAAATAACAATCTTCAGACAATCCAAATAATGGGTAGTCAGACTTCAAGACAATTTACTTTTTATCTCACAAGTTCAACAAAGGTTATGCGTGACATGGTGAACCTGTCACAGTGTTAGTGTCCACGCCAACAATACAAATCATACGTAACTTTAAGAACTCATGATTATGAGCTTCCCTTCAGGGGATAGACCACGGAATCTCCAGATTCAGATAACAATCACTCAATCACTCATCTAGCGTGGGTCTTTCAATGGATTAGTTTTATGATAAATTAGTTTTAAGATTATATGTTTTTGATGATTGTGAAATGTAAATAAATCTTAACTTCACATGATTAGAATGTTATTCTGTACTCTATACAGCATTAGTCCTAACGTCTGGATAGAATCATAAATATCATATATTCATTGGTGTCCTTGACTGTGGAAAATACAAATGAGCACAAGACACACCAGTTAAAAGTATATTTTTGTAGCCGATTGCTAAAAGAGTTAAAGAATTTTGATCCCAAAATGTTCGAATGTGTGTCAAAGAGCTTGACTATTTTAACATCAAAATATTTATATTATTATCACGTTAAAGTCAATAAATAGGTACTACTGCAATTATTTGTATGATCTATTGTTTGTCTAATTAAGTACTTTGTATACGGAAAACAATCTCCCATCTGATTTGTTATTAGAACTATTTATTACTTTTCATATGTTTCAAAGGTGCATATTTTTGTTATTATCTATCTACAAGGCAAAATTTATGTGCAGAATTGTGCAAACTAACTGTGAGCGTGTGTGTGTGTTTTTTTTCATAAACACTGGTTCCATAATTATTATACTTTATAATAATCAACAACATTATCTATGAATTGTCTAATACTCCAATCTACTAAATATACTAAGAACAGAAGTATTAGAATTTTGGGATCAATTTATCTTAATCCATTTAGCTTATACATTTCATAGCTTCTTTTTGTGGAAGGCGTTTAATGCATAAAAAAGTTAAATACGAAAAATATTTCAGAAAAAATATTACCACTACATAATACATTAAAAACATGTTGACTCTCTTTAAAAATTAATGTTTAAAAACTAACAGTATTTTACAAATAAATTAGAAACAAAAACAATTTGTTCTCAGCAATCACAATAATCAAGGCTTGCAAATCATTAGTAGGGCGTGCGCCGACAGTGTGCAGAGAAATTTGTTGGTTGATAAGAAAATATCCACGCAGTAACCAGAACAATATATATTTTTTAATTAAATTAAAACAACCAATCACCTTACATCTACTATATTTACAACTTATATAACGCATAAAAATATAGAGAGATTTTAGTACATGATGTAAGGCATGACCATAGAACCTCTATCCTGCATAGAGCAGAATATAATGACCAGACGTCTTGAAAATTAATATTACTTGATAAACATTATGTCTAGCGGAAGATAATTAGCACGACATAATTATCCATAGCTAATATTATATTAACAACCTTCAAACAACTTCACCGCGTCTAACCCTATTAAAACTTTTCAACTCTTAACATCAGTTCGCACCAGTGGTCGTTATATAATAAATTCATTAGTCTATCATATTATCGTTAGGTTTTAACAATATTAACTATTCTAAATAAATATAAATTACATATTTCACTGTTGTATAAAATAACTCAAACATGCAAGACTTAATTTGATACTAATATCTAAAGAAAGTTGAGATTACAATTATTGTAAACATGACTGAAACCGTCATAGAGATATAAAAAATAAGAATAAATTAATAACGATAGTGTAAGAAGAAATATCCTAATATGTCACAATTAACACCTTCATAAGATTTATTCTTTATCTTACAAAAATATTGTAATTTAACATCCTTCATGATTTTAGATTTATATATACAAAGTTACACGAGATTCATCGCCGCAATCGGTAGTTTCCATATGCTGTTCGCATTAGGACCGGCCTATTTTATTGTCTCAAACCATAAATGTCGCGGAATGTAATAAAATCTACTCCTTTTATCCCTAACAGCAGACAGTCTGAATAAATAAAATAAAGACAGAAAGAGCTAACAAAGCAAAACCAGTTGTTTTGAATGTTATATGTCTTGCTAATGTTTACGAATGGAGTAGTTTTTAATAAATAACTATATAAATATGTGTTTTAAATTATTTTAACACTAATCTCATAATTTTGATATCATTTTAGATGCATTCAAATATAAAAAGACATGTACAGTTCATTAATTGAATGAAAGTTGTAAAGTATTTTTAACATTACTTAAAAATTATTTCACATACATCTACCTCTACATAGATTCACTTACCTGATTAGTATTCTACAAACACATTAGAGCCATTACATGGCTAGTGATCAGAATAATTTTCAGTACTTAATATTTACCAAAATTCTTTTGTTACATGTCTATAAATAAATTATCCATTATTTATGAAATTAAATAGACACAATTAGATCAGAACATTACGGTTCAAATGATACATTCATTTTTATAGAAATGATAATAAACAATAACAGATCAATGGACAAAGAAATTAGCGATTCCTAATTAGTTTCAGGCGTCTCAAAATTAACTCTGTTTTAAATTTTGTTTTACTTGACAACTGAGGTTTTTTAAATATATTTATATGCCAATATAATATTATCGAAATATTTATACGCCAGATCCACCCTCGGTTTTTTCATATTTATTTGCAATGTAGTATAGCTCCAATGTAATGAATGATTATAATATAAGATAAATACTTTTATACGGCTATCAACGAATTTAGTATTTTAATATTGTGTTATAAAATGGGTAAGTATACTTAAATGATTGCCGATGATTTCACAATGAAGTTTTGCTTTGCTTGGTGCTGTGATAAGAATAACAAATACATTTCAGAGTTATTTCAATTGGAGTCCCTCAAAGTCCTAATCATGTACATAATATACACTACATAGACTTTAGACTACATAGAGCCATAGATTATGCAATATGTGGTGTTCGTGTGTCGTTCAATTAAAGTTGTTGTGTGCGTGCACGTGGAGCAGTGGGTGACAGCGGGCGGGCGCGGCGGTGCGTGCGGCGAGCGGCAGGTGGCAGGCGGCGAGCGGCAGGTGGCAGGCGACGGCCTAGGCGAGGCAGGCGCGGCAGCGTCAGGAGGCGCGCGGCACTGGGCGCGCACGGGCGCGGCGCGGGCGCGGCGCCAGCAGGTAGGAGGCGTCGAGCGCGCCGCGCGCCGCGCCCGCGCCCAGCAGCCGCCGCGCGATGCCGTTCACGCGCTCCTTCTGACGCTCGCGACGCTCCGCCGCCGAGACCGACGCCGACGCCTACAACCATATGATATCTGATTATTCATGCTATCCCTTTCTACCACTCTATATATATTCTATATACCTATGTACCCAAGTATAGAACACACTGTAATAAGGGACAGCATGAAGACACCTACATAGGTGTTAAATGTTATATAAATGTATAGTTAAATGTAGTTTCTATATGCTGTTCGCATTAGGACACATACCATATGCTGTTCGCATTACATAGGTGTTAAATGTTATATAAATGTAGTCTGCAATATATCACCCATACTCACTCGTAGTATCTGCAATAATCCAAGATACATTTCGCATTGTACGCAGTGAATACGTGTATAATACTATCGGATTACTTGACCCAGATCTAACAAAAATAAATATGTACGAAACTATTAATAGAAATTATTAGTATTATGCTCTAGTTGCACCTGCCCAGTTTACATTAGTTAAAAAAGTCTTCCCAATGTCATAAGAAACTGATTTAACTTCTCCAAATCTGTTTCGCTTTAATAGAACAAATAGAACAAAGAAATAGTTACGTCTTCAAAAAATGTGAAAATGAATTAGTTACCTTAATACCAACAGGAACTGCAATAGTTACTGGCTTCTTCTTGGTTTCTTGAGCGCCTTTATTCGCTTTTTCTGTCGGCGCAGCACTCTTCGCCGCTCTACCCTTTAGATATTCTGGTGACACTTCGTGTGGCTGGAATGATATAAAATACTAAATAAAATATCTATTGGAATTAAACAATCACCTCTGATTGTGGACGATCTTATAATAAATTAAATAATTACTTCTTAGTATATTATTATATATTCAGTACAATTCGATTA
The DNA here is from genome assembly GCA_029286605.1 of Sericinus montela. Lineage (NCBI taxonomy): Eukaryota > Metazoa > Arthropoda > Insecta > Lepidoptera > Papilionidae > Sericinus > Sericinus montela. Next base: position 6,487,439 of record JAGSMR010000035.1, on the reverse strand, counting down.
ATAGACCAATAGTTGTGTGTTACTACTATTTAAATAATTTTCCATAAATGTAAAGTATAAAATAAAAATCTCAAAGTTGCTGTTCTATAATGTTACAACATACAATGAAAATTACAGTGGATACTTTGCATGTCTGCAAAATTCACAGGGTAGTATATTTATTAAGTAACGAGGAGCAAACTTTCATTTGTTTAACTGTTGTGTCTTTTGCACAGCCAGACAGACACTCTAGCAAATAAATTATTCAGGAAATACGAAACATGCATTTCATATATCAATAGATATTTTCAAATCCATCGTGTATCAACGTTTTAAAATTCGAAACTACCATTTATGCTATGGTAATCACTTATCATCGGGTGAGCCACCTGCTCGTATGCCTCCCTTTTCTATAAAAAAAAAAAAACCAGCGGCACGATACTCACGGCGTAGGTGCGCGTTATCTTGAGCCGCCGCGGGAAGTGGTCGAAGGCGTACGGCTTGGTGCAGAGCGGGTACTTGGGGCGGGACACCTTGGTGAAGAGGCGCGCGGTGCGGTCCACGCGCAGCTCGCAGATGTACACGTGCTCCTCGCGCGCGCCCACCGGCCGCCCCTGCAGCGGATAGATTAAAAGTGGAAGATATAAAAAAAAATAAAAATATCTTCACGCAATTCCCAATACATGGGTAGAAAGAGGTCAAGCCTAGACAATTAAGTCCCTTTGACCCACCTTCCACCGAAGATATTTTCGGAACCTGACAGGTGGTGAGCCGGTCGCCGACTTTTATGTCCAAGCCAACGATGAAATTCGTACATAAGTTTTTTGAAAAACTCATTGGTACTGCCACCTGGGGATCGAACTCGGGTCTCACGACTCGCAATTCCGACCACCCAACAACACGGCTATCGTGTGATGGATGGTCGGATTTCGAGTCGAGTGCTCCGAGTTCGATCCCCAGGTGGCAGGCTCGCACCAATGGGTTTCTTCAAAACCTATGTACGATTCATATCGTTGTCACGTTGTCCCGAAATATCGTGGTAAGTACCGTGGGTAGAAGGGACTTAATTGTATAGACTAGACCACTGTCTACCCCTGTATTGGTAATGGCGTGAAGATATTTATTTATTTTAAAACCTGGTCGGTCAGGTGCGAGTCCGTATGCCAAACAATAGAGAGGACAATAGAGAGTGGTGAGACTTGAGTTCGATCCTCCGAATGACGGCTCATTTATCGAAACTTGACGATTTTTATGTTTAATAGCATTGGGGAAATATATATCAAAAACTTTTCATTAAATATTATGAATTATACACCTCATGGGAAACTTCATTAATGAAGGCCGTATATAAATCTGTTCAGACAGACAGAAGAGATGATGGACTTTGTTTCATGATATGTACTTATAAATATCTAAAATTCAAATAAAAGCTTTTAAATTTGTCTCGTTAATGTGTTTCTCTAGTAATATAAACTTAGTATACATTTTTAAATCTGGCATATGACTGAAACAAGAAAATATAAGAAAACAAAGAAAAATACAATGCAGCGTTGCTATAATTTATGTTGTCTGTGGAAATTTGTTACTTTGATGTTACTCACCTTGCAGTATGTGTTCAGGTCCATAACCCAGCACTGTGACATGACCAGCTCGATTGGAACCGCCTCATACAATGGAACACGCATTACTTCATTGGGGAAGAACCTAACAGAAGATAGAAAGATTTTGAAAAATTTCTAAACACTGAAATCACAAAGATCAAATTCTATAATGGTGGAACTGAAGTAATAGAAAATAGATTTAGTAGATAACTAAGTACTAGTGGCCTGTTCGCTGTTCAAAATTCCTCCGCAAATAAATTACTCAAAAATTTATTAAAAAAGAAGTATGTTTTCTCTCCACAAATTAATAGATAGTTTGATGGTTACTTACACTACTTATTTATAGCTCAAATCTACATCTTAGTCATGACATATAAATTATAAGGATGCATGGTTATCTCACCATCTCCAATCGACATTACGATAGGCCTGAACTAATTCCCTTATCCGCCTCTCAAAACACCAGAGGTAAGAAAATGGTTGGCATATTTAAACGCCGTCATCACACGCTTTATATCATTTTTGCCACTTTGAATATGGGTTCCAATATTTTATACAATTTTTTTTTATAAAATATTTAAGTAAACATATTCATAGCGGCATGGTCCACGCTGCCGTGCTGCACTCACTTCCTGGTGGGCTCGTGGAAGGTCTCGTGCGGGCGCAGGTAGTGATGCCCGTAGACGTAGCGCTCGTGCGTGTCCCGGTGCTTCCACAGCCGCTCCACGCGGAAGATGTCCAGCTCCGACACGGGGATCGAGCCGATGGTCTGGTAAGTGTGCTTGCGCACCTCGCCCACCTTTAACATTTAGCAAAATAAAACTATTATTTATACAGTTTGTATTTATAAATTTTATGTTAGTCGTGCTGATATGTGCTTCACGTTGATGGGGATGTTCAAGATGTCAACACCTCTAAGGTTCCGTGTTCGGTTCCCGGACGGGTCAGTGTATAAAACCACTGTTTCTATATCGTCTCGGGTATGGTTGTTTGTTATTTCTTATTCCATAACACAAGTGCTTTTACTAATTTGGGATCGTAGCAATGGATGTGATGTAGCCCCTCTGTGTATTTATTTAGTTATTATTATTTATTCAGATATATTCAATTTGCATTATAAACAATTGTTAAGATAACTGCCCACAAGAGTCTCAAGAGAAATTTGGTTATTTTCTACTTTATTTGCTCGATATATCAAAAATTTACAAACAAATGGCCTTATTGCCAAACATATCCTATAATAGGAGCAGATAATAAACCAAGTGGAGGGAGGAAATTTACCTAAAACTCTACCTCTCACAAACTATTGTCAAAAGTTACATCTGAATTTAAATGCCAGCCAGGTTTAGCTAGTTATTTATAATAAAATAATAATTCACTAATGGTACTAAAATGTATGTAATTCTAAGTACCTTATTCTGGTTGCCATCATCAGTCTTATCTTTGCCTTTAGCTATTCCCTTCAGTTTCTTTCGATCCACTCTCTTAGTTTTCGGCGATTCAACTCTATCTCCGTTCTTCTGACTGACGTCCGGGTGCTTGTCGTCTATCGGTATGTCACGCAACACGTACACCGTGTCGCCCTGCCTCACTTGTAAATCGCCTCGCATCAATGACAAGTAAAACTGGTGCCCTTCCTCGGTGTAGTCGTCCAAAGGTATTTCGCGATCAACCTGCAAGATAAATTGTATTTATTTAATACTTTATGGCCTTTAGTAAAGTGTTAATGACATGTGATAAAAACATTTAAAAATATATGTGCATGCATTTAAAAATATATGTGCATATTAATGCGTTTGTATTCGCCTGCATATATGCGTGCTCGAAAACACACGCACGTGTGTGTAAAACTGGATGTAGTTTAACATATAAGACTTATCCTGCAAATGCCACTTTTTTGTAATATTTGAAATTAAGAAATGTTTATTTAAATATTTCGTATTAAAGTATATTTTTTTGTCTGTTAGAAGTATATTTTAATTTACAAGCAATGAATTTTTGCAGAATAATTTGATGATCTTAAGTTTATTTTATCAATACTGTTTTCATAAGTCACGATAGCCGAGTGGTTGGGTGGTCGTAATTTGTGGCAGTACCAATGAGTTTTTCAAAAACTTATGTACGAATTTCATCGTTGGCTTGGACATAAAGACGGCGACGGGCTCACCACCTGTCACGTTGTCCCGAAATATCGTGGTAAGTACTGTGGTAGAAGGGACTTAATTGTCTAGACTAGACCTCTGTATACCTCTGTATTGGGAATTGCATGAAGATATTTTATATTTTATTTGTTTTCATAAATATGTTTAGTGCTTTCCGCTAAACTACTGGCTCGCCGCAACCGCAACGTGAGTGTGGCAGTAGTGCGGCGCGGAGCTGCCACACGCCGCAGCCGCCGCCGCCGCACTGCACCAACAGCCTCCTCCACGTGTGTGCAGTGTATACGTGAGCGTGGCAGTGTGCGGCGCGGTACGTACGGCGCGCTGCGCGCAGTTGTGGCAGTAGTGCGGCGCGGAGGTGTCGGCCACGCGCATGCAGCGCGCGTGCTGCCACACGCCGCAGCCGCCGCCGCCGCACTGCACCAACAGCCTCCTCCACGTGTGTGCAGTGTATACGTGAGCGTGGCAGTGTGCGGCGCGGTACGTACGGCGCGCTGCGCGCAGTTGTGGCAGTAGTGCGGCGCGGTACGTACGGCGCGCTGCGCGCAGTTGTGGCAGTAGTGCGGCGCGGAGCTGCCACACGCCGCAGCCGCCGCCGCCGCACTGCACCAACAGCCTCCTCCACGTGTGTGCAGTGTATACGTGAGCGTGGCAGTGTGCGGCGCGGTACGTACGGCGCGCTGCGCGCAGTTGTGGCAGTAGTGCGGCGCGGAGGTGTCGGCCACGCGCATGCAGCGCGCGTGCTGCCACACGCCGCAGCCGCCGCCGCCGCACTGCACCAACAGCCTCCTCCACGTGTGTGCAGTGTATACGTGAGCGTGGCAGTGTGCGGCGCGGTACGTACGGCGCGCTGCGCGCAGTTGTGGCAGTAGTGCGGCGCGGAGGTGTCGGCCACGCGCATGCAGCGCGCGTGCTGCCACACGCCGCAGCCGCCGCCGCCGCACTGCACCAACAGCCTCCTCCACGTGTGTGCAGTGTATACGTGAGCGTGGCAGTGTGCGGCAGGTACGTACGGCGCGCTGCGCGCAGTTGTGGCAGTAGTGCGGCGCGGAGGTGTCGGCCACGCGCATGCAGCGCGCGTGCTGCCACACGCCGCAGCCGCCGCCGCACTGCACCATCAGCCTCCTCCACGTGTGCAGTGTATACGTGAGCGTGGCAGTGCGGCGCGGAGCTGCCACACGCCGCAGCCGCCGCCGCCGCACTGCACCATCAGCCTCCACGTGTGCAGTGTATACGTGAGCGTGGCAGTGTGCGGCAGGTACGTACGGCGCGCTGCGCGCAGTTGTGGCAGTAGTGCGGCGCGGTACGTACGGCGCGCTGCGCGCAGTTGTGGCAGTAGTGCGGCGCGGTACGTACGGCGCGCTGCGCGCAGTTGTGGCAGTAGTGCGGCGCGGAGGTGTCGGCCACGCGCATGCAGCGCGCGTGCTGCCACACGCCGCAGCCGCCGCCGCCGCACTGCACCATCAGCCTCCACGTGTGCAGTGTATACGTGAGCGTGGCAGTGTGCGGCGCGGTACGTACGGCGCGCTGCGCGCAGTTGTGGCAGTAGTGCGGCGCGGAGGTGTCGGCCACGCGCATGCAGCGCGCGTGCTGCCACACGCCGCAGCCGCCGCCGCACTGCACCATCAGCCTCCACGTGTGCAGTGTATACGTGAGCGTGGCAGTGTGCGGCGCGGTACGTACGGCGCGCTGCGCGCAGTTGTGGCAGTAGTGCGGCGCGGAGGTGTCGGCCACGCGCATGCAGCGCGCGTGCTGCCACACGCCGCAGCCGCCGCCGCCGCACTGCACCAACAGCCTCCTCCACGTGTGTGCAGTGTATACGTGAGCGTGGCAGTGTGCGGCAGGTACGTACGGCGCGCTGCGCGCAGTTGTGGCAGTAGTGCGGCGCGGAGGTGTCGGCCACGCGCATGCAGCGCGCGTGCTGCCACACGCCGCAGCCGCCGCCGCCGCACTGCACCAACAGCCTCCACGTGTGCAGTGTATACGTGAGCGTGGCAGTGTGCGGCGCGGTACGTACGGCGCGCTGCGCGCAGTTGTGGCAGTAGTGCGGCGCGGAGGTGTCGGCCACGCGCATGCAGCGCGCGTGCTGCCACACGCCGCAGTTGCCGCCGCCGCCGCACTGCACCAACAGCCTCCACGTGTGTGCAGTGTATACGTGAGCGTGGCAGTGTGCGGCAGGTACGTACGGCGCGCTGCGCGCAGTTGTGGCAGTAGTGCGGCGCGGAGGTGTCGGCCACGCGCATGCAGCGCGCGTGCTGCCACACGCCGCAGCTGCCGCCGCCGCACTGCACCATCAACCCTCCTCCACGTGCAGGCCGCAGATGCACAGGATCACCTCTTCTGTCGAGCGATAACTCCATTAATATCATTTGTACCAATATAAAGTCACTTCGCAATCACAGGTTGCTATTTGCAAGGTCCACCACCATGCCTATGTGCCAAATTGTTCGCTAAATATGGTTATTTACGACAAATCCTCGTTAAAGTACAGAGCTATTTTTTTATAGTAAACGATAGCCGAGGTGTTGGGTGGTCGGAATTTCGAGTCGAGAGAACCGAGTTCGATCCCCAGGTGGAAGTACCAATGAGTTTTTCAAAAAACTTATGTACGAATTTCATCGTTGGCTTGGACATAAAGACGGCGACGGGCTCACCACCTGTCACGTTGTCCCGAATATATCTTCGGTGGAAGGTGGGTCGAAGGGACTTAATTGCCTAGACTAGACCTCTGTATACCACTGTATTGGGAATTGCATGAAGATATTTTATATTTTATTTGTTTTCATAAATATGTTTAGTGCTTTCCGCTAAACTACTGGCTCGCCGCAACCGCAACGTGAGTGTGGCAGTAGTGCGGCGCGGAGCTGCCACACGCCGCAGCCGCCGCCGCCGCACTGCACCAACAGCCTCCTCCACGTGCAGGCCGCAGATGCACAGGATCACCTCTTCTGTCGAGCGATAACTCCATTAATATCATTTGTACCAATATAAAGTCACTTCGCAATTACAGGTTGCTATTTGCAAGGGCCACCAACATGCCTATGTGCCCTGTATAGAAGCCAAATTGTTCGCTAAATATGGTTATTTACGACAAATCCTCGTTAAAGTACAGAGCTATTTTTTTATAGTAAACGATAGCCGAGGTGTTGGGTGGTCGGAATTTCGAGTCGAGAGAACCGAGTTCGATCCCCAGGTGGAAGTACCAATGAGTTTTTCAAAAAACTTATGTAAGAATTTCATCGTTGGCTTGGACATAAAGGCGGCGACGGGCTCACCACCCGTCACGTTGTCCCGAAAATATCTTCAGTGGAAGGTGGGTCAAAGGGACTTAATTGTCTAGGCTTGACCTCTGTCTACCCCTGTATTGGGAATTGCGTGAAGATATTTATTTATTTATTATTTTATAACTTTTACTGACTATTCAGTAAGTAAATTTAACCATTTATAGCAATGGTTTTGATTAATACAAGAAATAATTATTTGAAGAACATTGACCTCATCAATTTACGAGTATGATACATCTCATGCCCCACATGTTCTTTTTTGTGTTTTTTTTTTTTGTGTAAACTACACCAAGCCAAAAAACATTATCAATAATAAACTCAAGTACTTGTGCAGCCGCCGCCGCCGCACTGCACCATCAGCCTCCACGTGTGCAGTGTATACGTGAGCGTGGCAGTGTGCGGCGCGGAGGTGTCGGCCACGCGCATGCAGCGCGCGTGCTGCCACACGCCGCAGCCGCCGCCGCACTGCACCATCAGCCTCCACGTGTGCAGTGTATACGTGAGCGTGGCAGTGTGCGGCAGGTACGTACGGCGCGCTGCGCGCAGTTGTGGCAGTAGTGCGGCGCGGAGGTGTCGGCCACGCGCATGCAGCGCGCGTGCTGCCACACGCCGCAGCCGCCGCCGCACTGCACCATCAGCCTCCACGTGTGCAGTGTATACGTGAGCGTGGCAGTGTGCGGCAGGTACGTACGGCGCGCTGCGCGCAGTTGTGGCAGTAGTGCGGCGCGGAGGTGTCGGCCACGCGCATGCAGCGCGCGTGCTGCCACACGCCGCAGCCGCCGCCGCCGCACTGCACCATCAGCCTCCACGTGTGCAGTGTATACGTGAGCGTGGCAGTGTGCGGCGCGGAGGTGTCGGCCACGCGCATGCAGCGCGCGTGCTGCCACACGCCGCAGCCGCCGCCGCACTGCACCATCAGCCTCCACGTGTGCAGTGTATACGTGAGCGTGGCAGTGTGCGGCAGGTACGTACGGCGCGCTGCGCGCAGTTGTGGCAGTAGTGCGGCGCGGAGGTGTCGGCCACGCGCATGCAGCGCGCGTGCTGCCACACGCCGCAGCCGCCGCCGCACTGCACCATCAGCCTCCACGTGTGCAGTGTATACGTGAGCGTGGCAGTGTGCGGCAGGTACGTACGGCGCGCTGCGCGCAGTTGTGGCAGTAGTGCGGCGCGGAGGTGTCGGCCACGCGCATGCAGCGCGCGTGCTGCCACACGCCGCAGCCGCCGCCGCACTGCACCATCAGCCTCCACGTGTGCAGTGTATACGTGAGCGTGGCAGTGTGCGGCAGGTACGTACGGCGCGCTGCGCGCAGTTGTGGCAGTAGTGCGGCGCGGAGGTGTCGGCCACGCGCATGCAGCGCGCGTGCTGCCACACGCCGCAGCCGCCGCCGCACTGCACCAACAGCCTCCACGTGTGTGCAGTGTATACGTGAGCGTGGCAGTGTGCGGCAGGTACGTACGGCGCGCTGCGCGCAGTTGTGGCAGTAGTGCGGCGCGGAGGTGTCGGCCACGCGCATGCAGCGCGCGTGCTGCCACACGCCGCAGCCGCCGCCGCACTGCACCAACAGCCTCCACGTGTGTGCAGTGTATACGTGAGCGTGGCAGTGTGCGGCAGGTACGTACGGCGCGCTGCGCGCAGTTGTGGCAGTAGTGCGGCGCGGAGGTGTCGGCCACGCGCATGCAGCGCGCGTGCTGCCACACGCCGCAGCCGCCGCCGCACTGCACCATCAGCCTCCACGTGTGTGCAGTGTATACGTGAGCGTGGCAGTGTGCGGCAGGTACGTACGGCGCGCTGCGCGCAGTTGTGGCAGTAGTGCGGCGCGGAGGTGTCGGCCACGCGCATGCAGCGCGCGTGCTGCCACACGCCGCAGCCGCCGCCGCACTGCACCAACAGCCTCCACGTGTGCAGTGTATACGTGAGCGTGGCAGTGTGCGGCAGGTACGTACGGCGCGCTGCGCGCAGTTGTGGCAGTAGTGCGGCGCGGAGGTGTCGGCCACGCGCATGCAGCGCGCGTGCTGCCACACGCCGCAGCCGCCGCCGCACTGCACCAACAGCCTCCACGTGTGTGCAGTGTATACGTGAGCGTGGCAGTGTGCGGCAGGTACGTACGGCGCGCTGCGCGCAGTTGTGGCAGTAGTGCGGCGCGGAGGTGTCGGCCACGCGCATGCAGCGCGCGTGCTGCCACACGCCGCAGCCGCCGCCGCACTGCACCATCAGCCTCCACGTGTGCAGTGTATACGTGAGCGTGGCAGTGTGCGGCAGGTACGTACGGCGCGCTGCGCGCAGTTGTGGCAGTAGTGCGGCGCGGAGGTGTCGGCCACGCGCATGCAGCGCGCGTGCTGCCACACGCCGCAGCCGCCGCCGCACTGCACCAACAGCCTCCACGTGTGCAGTGTATACGTGAGCGTGGCAGTGTGCGGCAGGTACGTACGGCGCGCTGCGCGCAGTTGTGGCAGTAGTGCGGCGCGGAGGTGTCGGCCACGCGCATGCAGCGCGCGTGCTGCCACACGCCGCAGCCGCCGCCGCACTGCACCAACAGCCTCCACGTGTGCAGTGTATACGTGAGCGTGGCAGTGTGCGGCAGGTACGTACGGCGCGCTGCGCGCAGTTGTGGCAGTAGTGCGGCGCGGAGGTGTCGGCCACGCGCATGCAGCGCGCGTGCTGCCACACGCCGCAGCCGCCGCCGCACTGCACCAACAGCCTCCACGTGTGCAGTGTATACGTGAGCGTGGCAGTGTGCGGCAGGTACGTACGGCGCGCTGCGCGCAGTTGTGGCAGTAGTGCGGCGCGGAGGTGTCGGCCACGCGCATGCAGCGCGCGTGCTGCCACACGCCGCAGCCGCCGCCGCACTGCACCATCAGCCTCCACGTGTGTGCAGTGTATACGTGAGCGTGGCAGTGTGCGGCGCGGAGGTGTCGGCCACGCGCATGCAGCGCGCGTGCTGCCACACGCCGCAGCCGCCGCCGCACTGCACCATCAGCCTCCACGTGTGCAGTGTATACGTGAGCGTGGCAGTGTGCGGCAGGTACGTACGGCGCGCTGCGCGCAGTTGTGGCAGTAGTGCGGCGCGGAGGTGTCGGCCACGCGCATGCAGCGCGCGTGCTGCCACACGCCGCAGCCGCCGCCGCACTGCACCATCAGCCTCCACGTGTGTGCAGTGTATACGTGAGCGTGGCAGTGTGCGGCAGGTACGTACGGCGCGCTGCGCGCAGTTGTGGCAGTAGTGCGGCGCGGAGGTGTCGGCCACGCGCATGCAGCGCGCGTGCTGCCACACGCCGCAGCCGCCGCCGCCGCACTGCACCATCAACCCCTCCTCCACGTGCAGGCCGCAGATGCACAGGATCACCTCTTCTGTCGAGCGATAACTCCATTAATATCATTTGTACCAATATAAAGTCACTTCGCAATTACAGGTTGCTATTTGCAAGGGCCACCAACATGCCTATGTGCCAAATTGTTCGCTAAATATGGTTATTTACGACAAATCCTCGTTAAAGTACAGAGCTATTTTTTTATAGTAAACGATAGCCGAGGTGTTGGGTGGTCGGAATTTCGAGTCGAGAGAACCGAGTTCGATCCCCAGGTGGCAATACCAATGAGTTTTTCAAAACTTATGTACGAATTTCATCGTTGGCTTGGACATAAAGACGGCGACGGCTCACCACCTGTCACGTTGTCCCGAAAATATCTTCAGTGGAAGGTGGGTCGAAGGGACTTAATTGTCTAGGCTTGACCTCTGTCTACCCCTGTATTGGGAATTGCATCAAGATATTTTATATTTTATTTGTTTTCATAAATATGTTTAGTGCTTTCCGCTAAACTACTGGCTCGCCGCAACCGCAACGTGAGTGTGGCAGTAGTGCGGCGCGGAGCTGCCACACGCCGCAGCCGCCGCCGCCGCACTGCACCAACAGCCTCCTCCACGTGTGTGCAGTGTATACGTGAGCGTGGCAGTGTGCGGCAGGTACGTACGGCGCGCTGCGCGCAGTTGTGGCAGTAGTGCGGCGCGGAGGTGTCGGCCACGCGCATGCAGCGCGCGTGCTGCCACACGCCGCAGCCGCCGCCGCCGCACTGCACCAACAGCCTCCACGTGTGTGCAGTGTATACGTGAGCGTGGCAGTGTGCGGCAGGTACGTACGGCGCGCTGCGCGCAGTTGTGGCAGTAGTGCGGCGCGGAGGTGTCGGCCACGCGCATGCAGCGCGCGTGCTGCCACACGCCGCAGCCGCCGCCGCCGCACTGCACCAACAGCCTCCACGTGTGTGCAGTGTATACGTGAGCGTGGCAGTGTGCGGCACGGTACGTACGGCGCGCTGCGCGCAGTTGTGGCAGTAGTGCGGCGCGGAGGTGTCGGCCACGCGCATGCAGCGCGCGTGCTGCCACACGCCGCAGCCGCCGCCGCCGCACTGCACCATCAACCCCTCCTCCACGTGTGTGCAGTGTATACGTGAGCGTGGCAGTGTGCGGCGCGGTACGTACGGCGCGCTGCGCGCAGTTGTGGCAGTAGTGCGGCGCGGAGGTGTCGGCCACGCGCATGCAGCGCGCGTGCTGCCACACGCCGCAGCCGCCGCCGCCGCACTGCACCAACAGCCTCCACGTGTGTGCAGTGTATACGTGAGCGTGGCAGTGTGCGGCAGGTACGTACGGCGCGCTGCGCGCAGTTGTGGCAGTAGTGCGGCGCGGAGGTGTCGGCCACGCGCATGCAGCGCGCGTGCTGCCACACGCCGCAGCCGCCGCCGCCGCACTGCACCAACAGCCTCCACGTGTGTGCAGTGTATACGTGAGCGTGGCAGTGTGCGGCAGGTACGTACGGCGCGCTGCGCGCAGTTGTGGCAGTAGTGCGGCGCGGAGGTGTCGGCCACGCGCATGCAGCGCGCGTGCTGCCACACGCCGCAGCCGCCGCCGCACTGCACCATCAACCCCTCCTCCACGTGTGTGCAGTGTATACGTGAGCGTGGCAGTGTGCGGCAGGTACGTACGGCGCGCTGCGCGCAGTTGTGGCAGTAGTGCGGCGCGGAGGTGTCGGCCACGCGCATGCAGCGCGCGTGCTGCCACACGCCGCAGCCGCCGCCGCACTGCACCAACAGCCTCCACGTGTGTGCAGTGTATACGTGAGCGTGGCAGTGTGCGGCGCGGTACGTACGGCGCGCTGCGCGCAGTTGTGGCAGTAGTGCGGCGCGGAGGTGTCGGCCACGCGCATGCAGCGCGCGTGCTGCCACACGCCGCAGCCGCCGCCGCCGCACTGCACCATCAACCCCTCCTCCACGTGCAGGCCGCAGATGCACAGGATCACCTCTTCTGTCGAGCGATAACTCCATTAATATCATTTGTACCAATATAAAGTCACTTCGCAATTACAGGTTGCTATTTGCAAGGGCCACCAACATGCCTATGTGCCCTGTATAGAAGCCAAATTGTTCGCTAAATATGGTTATTTACGACAAATCCTCGTTAAAGTACAGAGCTATTTTTTTATAGTAAACGATAGCCGAGGTGTTGGGTGGTCGGGATTTCGAGTCAAGAGACCTGATTTCGATCCCCAGGTGACAGGCTCGTTACAATGTGTTTTTCAAAAACTTATGTACGAATTATATCGTTGGCTTGGACATAAAGACGGCGACGAGCTCATCACCTGTCACATTGTCCCGAAAATATCGTCGGTGGAAGGTGGGTCAAAGGTACGTAATTGTTTAGACTAGAACTCTGTCTACCCCTGTATTGGGAATTGCGTGAAGATATTTATTTATTTATTATTTTATAACTTTTACTGACTATTCAGTAAGTAAATTTAACCATTTATAGCAATGGTTTTGATTAATACAAGAAACAATTATTTGAAGAACATTGACCTCATCAATTTACGAGTATGATACATCTCATGCCCCACATGTTCTTTTTTGTGTTTTTTTTTTTTGTGTAAACTACACCAAGCCAAAAAACATTATCAATAATAAACTCAAGTACTTGTCTATCAAATTTGTGAGAAGAAATAAAAAGCCTTACCCGTCTTTGTCTTTTGGACGAATCCTACAGGCAAAGTTTCCTGTGCTCCCAAAATCTTTGTTAGGTGCTCGGCAAAGTCAGACTTGGCAGTGTTGTAGACCTAAATATAAGAAAATTAAGAATATTGTATACAGAAAATATTATTAGAAAAAAAGAAGAGGAGTAAAAGAAAAATGAAGATCAATACAGACAGATGTCTGCGCTACTGGATAAAAAACATTTTTGTATTGTTTCTTTACCAATCCTATCAAAATTCTCATATGATTTACTAAGACTTACTAGTCCTGCATATATGACTTGATTTGACTTTTCTACTAATAAATCAAGATACTCATAAATCAAGTCATAAATACTACTCATAAATCAAGTCACAATAGCAGAGTGGTTGGGTGGTCGGGATTTCGAGTCAAGAGACCCGATTTCGATCCCCAGGTGACAGGCTCGTTACAATGTGTTTTTCAAAAACTTATGTACGAATTATATCGTTGGCTTGGACATAAAGACGGCGACGAGCTCATCACCTGTCACATTGTCCCGAAAATATCGTCGGTGGAAGGTGGGTCAAAGGTACGTAATTGTTTAGACTAGAACTCTGTCTACCCCTGTATTGGGAATTGCGTGAAGATATTTATATATTATTTATTTATTTTACACATATAGATAATAACAAGTAAATAAAATATAATGACAATTAATGTAGGCAAATGTAAACAATCTCTGATATTTTATCCAAATCAACTTAATCATACCTTTTTAAGTTGCGTAGCAGCAATTCCCATAACAGAGGATCTTCCATGTTCCCTTATGACTGTGGAAAAGAGCGCGTTCATGTCCCCGTCGAACTGTGCGATGGTCTCGTAATGGCCACTGTTAATGTTGCCCTCTATTGTGTTCAGATCCAAACATGGCGCTTCTTGTTTGCCGCGTTCTGCTTTGATCTTCAGTAACGGCACGCAGACTTGTTTGTCTTCATCATCTGTGAACAAGTTTTGTTAAATTTTGTATAAGTCCGGTATTTTAGGAGCGCTTTTCTATTATTTTATTGGAAACTATGTTCACTTACAGACAGTGTTTATTCACTTCCACAAAATACTTACACATACTTACATAACGGCCATTTAAAGCCCACTGCAGGACATAGGCCTCTCCCACAGGATGTAGCCGTAATCACTACGCTGGGCATGCGTATTGCATACAATACGCATGCTGCCCATCCTCGGTATTTTGGTCTGATATTTTTAGAGATGGTTATCCCGCCATCTATCGATTACCATAACGATGTTCAAGGCCGTTTCCCTTAGTCGCCTCTTACGAAACCGACGGGAAGAAAGGGAGTGGCAATATTGTTACACCGTTACCACACGGTAAAATATTCTAATATAAATAGATTACATACATATTATAGAGATACGGTATGTAAAAGTCCACTGCTGGGTATTTGCGCCTCTAGTAAGGAGATACCAAGTCCTTACGGCAATATCACACAGCAAATATATAATCTATGGACAATATTATTATGTCTGAGCTAGGAACCTGAGTTTGAGATAAAGTCTTAAGCTGACCTTTGACAGCCGCCACTGCGGAGAATAGCGCTTTGAAAACCCTACACAACCGCTGCTTGAGCTCCAGCGACGGATCGTCTTCGAAACGAAGCAGTTCCTTGGTGTTCTCCTCCTTGGAAGCTCGAAGCATTTGCAACCGGTCGAGGAATATGGCCGGGTTCATGGTGTCCGGCAGCGAGAGCGGATCGACGTTGATCACTGCGGCGGCGGGCGCGGCGAGCGGCGCGGAGAGCGGCGCGGCGAGCGGCGCGGCGAGCGGAGCGGCGAGCGGAGCGGCGAGCGGTGTGGCGCTGGCGGCGGGCGGCGGGGGCGCGGCGCGCGGGGACGGGGGCAGGGAAAGAGACATCCGCTCGCGAATCCGACGCACCTGTCGATAATCAGAATGTCATTATCAAAAAAAAAAAAAACAATCTCCATAAATACAATCACGGATTTTACAAGACGTCAAGACGATTTAATCCTTTGGACCCACCTTTCACCGGTGCTTATTTTGGGAACGACGTGACAGTGAGCCTGTCGCGGTCTTTATGTACAAATCAATCAAGATATAACTCGTGCATACGTTTTGAAAAGACACCTACATATTGGGGATCAAACTCGAGTCTCTTGACTCAAATTCTAATCACCTAACCACTCGGCTAATCGGCGTCTACTGAACACCCACACCATGTATAATTCCATGGGGATGGCCTCAGACGGAGGTTCCTTTCCATATTATAATTAAAAATAGCACAATACCAATGATACACTTACAGTTTCAAGATTCCTAAACAAAAAGCAGTGTCTTTCCTTAACCAGATTCCTTTCCTTGGCAGTTAGCGGCTTCATTTGCGGTTCCTGCCACAATTTGTTCAAATGTTGCTGATACTTCAGTATTGTCATATTTTTAATGTCGCACGCGGTGACACTCGGCTGTTCCGACTTCTTGTTGCATTTCACCGCTTTCCTAGGTCGGCCAACGCGAGGCTGGTTGCCGTTAGAGCTGTGGGACTGGTTGGACGCATTCGACGGGGTGCGCGATTGGGTTTTCAAAGGCAGTTTCGCTATTCTCTGCGATTTCCCGCCGATCACACCGCGACAGTCCTCCGAATCGCATTTGCAGGGCTGAAATTTAAACATTTTTAATAATTAAATTATAATTCACAACACAAAGAAACAATTTTTCAAAAATAAAAAAAAAAGTAAAAAATTCTATCTAACGCATCTCACAGAATTTGATTATTTTATGTATATACACACAATAAAAATTATTACCTGACCGACAGCAGGGTTAAATAGTGAGAAGTTGTAATCGTAGGTCAACTCTTCTCCAGGTTCAATGTCCCGTAAAGCAAATAACGCCATTCGAAATGTACCTGTGTATTTAATAAAAACATTACAACCAAAAAAAACAATTATTGGAAAAGTAAAAATGAAATGATCTAATCATATGAAATTAAGGGCTGTCTTTGACTTTATTCAATCTGGATTGGGTTAGATGGTGAGCTGTATGGGTTCATTCTTTGTCTTTGTCTCTGACTACTGCCTTAATAGAGTTGGGCAACTAGGAGTTTAACACGAATTCTTTAATTCGTTACATCTCTCACGGGTATCTATCTACGAGACTTCTAATATTTTCTTAAGACATATACGTATCAGCTCTAAGCCCCGCCGGAGTTTATGGGATCTTTTTCATCATGTTCTATACAAAGTTAAAATTTTGGTAGTTATTGGTAGTTCCATAAACAAAAGGCGTGTGAACTTAAATACATATATGCTATTCACGTTAATAATTGAATTTAGTGCATTCTAAGATTTTATACATACATCAAAATAATATCACTTATGAAAAAATACTATTTTTTATTTTTTTCGATGGCGGTAGATATATACTATTTTGGCCAAGCGCGTCTTTGTCTATTTACAAGACATGAATATGAATGTACAGGTGTGTGAGAATTTGAGAATCTAGAAGTGCGTGCGTGCGTGCGTCCGTGCGTACATGTGCGTGCGTGCGTGCGTGCGTGCATACGTGCGTGTGTACGTACCGTTGGCGGTCCACTTCTGCATTTCGCAGTTGGGGCGGCACGAGTGGTTGACGAAGCGGCCGTCGCCGCCCATGCGGTGGCCGTCGATGACCAGCCCGCCGTCCAGATGCAGGCAGTAGTGGTGAGTGTCGCGCGCGTACCGCGTCGCCATGCGCTCCTGACACGCAATACGAAACTGACGTGAGCATTGCGCTTATATATACTTTTGTTATTCGCGTTTTTTTCGAATGAGTAATAGAATTTTTTTTTATTTATACAATGCTCTGATACCAAAATAAGTAGATAAAGCACGCCTGTTATGAAATCAGAAAAACGAGGGTACCACAAACAAAAAAAAAAATAGGTCAGCTATTTTGACCTGTCCGTGAAAATTCCACTCGTCCACGTTAGTTCGTCAACAAAACCTCAATAATTTGCCGAGTTATTTGAGCCGAGTCAGTCGAGTTATGGGAGATAAACGTAGTTCTCTTTGTTCAATTTCAGATATCGGGAGATATTTCGGACATGATATCGTCTACATAATATGAATAACCATACTGCGACAGGCTCACCACCTGTCACGTTGTCTCAAATCATCTCCAATGAAGAGTGTGTCGTAAAGTGTTAACTGTTTAAACTTTGTTATTTGTGTTTGTTTCGAATGAGTAATAGAAATTTTTGGCCAGGTTCACTAGCTAGCAGCAACAGTTACTAGTAACAAAGTGGATATAAAAGCTGTTGGCAGTAATGCATATTATGGGACATTTTCATTATTGTCACAATTATGAATATTAAATAATTTCTCGTTTTAATTTAACCCGATTCTTGAGTGTTAAAGTGGGAGGTCTACTATTTGGAACATCTTGACTATAACTGATCTGGTAAATTATCGCCATCTTAGTGTCCAAGCCAAAAATACAAATCGTACAAAAGTTCGAAAAGAACGAAGCGAGTTTTCTAGTGATTTAGTTTTACTATAAAGTCACTTTAGTGGAAACGGCAATGAGAATACATTAAATTTTGATGGGTAGAAAATAGATAGAATAGTAGATCGCGGGATCTCAAAATCTATCTTATTATCATATAATGAATACTAAAATTGAAGAGAAAAATATCAGGCTTACACTTACAGATTAAAAAAAATTAAATGTGAAAAATATTTGAACAAAAATTTCAAAGGCTAATATAAAAGTAATTATCTAAAACCGTATGTAAACAAACTGACAGGCTTATCTATCTATCACAAAAAGACGGTCCTTACTTTAAACTCCTTATCAGAGACGACCTCGCCTACGTACTCCAAAATGAAATCTCCCGAAGTAATGCGATCTTTAGTCCGTACTCCCCAGCCTTTGTTCTCAGTCATGAATTTTTCCAGTCCAGATGCCCATTCGTGACGTTGTATGCGTTGATTCTTGCATTTGTCACTGCAAGCAGAAACAAAAAGTTTTGACGAAAGTATTAGCTATGCTTTAATAACTAGTATACCTTTTAACCACTATGAATAAGCTGCAATGGTTGTCTAAAGAGGTTTAGTCGAATTGTGGGCCGGAACCTGCGTTATGCTTCGCAATCCACACCCTAAACGATAGGGATCACAAAATAATACAACAATTATAATAGCAATCTCAGATATAAATATAAATAAATATCTTCACGCAATTCCCAATAAAGGGGTAGACAGAGGTCTAGTCTAGACAATTAAGTCCCTTTGACCCACCTTCCACCGAAGATATTTTCGGGACAACGTGACAGGTGGTGAGCCCGTCGCCGCCTTTATGTCCAAGCTAACGATATAATTCGTACATAAGTTTTTGAAAAACTCATTGGTACGAGCCTGCCACTTGGGGATCGAACTCGGGTCTCTTGACTCGAAATTCCGACCACCCAACCACTCGGCTATCGTGACTGCTCAATCAATCCAAAGCAATCTCAGAAATATATCATTACGCATTTGTAGTTAAAATCTCTATAGTCACATTCGCTTTTTGTACTTAAGTGCGAAGAATGCATTTGCCATTTTTTTGCAAGTGTCCCGATCCTTAAACACCCCTTTCGCTTTTTTCAGATTCATAATTTTCTTAATGCACGCACGTCTAAGTATCCGAGTACTCTTGACACTCTCCTCTTCCAGCAATTTGCTCACATGGTCTTCGAAAGAATCAATTGCTAAAAAACTACCGATCTTTGGAAATGTAAAGTCACCATTTTGTTTGTAAGACAGGGAACAGTGTCTAGTGTAGTAATGTAAGTGTCTAGGACTAACCCGCAGGGGCAGAGCTGCGGCGAGCACTCGGAGTACACGAGACGGTTGATGCAGTCCTCGTTGCAGCCGGACGCGGCCGCGCAGTTGCACGCCACGCTCTCGCACTCCTCCGCCGACGGTTTCACGTCGTAGTACACGTCTGTACGACAACGACATGCGTACATACGTAGGGACAACATAACATACGTTGCTCTATACATAGACGGGGATAAAATCACATACAATGCTCTGATCCCAAAGTAAGTAGCCTAAAGCACGCCTGTTATGAAATCGGAAACAATGAGGGTACCCCAAACAAAATAAGAAAAATAGGTCAGCTATTTTGACCTGTCCGTGAAAATTGGCGTGTGCCACTCATAGACGGTGATAAAATCACATACAATACTCTGATCCCAAAGTAAGTAGATAAAGCACGCCTGTTATGAAATCAGAAAAACGAAGGTACCACAAACAAAAAAAGAAAAATAGGTCAGCTATTTTGACCTGTCCGTGAAAATTGGCGTGTGCCACTCATAGACGGTGATAAAATCACATACAATGCTCTGATCCCAAAGTAAGTAGATAAAGCACGCCTGTTATGAAATCAGAAAAACGAGGGTACCACAAACAAAAAAAGAAAAATAGGTCAGCTATTTTGACCTGTCCGTGAAAATTGGCGTGTGCCACTCATAGACGGTGATAAAATCACATACAATGCTCTGATCCCAAAGTAAGTAGATAAAGCACGCCTGTTATGAAATCAGAAAAACGAGGGTACCACAAACAAAAAAAGAAAAATAGGTCAGCTATTTTGACCTGTCCGTGAAAATCGGCGTGTACCACTCGTCCACGTTAGTTCGTCAACAAAACCTCAATGATTTACAGAGTTATTGGAGCGGAGTCAGTCGAGTTATAGATGAACGTAATTCTCTTTGTTCAATTTCAAATTTCGGGAGATATTTAGCACATGATAGCATCTACATAGTATGTTTAACCATACTGCGACAGGCTCACTACCTGTGACATTGTCTCAAATCTCCAATGATGAATGTGTCGAAAAGTGTTAACTGTTTAAACTTCTGTATTTCACAATAATGATAAATATACGTGAATAAGAGAGAAAGAATGAATATTCATTACCTAATTCCCCATAGACGCCTAAGGCCTATTTATGTAGAAAAAAATTAATATAACAATTTAAAATTTTACTGACATCCGCATTAGTGGAAAGCTACACATTCCGCAGAATAAATATTAGAATGTCGAATTACATTTCAAGCTACAAATTAATCCAATTGCTTATTTAATACAAATGAACAAACCACACATATGTCACTAGCATATAAGAAGTGAAATTGAAATGTACATACTTGTGCGTATTTTCTTGTAGTTCCACGAAGGCACAGGTTGATTGTAATGCTGTTGCCACCATATGTCGTAAGGCAACGCGAAATCTTGCTGTCGACGACGTACCCAACGCTCGCAATACGGTGGCGGCGCTAATAGACCCGGCGGGAATTCCGTTTGTGTCACTAGGTTCTTTCCCTTCCCTTCTGGTTTCGGGCTGCCAAATAATAATCGAGTTAAATTAGCTGTAAGTTTTAATATACAATCAAAGCCATGGTACATATATACTCACTCATCTTTATAATAATCCGAAAATAGCCCAGCTACCAAAAACTTTTTCCTCAAACGTGGATTTCTCTTCGACACGATCGGTTTGTCTCTGTTGTCCACACTACTGGCAGGACTGTCATCTCTCGACGAAGCAACCCGCTTCTTACATATGATACTTTTCGACAACACATCTATACTTTTCTCGAAATCTATTTCCTTCTCATTAAGCGGTAGAGGATCATTTTCGTCGTGATCTTGAAGTGTATCGATAGATGGCTCACGGGACTTTGGGATTTTACGGCTACTGATCGTATCCGAAGAGCTTTCTCGTGAACTGGAATGCACTTCGGGCAGTTTCTTAGCAGCTTGACATAATCTTGACTTTCTTCTAACTGTCACTGTGGCCGGCTTACTACACTTTTCGATATTGGTATCCACTGTACCTTTCTTAGCACCTTTCCTCTGTTTACTTTTTTCATCTTCATTTGTGTTGTCTGAACTTCTTGTTAACCGTCTTTCATTAGGATATAAAATTGCGAGACTTGACTTCGGCCTGAGTCCCACTTTGTTAACCTTTTCGACAACTTTTCTCTTTGAAAATATTTCTTCTATCTCGTGCGACGGTGATATCGCTCGTGTTTTGCGTTTTAACCTTTCTAAACTATCCAACCGATTAACGGGTTTATCAACCTTCAAATGAAGTAAGCTAAGAGGTATACTATCTTCGGGATCATTTCCAAGAGAACTCGATAAAGACGGTATACTGTCAGTTTCACTTAGCACTTCCCATTTGTTGATATGGTTTTTCACTTCCTTGTCATTTTTAGTCTGTTTTAACTGAAGCGCTGGAGCTCTGAGAATGGAATTCGTAGTCAACCTTTTCTCGCTTAAATTCTTTTCATGAACATTAATTGATTTATTAGCATTTTCAGTGATGTCTTTTCCTTGTAACTTTTCCAACGCAACAACAGTCAAACGTCCCTGCTTTGGACATTCGTCTTTATTAAGCACTACTTTGAGTTCGGGCTTTTTATTGGTAGTTCTCTCCAAGAAAGTACTCATTGACTCTCCATCTTTAGGTACTCTTTCAAAAGCGGAGTTGTCAGTGTCAGAGGTAAAATGACTGTCAGAATTAAGACTCGAAGTGTTACTCGGTTCAATTTTTTTCTTCTTCCTTTTTACACTTGGAAAGCCAGTACGATTAATAGCTTTTCTTCTTCTGGCTTTCTTTTTAGAGGTTTCACTGTTCTTAGAATCTAAAGTGTCCTTTGTTTCAATTATTTTTGCTGGCAAAATATTTGCTTTTTTAGCTAGATCGTTTACAGATAATCTTTCAGCATGAATTTTTGGTAGCAAAACTTTTGCGGGCAATACTAATTTGCTTTCTTTTATTATACTATTAGATATTTTCTTTTTCTTCTTATCACATGTATCTTCATTTTCAATGCTTAAATTTCTCTTCGTCTGACGTAAGTTGTGACCGCCAGCTGTTTCTAGGATTTTATCAGATATTACAGCAGCAATAGACTCTCCTCGTTTCGGTCTGATAATTGGGTCAGGTGTTTCCGAAATTAAAGCAAGTGGTATATCCGACTCAGTGTCAATAGGACTTAGTAAAGAGTCAGTGGTTTTACAGTCATTACCTTTTGTTTTACATTTGTTTTTATTTACGTCGACAATAGCACTGTTGACACAAATTGATGATTTAGGTATTTGATCCTCCAAGTCTACTGAGGGTTCAAAAATACCAGTCGGTTTATCAACATTCACAACGACTGATATTTCTGTAGTTATTTCAGATGTTTTAACCTTTTTAGTATCAATCGTTTTTCCTTTCGATATTGGAGATTTAATAACAGTAGCTCTAGTATTGCCTTGTGGAGATTCTTTAACTTTATTTTTGTCTTCGCTGACTTTATTTGTACAATCTGTAACGTTTTTTTCTTTTTCAAGAATACGCGATTCAATGGACTTTCTTATATTATTGTTTAGTAAAGTATCGAGAACTTTCGTAGCTGCGCTTGGATTAATTTTAGAAACCAAATTGCTCGTTAAACCTTCTAGCCTATTTTTCTTTCTTGTCATTATTTCGGATTTCTGAGCGGGCAGGATAGAGCTCTTATATAAAGATCGTGCCGACATACTTTTCAATGGGTCTACAGAGTTGTTGATATTGCTAGAAACGGAATTCGATGTAGAGATATCATTAGCGTTTTCAGTGCCTTTTTCGTCTACTTTTGCATTGTTTTGGTTCATATCTTTGCAGTTGTTTATATTCGCAGATTTGTCTTCTGATAGTTTTTTTGACAATGATTGTACCACTTGATCTAAGCTAGAAGCCGCTTTATCAGCTTCTAACCTATGACGTTTCTTTGGAGTCACGATTGGTGCAGAATTTCTTATAGGCGAGGTTTTAGTTTCTGATCTCGGAGAAACTTTATTTGTAGTAATTTCTTGCCTTGATGCTTCGAGCTTTACATCTGACGAGTCTTTAGACTTTGGTGATTGCCTTTCCAAATCATGTGACACTTTGTGCAAACCTTTCGATACTTCTGATTTTTTGGGAGACAACTCTTCGCTAACATTAGAATCAATAGGTTGGTTTTTTAAAACGTTTAAGTTGGAGAAATCTTTTATAGGATCTTGTATTTCCGTGGTAGTCGCAAGGGTAGCTTTAGTAGTTTTTGGAACATTATCACTATTGTGTGTTTTCAATTCTTGCACGGTATTTGTTTGAACAGCCTTAGAGTTTTCATTACTCTTTTTGCTCTTGTCAGTAGTACTTTTTTTAGGGGATTCATCGGAAATGCTACTTTGAATCTCACCCATACAATCAGTTTCTGTACATAGAAACTTTTCTGTGCTTATTCCATTTTTAGAATTTTCATCAAATTCAGTAGAAACTAGACTGAGGCTAAGAGAATTGCTCGTTGACGAATTTATGTGATAATGTCTCTTCTTAAGAGGAAGTTTATGTTCATTTGTTTCTTTGCCTCCTTTATTTTGTGATTCTGTTAACTGTTTCTTATGTCTTCTTTTTGTAGTAAGAGTAACAATTTCTTGAATATCGGACGTTTTACGTTTCTTTGAAGCTCTTTTTACAACCTTGGGTGGTGGCGGTTCTGATAAGGGTTTTTCAGAGCTTTTTGGTTGACTTTGAGGAATATTAGTTATTAACTTTGGAGCTACTTGACACAATTTGATGAAATTAGAAATTACCAAATCCATATCCTGACTAAACTTTTGATCAATGGATTCAACATTATTTTTACTTGTGTAAGAGTCTCGACATTTTGAAACTGATCTTGATCGATGCCGCCTTTTACTTCGGTGCCTGTGATGCCTATTCTCAGTTTTGATAGCAACCCGTGAAGGCCTTTCTGTGGGCTTTAAGTTTATTTTTGGAGGTGCAAGTACGACTGTTCGCCTGTGTTTTCTAATATGAAACGATGGCTTAATGTGAGGTTTTTTAAAATTCAAAAATACATTCCTGGATAAAGATTTATTAGGTACATAACTGTTCTTAGCCTTTTCAAAAATACTCGGAAGTGGTTTCAGTGTACACTCTTTTTTTGAGGGTGAAGGAAAAAGCGAGCTTTTCATATGTTTACGACCTTTTGGTGATATTGTTCGTGATAAATGTTGGGCGATGTCACTATCTTTTACGGGACCAGGCACTTTGTTCAACGTACTGATTGGTGATGTCCCAAATTTATGAGTAAACGCTGGTTTAAGAGCTGGTAAAGAACTATTTAAGTTAGTATTTTTTGCAGGTGATTTCAGTAAAGTGTTATTATTGTTGTGACTTATTTTGAAAATATTGTAAGTAGTCACAGGTCTTTGTAATCCACTAAATACTGGGCCAGGTGCAAACGGATCAGAGGAGTTTAACCTAAGGACATGTTTTTTGTTAATTTTAGAGAATCCGAAATCATATTTCGAAGGCAATGGGTATTTTGTACAAACACTAATATACTTAGGGCTTGCGTTAGGTTTACGTAAGTAGCTTTCATTCTCAGAGTCACTCGACGTATGTCCCAGAGTAAGACTACTAAAAGTTTTGTTCGTCAATAATAATATTTCTTGATCTGACACAAAGTGTTTTTGATTTTTATAGTAGGACCTGTCTCGAACAGAGCGCGTTTTTTTCAATTTTCTCATACGCCTTCGCATACTCCTAACACTATAATCAGTTTTATATCCAGATTTGTCACTTTTATACCCAGATTTATGATCGCTCTTGTAACCAGAGCGGTAGCAATCGCTTTTATATCCTGATCTACATCCGTAGTCACTTTTATAGCCGGACTCTATGAGTCTGCTACAACTTTTATAAGGCTTGAATTCGTGGTCACTTTTATATCCTGAAAGGATATCTTTGTATTTTGGATTTAAATCAATTTGTTTCCAAGTTGGGTCCAATGGATCATCAGCTACAGCTTCATTTTCACTTTGATGATCTCTCCACGTGTTAGTAGAGTTTTTATTTATTTTTTTCGGTAAATTAGATAGCTTGCTATTTAGTTCCTTTCTTTTAGCATAAACTCCTGACAACACAGACCTGTTAGAGGGTATCGAGTCTTCATCGCTATCTCCCGAATCATATTGGTTTTTATCTTTCAATGTTTTTGTGGGGTTTTTAATCACTTTTGCCTTATTCTGTGGTTTTCGACCAGTTTTCTTCCTCGGTGGATACAGAACTCTATCAGTGGCATATAACATTCTATCCAAAGCGGCAATATCTAATTTGTTATCAGATTTTTTAGCTTTATCGAACTTGTTTTGTTCTTGCTTTAAAGGTATCGGTGATGGGGCTTCACTTTTGATTTGTTTTATCTCGTTTTCTAGTCGCTTCTTATGAAAATCACAGTCACTTGAATCTGACAAATTGTGAGCACGGCTTCTGGTTTTAGATTTTGATCGCATATTTTTCCTTTCGATTGTATTGTTTTCCTTTTGAACTGACTTTCTACTTAATCTACCATGACTGTCATCTAAATCATGACGCCTTAAAGGCGAATGGGTGGGAGAATTATGGTTCGACAGAATACCTGAATCTGGCGAAACATTCGGTGGGTCATTATTGTTGTGAAAGTCATTCATTACGTTTACGGCTGACTTGTCTTCTTTATGAGATTCAATTATTTTGCTTTCAAATTCACAGGCTTTTCTAACCTTACGAGGCCTGCCCCGTTTCCTTCTTGATTCCACTACAATATTTTTAACATCTTCTTGAGATTCAACGGAGTTCGTGCTAATCGTATCTAATTTCTGGGTGTCTATCTGACTTATAGAATTTATTTCAGAAGTGGCGACTGTTATTGGGGAGGTTTTTAATAAGTCAGTTGCACTTCCGATTTCCGATCCTCCAGGTGTGATATCTAAATTCATAAAATCATTATTATCAACACAATCTTCTAGACTTGGAGGATTCGGTAAGGATATATCCACAGATTCTGTCACCGAAGTAATTTCTTCAAGGGCTTTGTTAATCTGGGTAAGTTCTTCAGTTTGTTGAGGACTTAGATGTTGCGAAGAATTACTTAAGTAATTCGTACCTATAGGAGATATTTCAGGCAGGTTGTTTATCTGACCGAGAACACAATCACCTATTGTACTTTCACTATCTGCCGGATTAGAATTAAGCCCACAAGTTAATGACGATGTTGGAACAGGATTCATAGAGTTCAATGGAGCAGTGTTACTCAGAAGCTGTGTTTGAGCCACAAATTGTTGTAATAAACTGGACGCATAGTGCGTTGTATTCTGATTCACTACGTCAGAATTCGAACATTCATTTTCAGAACCTGAAGAATCAGCCGTTGCTCTCTGAATGGCGGCTGTTACTATCTGCGGCGTGAGTTCCATTTCGCTACTCGATCCGTCTGCTAAAAAAAATAGAAATGTTTATTAAAAATTGTGTCCAAAATTATAACATAGAATTATTTTCCGAGTATTTTTATTTATTTATTAATTAAATGAAACATTCATTAATGGCGAATGGAGTAATCTACATTTTTCCATTAGTATTAAAGAGGCAATTTTTTTGGGAAACAACAATGGCTAAGTATGTACAAGATGTCTGCAAGGTTCATGAGATCACCAACTCGATTGCAAGGCACATTATTTTTATTCGTTAAATATATGACAAAAAACAGAGTTGTATAATATAATAAGCCTAAATTTATTGAATGTTATAAGCGCTATGTAGATATTTGAAATCTTAATTTGTCACAGCCAGTTCTTACTGTAACAAGTCCAGTCCATTGTAATCAAAAGCTAAGTATTAAAAAGATGATAGTTAGTATTAATTACTTCTTTATAGAACTTGCCTGGCGAGAGAGAGAGAGAGATAAAGAGATACAGATTTTTGAAAAAGAAAAAATAAAAACATTGTATTCGTGTCCAGGAAATAAACTCGCGACCATAGACATTGAACTCACAAATATATGAATTATTTGTTTATATGAATAACTTACCATTATCGGCTATGGATTTGTCGTCGTGGTCAGGTGATGCGTTGTGCACAGGAAAACTGGCGTAATTAGGCTGTTGCGTCGGCGCGCTCGATGTTTGTTCCGGAAATAGTTCCGCAAGATCCGCATCGTCGATAACCTATTGAGTTTCGTGTTACTATTAAACAAATAGTATACTTCTGCTAAGGGCTTTAATATGAAATAGTATTAACCTAAAATAACTATGTCTGAATAGAATGCTTAATACTAAAACACTTACACAATCCATAAATCCTCTGCGGAAAACAAAAAAATGTCAGAAATTCAGAAATATAACATTAAGTTACAGACTGTATTGGTTGTGTTCCTAATTTTTTGACCACTTTCTTTAATCATTCGTTAGCGGTAAATAAATTATTGTCAAGGTAAATAAAAAAAAAGTTACCATAATTTTTCAGCACGAAGTCCGCCTCAGTAGGTCTAATAAAGACAGAGGCCAGGGCCACTGGTATTAGATGAGACAGCCGGAAACTTAACAGACTCGACTACGTAATCCTTACACATGAAACGTACCTGCAGTTGACAGGCGGCAACGAGAGCCGCGCTGGAGTCGTCGGCGGACGCGTGCGCCGAGCCGACCGCCTCCGCCGAGTCCGAGTCCGACGACGAAGAGGACGACGACGACGACGACGAAGAAGAGGAGGTGGAAGACGACGTGCTGCTACACGCTGCGCTCTCCGCCGCGGGCGATGCAAACTGTAACAAATAAGTCTATGAATTATTAACGATCATATTCTGCCTGATACCGCGGCAATGATGTATAAACATCGCGACTGATATTAAAGTGGTTTTAAGTAACAAACTGCATTTAAGTAACAACTGGACAAAAGCCTCTAAGGGTCTAGAATACAGCTTTAAATGACATCAAATACATTATTTAAATGGTTAGACATAGAGGCGCACAAATGATTTATTAATAATTTTTTAACACCTCTCCTAAAAGAAAGGTTTGCCAAATCGCCGCATTAGAGATACACGAATGCAATTCATCAATAGTATACTCCATATTGGCCTGGTATTTTTTAAAGCTTTTCACTTAGGTACTTCGTACATGGGTTACATTCGTTAGGTCTCACAGAAAATAAAGAGGATCGCTTATCTGTACGCACACACCATGGGACAGATTAATACATCTAAATAAATTAAACCCACAGTTGAAAAAGAACCATAAATAAAAATAATAAAATATCTTCACGCAATTCCCAATACAGGGGTAGACAGAGGTCTAGTCTAGACAATTAAGTCCCTTTGACCCACCTTCCACCGAAGATATTTTCGGGACAACGTGACAGGTGGTGAGCCCGTCGCCGCCTTTATGTCCAAGCCAACGATATAATTCGTACATAAGTTTTTGAAAAACTCATTGGTACGAGCTTGCCACTTGGGGATCGAACTCGGGTCTCTCGACTCGAAATTCCGACCACCGAACCACTCGGCTAATGTGACTTTTGAAAAAAGTCCATTATCCCGAAAATTTTAATAAGCTTTCTAAAGCATCAAATCTCCACTTAAATAAGTCATCTTTTATTGTAATCATCGCAGATATATCGTGGAAAGATGTTTATTAACCCGTGTTTTAACATGTTAATCCACCAAAACTTATCAAATTATAAATCCTATTTGAGACCCTATTTCACTTGTTATACAATTTATAATCAGCATTTCGCTATTAGAGCTGTGATTGATGTGGCTCAAACGTAGGTGACGCAAGCTTCTCTAACGACCGCAACGTCTGTGTGCATGTTTGTAGCACAGACATTAAGAAATAGGTTTTCTGTTCTCCAAGTGTACGGCGAACTTGATATTTAATGTAATAATAAAACATACAACAATGAACAAAGCTTTTTTTTATTAAAAATATATAGCAAAATATATATATATATATATATATATATATATATATATATATATATATATATATATATATATATATATATATATATATATATATATATATATATATATATATATATATATATATATATATATATATCTATCTTCACGCAATTCCCAATACAGGGGTAGACAGAGGTCTAGTCTAGACAATTAAGTCACTTCGACCCACCTTTCACCGAAGTAAAATAAACTATTTTGTAAATCATTTTATTTATATTCGATGTAGAAAGTGCATATTATTTCTAGTTTTTTTTTTCTTACACACCATATTATAACGAAGTCGTGTTTTGTAGATATGGGAAGGCGATTTTATTGAAAAGTATAACCTGCTAAAAGAAAGTTTAATGCCGCAAACGTAAATTGAATTTTGCCTGCTTTTGAAAATAACATGATCTCCAAAAGAGCTCGTCAGTGTGTGATCAATGCGAATCTAAGTAATGGGATAAGAAAATCTTCTATTAGAAATCGCATTAAGGAAGATACAGTAACTACAATTGAGTAAGCTTATAAATTTTTAGCATATACAGAGTAAATGAACATATAATTACACAAGACTAATAAAGCGCAGGTGAATATAACTGTTGTATGGGAAGATCAAGACACTATCTTCCATGAAAGTCAAGCGTTCTAAACAACGATCAAGTTAAGAGTACCCTTTACCGACATACATGCGTCAAAAGACGATTAAAGTAGACGAAGTAAGAAAAGTATGTCAGGACCGTAGTAAGTGCAAGAATGTGGTTTCTACCTACCCCTACAAGTAGACGTAACATTGATGTATAGATTTATTTGTCTTCACAGCAAATAACGAAAGGAGTCTAAGTTTTTAAAGAAATAAAAGAACTTGTATAAAGTTTAATATCAGTTTGGGCATATGTAAAACCATACCAGTTACATTGAGAGTGAAAAGAAATTATTTCCGCTTTCGTTCATCTTTCTGGAACTGTGTATGTATTTCAACTAATTGTGTTAATAATTTAACAATTTGCTTGCTGATAATTAGGCTTTATTTTGACCGCAATGTATTTCCCGGGGAAGTAATCAATAAGGCGGAAGGGCAACTACCCTCTACATAAGGGGTTGAACAAGTGTCGCGTGGCTTTATCACCGCTTACATATCAAAGTGGCCACCCCAACTAAAAAATGGGTGCGTCAGAACTGGTGCACTTTTGTACTGCTACAGCTATTTAAGTAATAATTTGATTGCAAGCAAAATTTATAAAGTTTTTTCAACAAATATTACAAAAAAAAAGAACGTCAAAAGAACACAAAAAAAGCGCCAAGTGTTACTAAATTTGTATTATTTTAATCTTACACGTATAATCAATGGCTGGTCTTTAATAAATAATATTTAGATAAATTATAATCAATGGCTGGTCTTTAATAAATAATATTTAGAGATTATATTCTATTTAGTCAGCTGTAGTATATTTAGTATTATCGCTATTATGGTTTCGATCATGTGTGTGCTTATTGGAATATTATATTTAAAGTACGTATTAAATTTAAAATCTCTGTTTTGTTTTGAAAAGAAATGAAATCAAACTACTTTTGATAAGATCACACAAGTAGAAAGTTACTAACCATTGAACCATTAGTAAACGGTTACTTCGTTTGTCACTCCAATTCCAGTACTAAAATATATTACATTCTATTCCAATGGACATGTTGAAGTACGTTAACATCAATTTCGCTTTTACTGGTCTTGTTTGTACCCGGCAAGAATTGCCAGAATCCACTGATAGAGATGATTTCAAGGCTTTAAAGTTCGCAATTGTTGCCTTCTTTCTCTAACTGAAATAATTTGAATCACCTCGAAGTCGATATAATGTCCAAAACAATATTTAGTGCTGGTCGCCGAGTTAAATCATACAATCATTTGGCGGGACAAATATGAGAGCTCCGTGCATTCGAATCGACAATGGAGTAACGGTAACAATGTATCGGAGCCAGCGCCGACACGAATATCACATTAACGACCTCGTGATCTACGGAGATTTATATCTGACAAGGCGCATAGACACAGAAAACTATCGCATTGACTTAGAGCTTTAGATGTCAATGTAACTTAAAGCAGGGCTTTCTCTTTATTTCCTAGGTCTTAAACACGTTTACGCGCTGAATAGGGCGACATAAATTATAAATGAATATCTCTATGTATATGGGGTTGTTGGTGAAACATTTATTTATATTAAAAACTAACAATAATGACGTTTTATCCGAGGCACATGGTTTATACTTTTATGAAATATATTTAGTTGCGAACTATGATTAAAGATTTTGTAATAAGAGAATCACATTAGTATCATTAGATCAAATCATAAATTTATTCTATTTAATAAACTGTATTGAGGTCTGTCTATACATAAAACATACGAATAAGTTATAAATAAAACTTCGTATACACCTTTCAAATAGTAGCACTAGTTCTAAAGTGACTAGAAAACTAAATCCTATGTATCAACATATAAGAAAGCTAACAAAATATATTACGAAGCGGCATTCGGGACAAAGCAAATCTAAACCAACTAAACAGTTGATTGCACGAGTCGTTGACCCCGCGCCAAATGTCGAGAACAATACTTAATGGAACGCCTCATACTGATCTCGTATCTTAGCTGATCTTAAAATATGTTATGACGAATAGACACTGCCAAGAGTTCATAGAACGGCGAAAGCGATTCTTAATTTTAAGACAACTATATTCGAGCTATTATAGACAAACGCCAATTTAGTGTGGGTTTATTATCAACTAGCCTAATAAAATATGTCTTGGTAATTAAATCAAAACAGGGAAGAAGGAATTAAATTCTCAGAATCATTAATACACGCATACTTGGGTCGCCCCGTGAGGAAGAGGAAAATCCTTTCAATATGATCAAAAATAATTAAATTAATTGATTTAAAAAAAACTTTCATTCAGCACACTTTTGAACATGATATAAAGCAAAAAATAATAAACAAACGCATTCGAGGTTAATCACAAAACAACGTTATTAACAAGCCGAGACCTTGAACTTGAAAGGACAGACAAACTACGCAGCATGGAAAGACGAGGGAAAGGTTATTCCGTATATTTGATATACGGAATAACCTTTAAAGTACTAGTATAGAGCAATTTTACTTTGCTAGACTACGTTACTTTATTTAAATTACTTTTAAAGGATAAATTAATTTCATGGCTTTCTATTTGGTCGCCTTTTCAAAAGTTTATACTCACACGAAGAAGAATATAACAATATTTATAGGCCGACATTACAGCACCCATCTTTAAGGAAACTTGGATAAGAATAATAGAGCCTGAATTTATTTATCAATGTGAGGGGTGAAGGACCATCTTTCTTACCGTTTGCATAGACACGAAGATATCATCTCTCATCACTTTTGACAATGACCTGCCATAATCGCCAAGCCCCAGCGAAATTAAAAGCATTGAAACGATTGTATCGCTAGGTGCCACATATATATTATATATAATTTAAATAATAATAAATTCGCTTTACAATGATCCCAACTATTAGATTGGTTAAATAATATGCGATATATAAGGTTATGTAATAGTATGTTTAATTGCAACAATGACATAAAACATTGATATATGATCACACAGGCACCTCACACTCCTATGAACGTTGAGGAATATTCCTAAATAATATTATAAATGGGAAAGTTTGCACGCCTAAACCTAAACCACTAAACCGATTGTAAAAATTCTATCACCGATAGAAATAAATAAATAAATAATAAATAAACACATGTACACAACATCACATACATTATTCCTAACCCAATGTAAGATGCTAAAGCACTTAAGGTATGGGAGTCGGAATCAACGAAGGCACCACAAACAACCAAACTCGAGAAAATATAGAAAAAACGGTTTTTCTATATTGACCCGTCCGGGAATCGAACCCGGAACCTCGAGATGGCGACACCTTGACAACCGGCGTTTACGCCACTCGTCCACGGAGGTCGTCGCTACATTGAAGCTACAAGAAAGCTACGATATCAGCGAGTAACATAAGCTAATTTTTTTTATTGAAAATCATAATAAAGTACTCGTAAATCAAGATAACAATTGACTATAAGTCATCATTTGACGTGCGGTGTCATTTTGATATTTGTAAGCAAATTTAGGTTATTACGGAGATGTCTTGGACACTTAACACTGAACTACGTAAAAAAATTGAGGCAAAAGGAAGTCCCAATATATAATATCTGCGGTCGCCTTTACAAATAATAAAAGAGAGCGTCATAAAGCAATTCAAATAATAAAAACATTTCTTTACGGATAGAGTTAATCCTATTTTTAATAATTCTTTACTAATTATTTTCATTGCACATTGACATTGTTACGAGCTGAGGACTATAAGTAGATAATAGGAAGTTAAATGATAACCACCAACCCAAACTGAATAACTAACCAACATACAACTTAACCAATATTCACACATATTGACATTTAGTTTTATATGAGAATTATATATCCTCCTATTCTATAGCCTAGCCTTAATTTATTTGAAGCCATATTTAACGACTAAGCCACAGTCCTATTGCCAAAAAAATGACAGAGGCCATAATTTACAAAGTTAAAAAACAAATTTGAATATATTATCATCTAATTTTGTTTTGCATATAAATATAAAAGTCGTTGGACAGACGTTTCAATAGATCGCTTTTTTGTTTTGGATCACATAAAGATTTTCTTATTGAAAATTATTTATTCTTTTTCGTAAAAATATTTCTTTTTTAATTATATTAATTATTATATCATTTTAGAACGTACATACAACAACCTTTTTTTAAATAACCAGACACAAACAAAATATATTTAGAAAAAACACATTATGCATAAAAATATGTCAAAAGCATGTATGTCATAAAGACGGCGACGGGCTCACCACCTGTCACGTTCTCCCGAAAATATCTTCGGTGGAAGGTGGGTCAAAGGGACTTAATAGACTAGACCTGTGTCTACCCCTGTATTGGGAATTGCTAAGATATTATTATTATGTATGTCATCATATATTTCCATTACTAATGTTGTAAGCACATTACGAAATACTTCTCACTCAAATCATAAATATAATGATTACGACGATTTATACCCACTAAGGTATGCCCTGGAGCCGCAAAAACTAAGCGCAAATTATCGTGTCTAGTTTCTTACCACTTACAAAGTTATGTTAGGTAACACACTCCCGTATACTAAAACGAGTAATTTACATCGGTAGCAGTTTTAATAAAGTATTAAACTTTTTCATTACTGGCACTTAAAATTACTAACCACAGTTGCATAGGTATTTAAACGGCTCATTAAAATATTTACCTAACAAATTTCAAAATTAGTTGTTCGGTGCCAGAATATAAATACGTATAAACCCAAACCCAATAACGCATGTCACATAAGATTGGTTTCTACTGGACTATCATTGAATATCGGAATTTATTGATATTTTAATATGAGTCTCTAAAGGAAACGCTGTGACGGATCATTAAATATTTCTAAAGGCACGATCAGACATAATCAGTGCACCATATACAGTGTCAGATATAATTAGTACACACCCACTACATTTCCAAATTTTAATGTAAATTACGAATGTAATTACAAATAATAAATATCTTCACGCCATTCCCAATACAGAGATAGACAGAGGTCTAGACAATTAAGTACTTTCGACCCACTATCCAACGAAAACATTTTCGGGACAACGTGACAGATGGTTGCCAGACGCCACTCTTTACGCCGCGAACTGACGCGAGTTCGATCCCCAAGGCTCATACCAATTGGTTTTTGGTTCTTGACTCGAATTCCAATCACTCAATCACTCGGCTATCGTGACTTAAATTACTCAAGCTTCGAGAAAAAGTTCAGAAGTAGTCTGTAACAATACTGCAACAATGATCAAGTAAATCTAAAATAAAAAAATTAAAACCGAACATAACAGAATCTCGCTAAATTAAATTGGAACTCAACTTTTCGGTAATCGTTATACGAATACGAGACAGTTTATTAATTTTAACGCGCTGCATCAATCCGCCAAATTACATTATTGCTAACAGAAGTCCGAATCGAACCGCCGCTAAGAGCGAGCGTATCGCGCCTATTTATTTTCAGCTATAGTTTTTATCGTTACACTACCGAGTCCCAATGCAACATCGATAAATCCCAGGGTTGCATGCGTTACGATTTCAGCGCACAAGTTCCAGCTGCCATTGTTTTATAGGCTATAACGAGAACGACAAAAAATATTATATTTAACAAACTATTACAGAAATGATGTTACTCATGACATATGACGTAATCAAAGTTCAACAGCTGAACAAAAACTTCTTCATATTTTACCACATGGCTCGGTCTTTATGTACCAGCATCTGTAGACTCGTGGACTCTTTGTGGCGTAGATAGAACGGTTTTTATATAAAAAATAGGCATATATTCACAAACACTTACATGGATTAAAAAATTTAATATTGGACATTTAAATTGAGCACTCTTTGCAGACGAAATAACATACCTTGCGAATAAATCAATTGAAAGTCTTTTTTTTTTTTGGTAAATTGGACTTATGTTTTAAACCTAGATAGCACCAGCAGAAATATTCTTTTTAATCCAAAATTCAATAATATAATCGCTCCACGAAGTCAATAAGTTTTGTTCTGCAAGTATTTAAATAAAAGGAAAATCGTAACTAATTACTCTAAATGTTAAACCGTAGAGCAATTACTGCAAAGGTTATAGGTACTTAACATTTATTGACAACCCTAAGCGCGTGCTGCTATCCGGTGGCGGTTGATTGTACTCATCAAGGATTTCTGCACTCAAGGACGATGGGGCTAGCTAGACGACCGTGGCTGTCGAACGCCTCTTATTATTTTTCTCCAGACACATCTTGTTTTTGCCTCGACTCATTAAAATTCACGATACATATCGACGGTTAATCTCTATAAATTGTTCTTTTTTTTATTATTCACATAACGACCACTGTCACTCACAACGGTTCGGTTCGAGTATTGCGAACTCAACAACGTATGTTTCTGAATATACTATATAACTTTTATACTAATGTCTAACGTCTTCTTCTTAACAATATTAAAGATCCAGTTTTCATCACTAATCTTTAAAATTTATAAAGATTATAAAAAGAAGCTACTATTTTCGCAAGAGTTTATTATTGTATTTATATTTATAAAAATAAAATTAAAATAAAATGTCTTCACGCAATTCTCAATACAGGGGTAGACAGAGGTCTAGTCTAGACAATTAAGTCCCTTCGACCCACCTTCCACCGCAGATATTTCGGGACAACGTGACAGGTGGTGAGCTCGTCGCCGTCTTTATGTCCTAGGCAACGATATAATTCGTACATAATTTTTTGAAAAACCCGGTACGAGCCTGCTCTCTGGGGATCGAACTCGGGTGTCTTGACTCGAAATTCCGATTATCCAACCACTCGGTTGTAATTTGTATGATTTCGCGGAATCGGCTAAATCTAATAGAATACAGATTAAGTAAATCAAATCCATTAATTAATTCCACGATGAAAGTAACATAATTATCATCGTTTGAATTTTTTTAATCTACAAATGTTTAGTAAATTATGTACTCTATATAATAAATTCTCTAAACGAAGAGCATACTTATCCCATTGACCTACCATGACGCACCACACACACCAACGATAATACTTATAAAGCAATTATTTTGCAGTCTACTCCCACGTGACAGTTTAGAATATTTTTTGAATGTCTTATAATTAATAGTAGACAATAAAGTAAATTTATTCACAGATCATCGACAACGGCAACACACACATTTATTATACAGATATAAGCAAACCTGGTGTAAAAAATGGATTACGCCGAGTTCACGAGCAATAGTTTTTGCACGATGTAGATAACCAACAAAAACGAACGTCTACGTCCATTTGCGAGGGTTCACTAAACTCGACAATTTCATGTGCGAATTACATTGTCCAAAGTATATTTTTTGCGATATAATACGACCAAACAAACAATTTGTTCTGGTTATTAACCAGACCGGTGACGAGCAACAGCATCTAAGGTTCAGTTTTCTGGTTCTGCGAGGGATAGATCCCGTAGCAACTGTTTGGTGCTGTGTCGCCCATGATTGTAAATAGAAATTATATGGTAATGTTGCAAACGCGCTTGTACTATCATATGTCATTACAAATTATAAACTGTCTATTTGCATTTGCTTTTTTATTCGATTTGTCGTGATTGATGTTAAAACATAAAATTTCATGTATATAATATTAGCAGTAAGTAGGATATAATATTCACTAAAAGAAACTACTTCAAATCAAAATGTTAGTAAAATAATCTCATAGCTATCGGCCATTTGCAAATTAAACATACAAAATTTACATTAAACTTAATTTAAAGTAAGCAGTGCCAGTTACTCCGTTCAATAAACTTCTGGTCCGTAGCGATTACAGCATTGCCCAATGCGTGGGGGCTATGTCAATCAGTGTAATGAATACTTGCTGCTAAAGAAGCAGGAAGAACGATACTAAACTCAAATAATAGTCTCTCCTTTCCTATACTTCGAAATTTCTTCACAATAATCAGCATTCATCAATAAATCTTTAAATAAGACTTTTCCGTTTTATTTACATTTCATCATCAGCTATGCAATGTAAGTCTTAGGAGTATGCTATTCATTAAACATTATTGTGAATGCAGACGTTTACAAATCGCAACAGCTGTTACAATATTTTAAAATGCCAGAATATATCAGCACTTGTTTCTTCGTGATCGACGAGCAAACAATGCGTTTACGTTTGACAAGGTATCCGACTACACAAGGCTATATGCAAATACACTTGACATCAACAAAGCTTATTGCGGACTAGCCCAAAAAGCAATATATGGAATGCAAGAGCAGAAGTATAGAAGAATTCTTCAATTGCAATTCCATTGTACTCATTGTATTACACATTTTGATTACAGAATAATATAAGAACAAATGTAAAAAACTGATGAATCTCTTCAACTTGCAAAAAAAATATTTGTATATATTGGATATAGATACATAAGTAGATTGCTCAGATCCCAACGTAAGTAGGTAAAGCACTTGTGCTATGAAATCGGAAACAACAAACGTAGACACTAAGTTGATACGTAAAACCACCAACAAATGTAACCAATGCGTCAGTGTACATGTAAAGTGACATACTTATAATATTATAAATTTAAAACTTTGTATTATTCATTGTTTGATACTCAATCACGCAAAAATGGTCAAACGGAGTGACAATCGGCACACAAATAGTTTATAATCTAGATTAGCACAGGATACTTTTACCCCGAGACCTGAAATTGATTTTGCTAAACGGATTTTTTGTTTATTTTAACGGTGGATATAGACCACTTTTTGTTTAGGAAAGTTTCGAAAAGATAAAATACGCGAACAAGGTCGCGGTCAAGAGCTAGAGTATGAATAAAATTTATGTTAGGTATTAGAATTGAAATTATTGTTTTAAATCTATATTTAAGTTAAACATAAACACTTGCTCGATGATATAAATAAAATATTCCTAACTTTTATCGTAAATGCCACAAAATGACCTTGCCGTTTTTTTCGTTCGCGTTTGTTGAAAGACAATAATATCGTCGTAGCATTAATTAGTATTCATATAATGGCATAGTGATCGATTTCTTGCTCCATAGTTGAATCAGTAAATTAATTGAATAATATTTCATGATTTGAATTCACGTAAAATAAAAGCGGAAAAAGATGTGATTACAAAAATAAATATACAATTTAATAATAATAATTAAAAAATTCAAACCAGGTGGCAACCAAGTAATCAGCTCATGACGGGAAAGATGTTAAATAACGACGAGTACGTTTGGACGCCCATATACTTTTTTCCGATGTTGCATTGCGGAGAAAGGAGGAATGAAGATTGGGGTATAGATTAGAATATTTACCAGATGCCGAAATTCCACACCGGTATTCTTCGAACAATGGTACAGCCGACTCACTGAGCAGCTACAGAGGTTATTTGGCATTACGAGTAAAAGCAAATGACTCTCAACCGCTACGCTCGCTTGCAACTTGGGGAAAATCGCAATTTTTTCCTCTTCCGTGCAAGACTTTCTGTGTCAAACCTTCAAATCTCAAAGTCGATGACATAATTAAGTTCAGCACAAACGGCTCGTGCGGTTTGTCGCCGTAAATTATATATGCACGATGCATTATTATGTGCAAAGTGCGTGCAGCGTCAAATGACCGCAAAGCTGATACGATCTGATGAGCGCTTGTGAAATTCAAAATACGACGACACAGAGCGGTGCAGATGAAACGGCGACATGTATTAATTGCATACCACTTTTTATACATGCAATTTTAAAACAATGATTAAAATGTTTTATTGCCTTTTACTACATTTTCAACAAATGTTAACATTTAATGTCATAGCATGTAATACGATGATTGCAGTCTTAATATATTAATAATATTTAGGTATATATATAAATATAAATAAGCTAATATCTCACAGACTACTCTTTCCTTTGGGAATTATCGCTCAGAAACTACATGTCAAGTAAATTAATTTCCCTCGTACGCAACACAAATATTGCATTTTACTGAAACTTTTTATCGCTTTAACCGCAAAATTAAATGTGTATTCGTAACGAGACATTGTTTTTGGTACACCTCGGTGCTCTGTATCACTTCCTACTTCCTTGCCCAACATTTACCACCATCTAAAACAAGCATCTGAGTTAACTTGCTCACTTTTTCCTTTAAACAGAAAAGTACAATTCGCTATAAGCCGCACGCGATTAGAATGCATCGACGCGCAGATTTTTTCCTGGAACCGTGGCAAGTTACGAGAGACGATGTGAATCTTATCGGATCTTTGAAACAAGTAAACATATATTATTTGTGTTGAGATCGCAAATTATTGTTAACGCTGACTGTTACTCTCGAATTTTTTCACGCCGTATTTAATTTTTTTAATGTCTTGACAACTTATTTAACTTTGTCCAAACATAATTATAAATAAAATAAGTTAAAAATAATTAATTAATAATTAACATAGGTATGAAAAGAAAATATTGTGTTATTAAAAAAGTACCGTCTATAGTGAAATACTATAAGGTATTTAATTATACATATCAAAAAGTGAACTTGAGAGACACGGTAGGAAATGTTACATTTATTATTTACTAACTGCCTTTACACTATTTCCAATACTGGGGTAGACAGAGGTCCATGCAAACACTTAAGTCCTTTCGAACTACGTTTCACCAAAGACATTTTTGGTAGAGGTAGTGACCCTGTGGCCGTCTTTCGTGATTTTGACATCTGACGTCGATTGTGACTTTTTTATTAATTACTTAATAACGGATTTGCCCGAGTTTCAACACTTAACGCGGATCCCTAATTATTTTTTTAAAATAAAAGTAGCCTAAGTTACTCTTTATAATATCAACTACATGCCAATGTAAGTTTCGTTAAAATCGCTCCAGCCGTTTCAGAAATTACGCGAAACAAACACACAGATATTTTTTATAAAGGCACCGTATGGTACTTTCATATGGATTTAGTGAAAAGCTGTTAATTTGGAATTACAAATTTTCTATTCAATCCATCGACTATTAATTTTTAGAGTATATACCTCCATGGCCTGTGTTTTGATAGTTAAATAACATTGTCGTTACTAACATCACCGCAAATCTCGCTAATATTCCTATTTATATGAACACAAAATAAATTTAAATGGTGGTTTTCGGATAACTAATTCAATTATCTCAGTCGTAATGTACATTAAATTGTCCGTATCAAATGAGTGTGTTGCTTTAAACAGCATCAATCATCTGTCGACATTGCGATAAAAACTTGTTAAAAATAATAATTCTGGTCGCAGACGTTCGAGTCAAAGCATTCATGAGACGTGATGTCACTCGTTCGGTGTGTCACATTGGGGACAAGTGGGGTCCAGTGTAAAATAAAAAAAATAAAAAAAAATGAGTCAAAATGTTTGCAGACTTCATCCAAGTCCTTTTTAGAGGGTATCAAAACAAACAAAGGGATAATGACGCTTCAAACGCCAATTCTGTAAGTCATATGAGTCTGACCTTTAAATAAGACATGCAAAAGCAGCAGCCGATAAAAACGTTTGATGCGTTTTATATTAGCGCAAAAATCAGGCTTACGATCTGTAGACAAGGTGCAAACTTGCAATTTATAATTTTATATCATAATAATATTATACATTTATTGAAACATCTCAAAACCATATTTTTGTTGTACTTTTTTGGTTATTATTATTTTTTAAACTTGTGAGAGACATACATAATATCAATATAGGCACTGGTAATAGGTCTGTGAAAACTCTAAAATTTTGCCATTAGCCTTTTATGTTCTACAGTTCGACGAAGACTACTTTACAGTTTTTTCAATAATCACTTTCTTGATTCTGCATCTTTTAGGTTCGAAGACAATAAATTTTTATAACAATTATAACTATTAATAATATTACCAAGAGATTGCCCGAAATGTCAAAACCCTCCAATGCTCCCATGTGCACACTGCGCGCATATCATATTTATAAAAAACTCTTATTATATTAAGATATTATTAACAAAGCTGTGAAATGCTTATGCGTATAATACGCTTTTTAATACGCATTGCCCCCTGCCCTTTGCGATAGATCATTAACTAAGGTGGCGTATGCACCCCAAGGGTGAGAGAGAGAGCGCATGGTATAAACAATCATTAACATAGGTGACTATTATTTCAGGAGGTGCGTTGGCGGCCCCATTAGTGAACTCGTTAATTAAATGTACACTTAATATTCAGTCGTTAATAAAAAAATGAGTCAAAATGTTTGCAGACTTCATCCAAGTCCTTTTTAGAGGGTATCAAAACAAACAAAGGGATAATGACGCTTCAAACGCCAATTCTGTAAGTCATATGAGTCTGACCTTTAAATAAGACATGCAAAAGCAGCAGCCGATAAAAACGTTTGATGCGTTTTATATTAGCGCAAAAATCAGGCTTACGATCTGTAGACAAGGTGCAAACTTGCAATTTATAATTTTATATCATAATAATATTATACATTTATTGAAACATCTCAAACCATATTTTTGTTGTACTTTTTTGGTTATTATTATTTTATAAACTTGTGAGAGACATACATAATATCAATATAGGCACTGGTAATAGGTCTGTGAAAACTCTAAAATTTTGCCATTAGCCTTTTATGTTCTACAGTTCGACGAAGACTACTTTACAGTTTTTTCAATAATCACTTTCTTGATTCTGCATCTTTTAGGTTCGAAGACAATAAATTTTTATA
The DNA here is from genome assembly GCA_029286605.1 of Sericinus montela. Classification (NCBI taxonomy): domain Eukaryota; kingdom Metazoa; phylum Arthropoda; class Insecta; order Lepidoptera; family Papilionidae; genus Sericinus; species Sericinus montela. The sequence continues at coordinate 6,445,233 of JAGSMR010000035.1, read as the reverse complement.
ACAATTATAACTATTAATAATATTACCAAGAGATTGCCCGAAATGTCAAAACCCTCCAATGCTCCCATGTGCACACTGCGCGCATATCATATTTATAAAAAACTCTTATTATATTAAGATATTATTAACAAAGCTGTGAAATGCTTATGCGTATAATACGCTTTTTAATACGCATTGCCCCCTGCCCTTTGCGATAGATCATTAACTAAGGTGGCGTATGCACCCCAAGGGTGAGAGAGAGAGCGCATGGTATAAACAATCATTAACATAGGTGACTATTATTTCAGGAGGTGCGTTGGCGGCCCCATTAGTGAACTCGTTAATTAAATGTACACTTAATATTCAGTCGTTAATAAAAAAATGAGTCAAAATGTTTGCAGACTTCATCCAAGTCCTTTTAGAGGGTATCAAAACAAACAAAGGGATAATGACGCTTCAAACGCCAATTCTGTAAGTCATATGAGTCTGACCTTTAAATAAGACATGCAAAAGCAGCAGCCGATAAAAACGTTTGATGCGTTTTTATATTAGCGCAAAATCAGGCTTACGATCTGTAGACAAGGTGCAAACTTGCAATTTATAATTTTATATCATAATAATATTATACATTTATTGAAACATCTCAAACCATATTTTTGTTGTACTTTTTGGTTATTATTATTTTATAAACTTGTGAGAGACATACATAATATCAATATAGGCACTGGTAATAGGTCTGTGAAAACTCTAAAATTTTGCCATTAGCCTTTATGTTCTACAGTTCGACGAAGACTACTTTACAGTTTTTTCAATAATCACTTTCTTTGATTCTGCATCTTTTAGGTTCGAAGACAATAAATTTTTATAACAATTATAACTATTAATAATATTACCAAGAGATTGCCCGAAATGTCAAACCCTCCAATGCTCCCATGTGCACACTGCGCGCATATCATATTTATAAAAAACCTTATTATATTAAGATATTATTAACAAAGCTGTGAAATGCTTATGCGTATAATACGCTTTTAATACGCATTGCCCCTGCCCTTTGCGATAGATCATTAACTAAGGTGGCGTATGCACCCCAAGGGTGAGAGAGAGAGCGCATGGTATAAACAATCATTAACATAGGTGACTATTATTTCAGGAGGTGCGTTGGCGGCCCCATTAGTGAACTCGTTAATTAAATGTACACTTAATATTCAGTCGTTAATAAAAATGTTTAGTCTTAATATTAGATTTTTACTAATGTTAACAACGTTGAACTGAACAAACTGTAATTTAATATAAAATAAATATCTTCACGCAATTCCCAATACAGGGGTAGACAGAGGTCAAGTCTAGACAATTAAGTCCCTTTGACCCACCTTCCACCGAAGATATTTTCGGGACAACGTGACAGGTGGTGAGCCCGTCGCCGCCTTTATGTCCAAGCCAACGACGAAATTCGTACATAAGTTTTTGAAAAACTCATTGGTACTGCCACCTGGGGATCGAACTCGGGTCTCTCGACTCGAAATTCCGACCACCCAACAACTCGGCTATCGTGACTTTACTTGTAATTTAATGATTTCTTATATTAGCAGGATTGAAAATGATTTTCGGATTTTATCGCCTTTTAACCGAGTCCTCCAGTGACCACGGACGTTGTAAAGCATCCGAAACATCGGAAAGTAAAAATAGTTTGTTAAAAACTAATTAAAGACGCGATAAAATCCGAAAATCGTTTTACTTAATAAAACTGTAATTTCTTAAAATAATATATTATATATTATTATTATATTATAAAATGTAAACATGTTTACGATACAAAAAGCTATTTTGAATTGTTCTAATGTTAAAGATGTGAATTTGTGTTAAGATACCTTTTATTACTGTAAAAGATCTGTAACTAACTTGGCTTTAGGATTTGATTTGTAATATTGTGGGTCCGGATATTGCACTGCATTTTATTCTAGTAAATTATAGGATCTCTTGGGAATTTATATATAATTCGCGGACGAAGTCGCAAGCAGAATTTAATGCAAACAGATGTAACAAACTCATATCCAAGGATATGCACGAGAGCTTTAACACATTGTTATTTATAGCTATTGATGTCACGATAGCTGAATGGTTGGGTGGTCGGAATTTCGAGTCATGAGACCCGAGTTCGGTCGCCAGGTGACAGGCAGGCTCGTACCACTGGGATTTTCAAAAACTTATGTACGAATTATATCGTTGGCTTGGACATAAAGACGGCGGCGGGCTCACCACCTGTCTCGTTGTCCTGAAAATATCTACGGTGGAAGGTGGGTCAAATAGACTTAACTGTCTAGACTAGACCTCTGTTTACCCCCGATATTTAGGTAGCCGGCAGTTAATGAAAGTTGTATTTAAATTTTAATAAGAAGCAAAATAAAAAAAAAACATTAGAAGTGACCTACTTCTACCCTTTGTGTATATTAACATATCGAATTCTAAACAATAAAATATGTTCTAAAAACGTCAATATTACTAAACACTAAGATAAAAATAGCGAACATGTTCATATACGTGCTCAAGTAAATAAAGCAACAAAAAATTTTGTTCAATCGAATCTAGTCCACCTACATTTTGTTCCATTTCAAATTAGCAACAATAATAAAATAACACCTTTAACTACAACAACCTCAATACATAAAACATTACGTTTATTATAATATTACTATGTACCAGTATTATAAATGTTAAACTTTGTATACCGTCTTTATTCCCAACCCAACGATATATATTTATAGATAAGTTTTGAAAACTCATTGTTGGCAACCTCCTGTGACTCGGGGTCTCTTGATTCGAATTCGATCACCCAACCAGTCGGCTATCGTAACAAAACTTATATCCAAGGATATGGACGAGAGCTTAACACATTGTTATTTATAGCTATTGATGTCACGATAGCTGAATGGTTGGGTGGTCGGAATTTCGAGTCATGAGACCCGAGTTCGGTCGCCAGGTGACAGGCAGGCTCGTACCAATGGGATTTTCAAAAACTTATGTACGAATTATATCGTTGGCTTGGACATAAAGACGGCGGCGGGCTCACCACCTGTCTCGTTGTCCTGAAAATATCTACGGTGGAAGGTGGGTCAAATAGACTTAACTGTCTAGACTAGACCTCTGTTTACCCCCGATATTTAGGTAGCCGGCAGTTAATGAAAGTTGTATTTAAATTTTAATAAGAAGCAAAATAAAAAAAAAACATTAGAAGTGACCTACTTCTACCCTTTGTGTATATTAACATATCGAATTCTAAACAATAAAATATGTTCTAAAAACGTCAATATTACTAAACACTAAGATAAAATAGCGAACATGTTCATATACGTGCTCAAGTAAATAAAGCAACAAAAATTTTGTTCAATCGAATCTAGTCCACCTACATTTTGTTCCATTTCAAATTAGCAACAATAATAAAATAACACCTTTAACTACAACAACCTCAATACATAAAACATTACGTTTATTATAATATTACTATGTACCAGTATTATAAAATGTAAACATGTTTACGATACAAAAAGCTATTTTGAATTGTTCTAATGTTAAAGATGTGAATTTGTGTTAAGATACCTTTTATTACTGTAAAAGATCTGTAACTAACTTGGCTTTAGGATTTGATTTGTAATATTGTGGGTCCGGATATTGCACTGCATTTTATTCTAGTAAATTATAGGATCTCTTGGGAATTTATATATAATTCGCGGACGAAGTCGCAAGCAGAATTTAATGCAAACAGATGTAACAAACTTATATCCAAGGATATGGACGAGAGCTTAACACATTGTTATTTATAGCTATTGATGTCACGATAGCTGAATGGTTGGGTGGTCGGAATTTCGAGTCATGAGACCCGAGTTCGGTCGCCAGGTGACAGGCAGGCTCGTGCCAATGGGATTTTCAAAAACTTATGTACGAATTATATCGTTGGCTTGACATAAAGACGGCGGCGGGCTCACCACCTGTCTCGTTGTCCTGAAAATATCTACGGTGGAAGGTGGGTCAAATAGAGTCAAAATGTTTGCAGACTTCATCCAAGTCCTTTTTAGAGGGTATCAAAACAAACAAAGGGATAATGACGCTTCAAACGCCAATTCTGTAAGTCATATGAGTCTGACCTTTAAATAAGACATGCAAAAGCAGCAGCCGATAAAAACGTTTGATGCGTTTTATATTAGCGCAAAAATCAGGCTTACGATCTGTAGACAAGGTGCAAACTTGCAATTTATAATTTTATATCATAATAATATTATACATTTATTGAAACATCTCAAAACCATATTTTTGTTGTACTTTTTTGGTTATTATTATTTTTTAAACTTGTGAGAGACATACATAATATCAATATAGGCACTGGTAATAGGTCTGTGAAAACTCTAAAATTTTGTCATTAGCCTTTTATGTTCTACAGTTCGACGAAGACTACTTTACAGTTTTTTCAATAATCACTTTCTTGATTCTGCATCTTTTAGGTTCGAAGACAATAAATTTTTATAACAATTATAACTATTAATAATATTAACAAGAGATTGCCCGAAATGTCAAAACCCTCCAATGCTCCCATGTGCACACTGCGCGCATATCATATTTATAAAAAACTCTTATTATATTAAGATATTATTAACAAAGCTGTGAAATGCTTATGCGTATAATACGCTTTTTAATACGCATTGCCCCCTGCCCTTTGCGATAGATCATTAACTAAGGTGGCGTATGCACCCCAAGGGTGAGAGAGAGAGCGCATGGTATAAACAATCATTAACATAGGTGACTATTATTTCAGGAGGTGCGTTGGCGGCCCCATTAGTGAACTCGTTAATTAAATGTACACTTAATATTCAGTCGTTAATAAAAAATGTTTAGTCTTAATATTAGGATTTTTACTAATGTTAACAACGTTGAACTGAACAAACTGTAATTTAATATAAAATAAATATCTTCACGCAATTCCCAATACAGGGGTAGACAGAGGTCAAGTCTAGACAATTAAGTCCCTTTGACCCACCTTCCACCGAAGATATTTTCGGGACAACGTGACAGGTGGTGAGCCCGTCGCCGCCTTTATGTCCAAGCCAACGACGAAATTCGTACATAAGTTTTTGAAAAACTCATTGGTACTGCCACCTGGGGATCGAACTCGGGTCTCTCGACTCGAAATTCCGACCACCCAACAACTCGGCTATCGTGACTTTACTTGTAATTTAATGATTTCTTATATTTACGCGAATAAAACGATTTTCGGATTTTATCGCCTTTTTAACCGAGTCCTCCAGTGACCACGGACGTTGTAAAGCATCCGAAACATCGGAAAGTAAAAATAGTTTGTTAAAAACTAATTAAAGACGCGATAAAATCCGAAAATCGTTTTACTTAATAAAACTGTAATTTCTTAAAATAATATATTATATATTATTATTATATTATAAAATGTAAACATGTTTACGATACAAAAAAGCTATTTTGAATTGTTCTAATGTTAAAGATGTGAATTTGTAAGTTAAGATACCTTTTATTCCTGTAAAAGATCTGTAACTAACTTGGCTTAAGGGATTTGATTTGTAATATTGTGGGTCCGGGTATTGCACTGCATTTTATTCTAGTAAATTATAGGATCTCTTGGGAATTTATATATAATTCGCGGACGAAGTCGCAAGCAGAATTTAATGCAAACAGATGTAACAAACTCATATCCAAGGATATGGACGAGAGCTTTAACACATTGTTATTTATAGCTATTGATGTCACGATAGCTGAATGGTTGGGTGGTCGGAATTTCGAGTCATGAGACCCGAGTTCGGTCGCCAGGTGACAGGCAGGCTCGTACCAATGGGATTTTCAAAAACTTATGTACGAATTATATCGTTGGCTTGGACATAAAGACGGCGGCGGGCTCACCACCTGTCTCGTTGTCCTGAAAATATCTACGGTGGAAGGTGGGTCAAATAGACTTAACTGTCTAGACTAGACCTCTGTTTACCCCCGATATTTAGGTAGCCGGCAGTTAATGAAAGTTGTATTTAAATTTTAATAAGAAGCAAAATAAAAAAAAAACATTAGAAGTGACCTACTTCTACCCTTTGTGTATATTAACATATCGAATTCTAAACAATAAAATATGTTCTAAAAACGTCAATATTACTAAACACTAAGATAAAAATAGCGAACATGTTCATATACGTGCTCAAGTAAATAAAGCAACAAAAAATTTTGTTCAATCGAATCTAGTCCACCTACATTTTGTTCCATTTCAAATTAGCAACAATAATAAAATAACACCTTTAACGACAACAACCTCAATACATAAAACATTACGTTTATTATAATATTACTATGTACCAGTATTATAAATGTTAAACTTTGTATACCGTCTTTATTCCCAACCCAACGATATATATTTGTAGATAAGTTTTGAAAAACTCATTGTTGGCAACCTCCTGTGACTCGGGGTCTCTTGATTCGAATTCCGATCACCCAACCAGTCGGCTATCGTAACAAAACTTAAGTTATAATTAATATGACCTATAAATAAATATAAATATCTTCACGCGATTCCCAATACAGGGGTAGACAGAGGTCTAGTCTAGACAATTAAGTCCCTTCGACCCACCTTCCACAGAAGATATTTTTGGGACAAGGTGACAGGTGGAGAGCCCGTCGCCGTATCTTTGTCCAAGCCAACGATATAATTGCCACCTGGGGATCGAACTCGAGTAGCTGTAATGGAAATAGCGTTCTGGATGAAGTAAGATATATAAATAAATATCTTCACGCAATTCTTAATACAGGGGTAGACAGAGGTCTAGTCTAGACAGTGAAGTCCCTTTGACCCACCTTCCACCGACGATATTTTCAGGACAACGTGACAGATGGTGAGCCCGTCGCCGTCTTTATGTCCAAGCCCACGATATAATTTATACATAAGTTTTTGAAAAACCCTTTGGTACCAGCCTGCCACCCGGGTATCGATCTCGGGTCTCGAAATTCCGACCACCCAACCACCCGGCTATCGTGACATTAAACGTACACACGTACGAAGTACAAAAATAAACTGAAATTATTATGGTTTAGGATCTAGCCTAACCCACTTACTTTGTTTTTAACCCACCAACTTGTTTTGAAACTACCAATGAAACTGACTGGTTGACTGGTAGAGAATGCCGATAAGGCATTAAGTTCGCACTTTGTTATCCTTATTTTTAAGGTGATACAATAAAGTTTAAATAAATAAATAAATGAAAATACGAGAGCAATCTTACTACTGCTACAAAATACTATGATTAGAGGCACCCGCTTCAGGCCGATTACGGTTTAAAAATAAAAATGTACTCATAACGTAATTTTTGTTAATTGTGTAAATGTAGCTTGAAGTTGCTAGAGTATCCCGCTAAGAGCAAATATTTGTGTTATGGATCTGAACATAAGAGAGTGTATACATATGCATCTGTGTAAGTATATTTTACCGTTGCCTTGAACACTAAGACGACGATAGGCTCCCCACCTGCCACGTTATCAAATGTGCCCGTCCACCCCCCAACTATATACTGGGGATACGTTCGTGATTCTTTTTCTAGAAATCAAGTACACGGGAGTTTAGAATATAAAGTTGTATTTTCTATATTAAATAAAAAGTAATATTTTGTTGGTTCATGTAAAGAATATCAGTTCATACGTTTACTCTTCTAATTTAACTAAGGTAATTCTTTAATGTTTATGTAGATGAAATGTACAAGCAGTATTCAAATCTTGCAGTTACCAATCTTAACAGTAAATATTGTTCATTTATTTTTACAAGGAAAAATGTTTACTTTCTGAATTCTGTCTAATCGAAATTCAGAGCACATATAAATAGACAGCACTTGCAATTTCAAATCCAACTAAACAAACAATCGCCGTCTTTAGCCAGAGTGGGGTTGGACGTTCCGTGTGAGCGAGCACTCCGTCCGAGCCGAGCCGCGCCGGCGCCGCTTTTCGTGACTCAGAATTAGGCCCACCATTACCATACCCGGCGATCACAATCGCCAGATACCGACCGCGCTTAATTAACGTGCACAAGTTTAGGGTGCGAAATAAACGGAAAACCTCGTGTAGTGTGTAATAATAACAACCAAATCTTTATTACGTATATATTCATTCGTCAGGCTTACGTGTTTGTTTGTCACGGTTCGGTAAACGAAATCAAACCGAAAGATCAAGTTGAAGTTTGTATATTTATTATTTTTTGTTTTTGTTTTTATTAGGTACCACTAAAATAATTTTAATCATCTATCCATATTATACATATTAATGCAATTCTAATAATTTCCTAAACTAACATGGTGAGTATTAGACAAAAGCAAACAAAAAATAAATATCAACGTTACATAGATCACATAAACAAAATAAAATGGAGCAGGTCCGCATGTAAAACTTGGCTTTATCCTTCACATCTCGGTGCAGTGGCAATGCTCCCAGCGATGACAAGATAGCGACCCGAGACTTCCTTATCCGTAACGCGATAAAATCGGCCTAAGAGCGACGTCTAATTTGAATAACCAGTGGCCTGATAAGTGCCGATCTGCATACATTTAAACATTCGACCGACAGGCTTGGGAAAAAGACAATACGCTTTTTGGTGTTAATGATTCTCAGTTTTAATAATAAGAAGTAGTTGAAATTATATTAGTTATATTCAGTGTTATTAAATGTTGACTAGTAATGTAATCGAAATATCTTATTAGCTTTATTGACCCGATTTATTCATCGTCGTAAAAGGAAGCTCAAGCAAGTGCAACAGCCTATGGGAAGGTCTTTACCTCCGGGTTTCTCCGCGTGATAGAATCTTCAATGACGACATATGTATCTATACATATAAGGATCTATGGAATATATATTTTCATAAATTCATAACTACCAACAAATTTTTAATTTTGCATACGTATTAAAAATTAATATCAAAGTACATATTGCAATTTCCATGAACTTGGGTAGACGGAGTTAACAAATAAATAATAAATACATCCATTGATAGGGACAACATCATATATGCTGCTCTAATGCCATAGTAGTAAGTAGCTTAAACACTTGCACTTTCATCAGAAACAACGAATGTAAGACCAACAATCAGGACACACTTATTCTTGACAAATTTAAAGCTACAGAATCAGACTTACTTTTGATTTTATAGTGGTATATATTTAAAGAAATTTAAACCAAAGTACCCCGTTAAGGTTCTCTGTAATGTTCACCTGCTTTTGTTTATGCATGTATATTTATAAGTATAAACATTTACATTTTACAATATTTTTGAGATTATATATATATATATATATATATATATATATATATATATATATATATATATATATATATATATATATATTTTAATAATTTTAAACGATTTTTTCAGTTATACACACCTTTATCCTTATCACAAAAATCACAATCACAAAAATTCCTTCCGAATCACAAAAACGGATTTCAAGAGTATTCAGGCTGATTGTGACACTTTAAATTTTTAAATTTCTTCATTGATTATCCCCTTTAGGCCATGACATGGCGTCTTGCGTAGACTCAGCTTCATAATTTTGAACCCAAATCTCATCTCCAGTAACAATTTAGTTCCATCCAAAAGCGCATTCAACGTGCTGTTTTTTTCGAGCAGCATGGACATTCTCGGCACCACCTTTCGCAGACATAAATCATGGCAACATGTTTGAGCAGAATTTTAAAATAATTATTAGTGATACAACTATCGCATCCGAATAAGACGTGGAGCAATCGCGAATCCACTTGCCCTGCGTGACGATTTGGCAAATCCTCCTAAAAAGAGAGGCCAATGTCCTGCAGTAAGTACAACGTGTAAAAGTGTACAGGCCCACGACTAGTTAAGTAATTAAGTGATTTTGCCGGATTGAGCCGGCCCATGCATGGAGCAGCAGAAGCTCTGGCTTTGACACGTATGGAGCCACAGAGTATAGCCACGAAAATATACGTATACACTTTTAACATGTCTCTTCGATACTGTGCAAACATTTCTCAAACTAGAATAGCTTATCACCTTAACTTTTAATACTGCATAAGTATAGTCAAAATTTACTCCATTTTGTAGAAAACAAAGACTGCATGTGTCAGTGCTACCGTGCAGAAATTGTTAAATATCATTAAAATCAGACGTCAAATTTGAAATGACTTTAGCTGCGGTGCCGTCACTACTAACGTACCGTAGCATTCAAACGAAATTCTTATGAAATTCCCGCGAGAAGGTATGAGGTTCGGTTCGTGACCACGTGTCTCGACGCGCAATTTGCTTACCCATACAGCGCCGGTGCCGCTCTAATCATGTGTAAAATATTGCTGGTACCCCGTCACTGTATCACGGAGTGAGGATGCCGCGTCAAGTCAGTGTGAAACGGCGCAAGATTAATTGAATGCGATAGTGAATGCACGATTGTGGTTGTCGACTCTGACACTCCGAGCGTGATCGCACGCCCTCTTGAATAGACGTAGTTTTAAAGAGCGGCACTATACGAGTCTACCAGTGGTATGCGACCAGTACCAGATGTGGTCGTTATATCCATTTTCGCAAATAACTGATATAAGTGTTTAATTATATTTTGTTTGCAATTACAGTGTGGTATAGGCGAAAAAATTAGAGAGAAGCAAATTGAAGAAGCGAATTTTCAACTTACTCCAATCCTAGCGGTTACCCCGCTAGCTCTTTTGAAAGTAGCTGACCAAAATTAAGTAAGTCCACTTAAGACCAGGGTCGCTATAGCTTAATATGAAGAGAATTTAAAACACATAATATATTAATATAAACATCATGGTCGATGATCTCATAAAAATTAAAAAAAATATATCTTCACGCAATTCCCAATACAGGGGTAGACAGAGATCAAGTCTAGACAATTAAGTCCCTTTGACCCACCTTCCACCGAAGATATTTTCGGGACAACGTGACAGGTGGTGAGCCCGTCGCCGCCTTTATGTCCAAGCCAACGATGAAATTCGTACATAAGTTTTGAAATACTCATTGGTACTGCCACCTTGGGATCGAACTCGGGTCTCTCGACTCGACATTCCGACCACCCAACAACTCGGCTATCGTGACTTTGATGTGATGATCTCATAGTAACCAATATAAAGCCATATAGAATAATTGCAACCAGATTTATAAGAATCCACTATGGAGCAGTGAATAGGCGGCAATAAGCAATTGAAGTAAAACTGTCGGTAAAATAATCCTCCGCAAATTCCATAAACGCGCTGGGAACCGAACCGGGTTAGACGGCTGACCCCGGCCGGGTACAGACGAGTGTCGGCATACCTCGATGCCATCTGAACAATAGTAGCTCGGGAGCGTGCGATCATAATGATAGTGCTATCGACATGTTCAGAGTTGGATTCAAATCTTTGTTTTGCTGTTATAAACAAAATAAAAATATTTTGAATAACGCCGTTTTCAAGTAACATAATTTATTTTCCTTGCAGTACCTCTGCTATTCTGAATATCATCAAAGCTTCCAATAAGCATGATCTTAAAACATCTAAATCTGTATGTGAAAAATCACTAAAAGTGGATCTAAAATCATGAACCAATAATTTTGTTAATAATTTATTATACTACGTATTACTATATTTTTTGGAAACAAGTTTTTTTTTGTAATTTTATAGGTATACAGTTTCCCTTTGGCTCTACTATTGTTTCGATGTAATTCAGTAGATGACTTTTAAAAACAATTTATAGTAAATCGCATCCTTTTTTTATTTATAGAAAAGGGAGGCAAACGAGCAGGTGGCTCACGTGATGGTAAGTGATTACCGCCGCCCATGAACACCCGCAATACCAGAGGGGTATAGCAGATGCGTTACCTGCACTCACCAAACGAAACGCAGAAGTTTATTAGACTTCTACTTCACGCCGATATTCTGTGAGGTCGTGGTACTTCCCCGGTCGAGCCGGCCCATTCATGCAGCAACAAAATCTGATGCGTGGCTCTACCACTGAACAAATCTAATAAAAAAATCTAATCCTAATGTTTCGATGGTTATCTGTCCGCAAATATGAGTTATTTACACACTTTGTTTACACTCACCTACTAAACGAAGAAATACGATATACTGTAAACTTTTATTGCAAAAAAAATGCGACTCAAGCCACGAAAATCTGTGACATTTATTGATTTACGTAGTGTTAATAAGGAGTAACACAAAATCGAATCAAACTTTTTCAAGTTTAGGAATTTGATGTCAAAAATGCAACTCGCTCTGTTTGCCCTGTTAAAGATTGAGTCGATAAATTTGTAGTCTAGTTTGGAGTCAAGTCATTTTTGGAAAAATGAAGCAAGATCAGCATTAATAGTTATGCAAAGGGTTAACCACAAAACTACTTGTGTACCATGCCAGTTCACTGAAAGAAACCGTATAAATCCTGTGTTCTTTTGCGATTATATATTTAAACACAATATCTATATTTATTTAATTTGCAATAAGATGATGCTGTGTACGGCTGGATTGGAAAAACATTATGAGCGTTTAATGACCGACAAAAGGGGGACGAAACTTAATTAGGAAATTGAGAGATACATGAGCATTGAAATAAGTCGCTTCTAAGTGAGATGAGGGGGTATGTAGTCAACCGCTTGCTCCCTTTCTAATAAAGAAAATGTAAAACAATAATATATAAATAATAACTAGAATATCTGTTTACAAATTTGACCAAATATAAATTTATTTCCACATTAAAAATCTAAGAAATTATTGTGAATCCCTATAAAAGACATCTTAGACAATTTAGTTTTTTAACTAAGGCTCAGAACATAACAGAAAAAGTATAATAAAGATATACAGTCCCTGTTTATCTCACATATTATTCACTTTTAATTTGTACATGTATTATATATAATTCTAGTGCCACGTTGTTGCACATGATAAACCCAAAACTATCTAACAGATTTTGCACGTTTCTTTTAAATGTGTGTTTAAGGAAAATTCTCTTAAATTGGTTAATTTTTATCATGTAATTTTTATTAATTTCAAAGTAGGACAACCGTCTGCCGGGCTCAATAGTAATCTGTATAAATTACACTGATGGCCACATTTGAAATGAAGGGACTAGATGAAAAGAAGGGACTAGTGGGGGCCAACCAACCCTGCATTCCCACGTAGGTAGGATTTATAAGCGGCACGCGGATGCGGATGTTCCGATCAATGCTCGCGGTAATTGGACTTACCGCCAAGAAATAAACCGCTTAGCTAAGCGTCATGTCTGAATAATTAATTGTTTCTGAAATCATAATAAATTAATAATATTATTTAATATTAAAGAAAATAGACAATCACTATATCGTGTTTTATCAGCTAAGCTGTAAAATCATATTAAATGTCTATCGAAATAGGTTCAACCAATGAGTTTAGCTTAATTTTTTTTGTGGTTTTCTTTTAGTAAAAGAGGAGAAAATTTTTTTAATATTATATTAAATTCTTTCGAGTTTCTGATGCAAGGTAAAATAAGCTAAATGACATAATAATAGCTCGCGGCCGGCGAAGGCGGCAAGCATTCGCTCATGTTATCTACGATGAAATGCCCTAAGTAAAGATTTGCCATTTGGTTGAAGAAGAGCAACGACGAACCCCTGGTGTTTTAGACAAAATTAGATACCTATTTTTGTTGTAGCTGTTTCATTTTATAAATTTAACAATTCTGAATAAACAATTTTTTTTCCTCCAAATATTATCTTCATGACATCTGCCTGACTGTAAGGTAACATCATCTATCTCATCAAAGCCAAATTCGTATGCAAACTGAATAGCAATAACACCGCCATAAGATTTGCCATAATCGCATATCTGGAGAAGCAACTGTCGCATGAAATCGAATTAGAAGAGTTTTTCCGCCATCTCTAGATAGTAACTACCATTTTCAAGGTTTATACCCCTAGTCGTCGATTATTTCATCAACATTACTGATAACCGTAACTCGGCTTTTTCTGTATAAAGTCTTCAGTGATTTATGTGTATATGTTCGCATCGTAGTGGTATTATATCATAGCTTAGATACGCGAATTTATTGTTCTAACGCAAATCCACACAGCTACATACATACAAAAATATATTAATGTAATAAATATAAAGATATTTCCGACAATTTACCTCGCGTTCTACAAGTACTCTATCGAAGTGCACTAAAGAGATCTAACGGATCTCGACGGCTCTCTTATTGGGTGACCAGTTAAATACATACGAATATGTAACATTCATCCCAACACAAAATAACCTTCGCCGAAGTGAACTCGAATAATTAATAGGGAATGGTAAGGACAGGCAGCTGCCGATGCTATTATAAATACCAACATGGCCTATTGTCCCAGTTCAAATAAGTAGTTTAAATTCTATTATATATAGAGAAGCGAGTGCGTCCATTATTCAAGGCTATGAAAAACATGTTATTAATGTCATCCAAACATCACGAGAAATATAAAATACTTACAAGTGTAATTTTGACGTACAAGTACAATGAATATTTTTTTTAAATTTCTTAGAATTCGTGCACAATTATGATCGTTTATTTTTTTAATAGCAGCTACCTAGGTTTTTTCGCTCACGCACATTCCTATACAGAGGTCGAGGCAATTCAGTTCTTATTTTGAACCACTTATCACCGCAACTCTTTTTGGGACTACGCGATTGGTAACTAATTATATTCTTCGCTTGACAGTCGCCTTTAATAAAATAAAAATATCTTCACGCCATTCCCAATATAATCTAATCATCAATAAATTAAAATCGATAAATTCATAAATAAAATCAATAAATTAAATCATTTCGACCGACCTTCCGCCGAAGATATTTTTGGCACAACGTGACATCGCCGTCTTTATGTCCACGCCAACGATATAAATCGTACATAAATTTTTTCAAGAAACTTATTGGTACGAGCCGTCGACCTGGAGATCGAACACGGGTCGCGTGACTCGAATTTCAATCACCCAACCACTCGGTTATCGGGACTACAAACGCCGTCTTTCTGATATAAAATAAAGGAAAAAGTGCCAAACGAGAACGAATAAAATAATTACATAAGTAAAATAGTTGCAAATGAGTTGCCGACCTTTATGAAAGGAATTCAACAACAGTGGCATACCCTAGTTACCTCAGTCGCCGAATGCAAAACAGAGGCGCAAGATACCTTATGTTCAAGACGGTATCACTCCTAGTGTTGAGGCCATGGTAATGCCTCGGTGGGTTCGTACCATTCGTATCCACGTAAGACTGATTACAAGTTTTCTCAAGTTTAGTTAGTTAATTACGCACCGTTCGCTAAAATTGATGATACAATACTTAAAATAGCTGAAAATCCTATTTAACTTGAACTCCGATCATTAAAGGTAATGAAATTAATTAATAAAATGTATTTTAAAATAAAAGCTGTGGAATAAAGTGTACAAATAAATTAGAATTCATTAACAAAGGAGCAACCAGAAAGCTAAGAAGGCTAATATAAGTCAAGAACGAAGAGGCTAGTAACGACGTTAATATAGAGGTTATATCCTGCCTGCCGAAGCTTACCATTTTTCTTTAACTTTCCTGAATTGACTACGGGCATTGGGATATCCCAACACATTCGCAGATAGCGAGACACCTCAATATAAAATAAGGGTTAGCCGTTGAAATAAACAGTGGTCAATTACGGGCGGCGGTGGCGTTCGGAAACAATCGAAGCGGCGCGATGCGAGAGATACCCGCCAGTAATAACTCTAATGGGGAGATAAGAGTAAACACATGGTACAGACACACTGCACGTATTCACATTGTGTGTGAAGTATAATCTTCGATTTGAAGTTGTAGTTTAGTTCTTTATAAAGTTATAGTTTAGCTTGATCGCTACAATGTGTAACAAGGTCAAACTTTTTTAAGATAAAAGTTGGTCAATCAATTTTCTTTTGCATTAATAAAGAAGGCTAACCAGCAATCGATTTACCCGATGGAAGTGGTAACCGACACCGACGTACATTCCCAAAACCAGAGAGACCGTAGATGCGTTGCTTACCTTTACTAATTGGAAAAGGGGAAGGAGAAAAGAGAACGTAGAGCGGATGGAGAGGCCTAACGTAGAAGCACAAAATGCTTCTATTTACGCCAGTATTCTGCCATTCCGGTAGCGGAGAAACCGGTGCATAATTATTATACCAGTCGTCGTGTACCGGTCGTTTCATTGATGATGACGGTCGATCGATAATTTTGACAGGTGATGGCATCTCCAACGGCTTCCCTGCCACAATGCGGTCCGCGGTATCGCCTACGACTAGCGAGACCAGTTTTCGCCAACAAGCATGTAAACGATTTACTCCCGAGTCTTGTTTTGCATTACTTGATCGGATGGGATAGGGCTGCTTATCGCTAAAACAAGATGCCTACTCTTCCTTTAAATTAACACATTTTTTATCATGATAAAAAAAGTCACGATCACGTGTCACCATAGCCGAATTGTTGGGTGGTCGGAATTTCGAGTCGAGAGACCCGAGTTCGATCCCCAGGTGGCAGTACCAATGAGTTTTTCAAAAACTTATGTACGAATTTCATCGTTGGCTTGGACATAAAGGCGGCGACGGGCTCACCACCTGTCACGTTGTCCCGAAAATATCTTCGGTGGAAGGTGGGTCAAAGGGACTTAATTGTCTAGACTTGACCTCTGTCTACCCCTGTATTGGGAATTGCGTGAAGATATTTATTTATTTATTTTTATCATGACCAAGAAATGTGTTACTTATGAACAATCAAATAGTACATTAAAATCCTAAGTAGTTCGAGTTCAAAGGTATATTTTAAAAAAAATTTTCATTATTCTGGCAAGATGAAAACAAACATTATAGGATTTGTGTGAACCATAATGGGAAGAAATCCAAGAAAAAATTCAGCAAAACAAAACGTTTTGGTTACTTATTTGTTTAGTTGTTATTATATACAAGTATCTACAACAGGTGTGTACCTACGTGTTATATGTTCATTGGACGTTCGTCAACCCTATCAGAGAGTGCAGTTGTCGCAGGGGCTTTATTAAACGACGCAAAGCTAAAGCGCTCGTTGGACCGGCTTATCCCGATTCCCTGCGCGCCCTTCACGACGCGCCTTTAATACGCAATAATCCTGTTTTTACTCGAACGTAACTTATAACGATAAAGTTTCGAATACGATATAAATCATCAGTGTAAACTACCAATTAAACTCCACAGTTTACGAGATGCCACTGACGAATACAAGTCGTTCGACGCAATGAAATGTACATATTCGAATATTTACGGACCATACTGGTCGACAGTATAGCATAGGTGATGCTAGAGACATTGAATGTATATATAATGCTTATTCTTCAAATTGGCAAAAATTTTTACATCTTTTTATTGGTCCTGTATATAAATATATGTTCACAATGGAAGCCCATGCTCATAGGAGAGCACGACCTTGGTGGCTAATGACAAAGCTTCATAAAGTTTGACTGTGTGATTTATCATAGAATGATCACATCAGTTAGGTCGCATTATCATAGTGCATTATGGTCTGGTTGATAATTAGATAAGTTCTTATAGTAAGTTCTGTTCAGATAATATTATTAACTGTGACCAACGTAAAAAAATACTTAAACGGCGTTGTCACCTCATAACAAACCGCGTTTGTGTTACCAATGTAAAGAAGCTCTCATAAAAAGGTGAACTAATATTGACTGGACCGAGCTACATTCAGAAGAACGCCCTTATAAATATTTAATTGGCACATAAGGAGCTCGATTGAACGTGTTTATTATTAATACCCGTATGAGGGTCGGCAGTATTATTTATAAAAGAACCGATTGAATATGAGTGCGACGGCAATGGTGCATAAAATCGATGTGAGAGAGCAAGCTCGTTCGGGCTAGCTGCATTCCCTCACAGCTCTTACCTGTCCCGCTGCATACATTTACGTATTATTGCATGCAACTAAACTAATATAAGAGAAATATGCATACCGATGGCCTTTGGTTAGACGTTCGTTATAGTTATGATGGTTAATTGACATTTAATTTCAGAAAGCTTCTACAGATTAACAATTAGATAGTTTTTTGATTTTCTTTTTGTCTTTATCAAACAGCTTTTTGCTTAGATTAGTTCTATGTTTATTTATTTGAAGAGATGTCACATCATATTCGTATTTAGAATTTATTTTTTTCAATTAAAATCTTGCTTTTTTTTTATTTAATATTACCGACTACTCTGAACTGCGGATAACAAGGGAAAATAGGTCCCGGAGGCAATGTTCCAGTAGCTTCGAACATTGACGCCTCATTTCGGGCCAATTATGGATTCAAATATCGCCCTTGTAAGTTGTCTTTTTAAAAATATTTTCTTAACAAAAAAGAACAACTTTCTGGGCAACGTTAATAATATTACCTATATTATTAGAATATGGAGTGTCAACCTGCATGATGCAGGTGGCTCAAGACTGTTCTTCTTGATAATTTTAGGATGACTTTATTCAGCAGTGGAGAGTGGAATGCTGAGATATAGAAGAGAGATGAAAAAACAATAAAAATTATTCACATAATCAGAAACGGTAAATTTAATAGGAAAAAAAAATACGTTGAGATGTAGGTTCTTTAAGTTTTTTGCATTTAGAGGATAAATCCAAAGAGTACATATAACATACAAACTACAAAGCCAAATAAAACTTACATCATATAGACAATCAAAAATGCAGCAGACATACATATTCAGAGAAATAATGTTTAAATTTTAATGTTTAATATGTTTAAATTTATCAGTAGTGAGCTAGATAGCAGTATATAATTTTACACTTACGAAATTTATTTTGTTGTGTAGCTAGTGGTTTTGTGTTACCAAGCCGGTGTACAAGTCCTGTTTTACCTTACCCTTACTACAGTTGTCCGATTGTTGATAAATACACCCCAAAAATAATAATCAAATTCAATAAATTTAACATATTAATTAAACCTTTCGTATATTTGTATTACATTAATACCTCGAGCGATTTACGTGCGGCTCTACGTATAGTTTTCTGTTTTCTTTCAGATATGAAACACAATTTATTTACTAAACCCGCGACCCACTTCGGCTTCGCGCGTGTAAATTGATATTCTGATTTTACCCGGATTTTAAAACAGCTGCTATGACTTAATTTCAATATGCTCCGGTGAGATGAAAGGACTAAATTTGATGACGACGAATTATGTATCATTCATTTTCGCAGCGCACGCCAATTAATAACTTTGAAGGTATTTTTTTAAAAATGTAACCCGTTTTACATAAAGCAATATTTGTACAATCTCTATTTTTTAAAATAAAATACAACATTACAGCATTATCAGCGACTAACATATTGCTAATGACGTATATTTCTACGGCAGTTCAAGAAATTTTTGAAACGTTTTTGTAGTTTTTGGGATTACCTATTACATACAAAAAGTCAAATATTATCTCTGTATAATGTTAGTTCAGATAACTTTCTGGTAACAATTACACCAGCTCCCTTTCCATTAGATAGCAAATTAAATGATACTCAAACTTCGACCGCAAACGTAATTACGTGAACGAGCTAACTAACCGGCTACCGAGGGCCAGGACTTGCGCGGAACGAACTTAACCCATTAAGCGTTTCCCACTAGTAGTACCAGCTCATGTATACGCTATCGCATTGCGCCCGACCGGTTTGAGCATCAGAAATGTCCGACAACGAGTTAGTCGGTGGTTTGTCGGTCCACTCGGGCGTCGATTGGGAATCCGCCAAAGTAAGCGCCTGATCACTTTTTGCTGATGTCGCCAAAAGTCGACGTAGCCCGAGGAGCCCGACCGGTTTTAGTTGCCGGGCCCCGTCATACGCGTCTGCAAATTCAACACCCGTCAAACATCGCTGAATGCAATGCGAACGCTATGCAACGAGGAATGGACGCGCGTAATAATGCAAGTACGTTACATAAATATACAGAGTTGTATCTTGCAGGCAATACATACCTTATAAAACCTTGGACATGTTTAATTTTGAATATTTTTACCACAACAATTACTGTTGTGTATTATTAGCACAAAGAATGAATAAATACATTTATAGATAAATAAATAATGACGACCTCCGTGGATGAGTGGCGTAAACACCGGTTTTCAACGTGTCGCCATCTAGAGGTCCCGGGTTCGATTCCCGGTTGGTCAATGTAGAAAGACCACTTTTTCTACATTTTCTTGGGTGTTTGGTTGGGTCTGGGTGTTTGTGGTGGCTTCGTTGTTTCCGATTCCCATACCACAACTGCTTTAGCATCTTACATTCGGATCGGAGCAATATATGTGATGTTGTCCCTATTTATTTACAAAGAATATATTACATATAAATAAAACAATAAATACATTTCGAAATAAAACTATTATTTATAAACGCAATCGCATCATCACCTTGCGACGAACAGAAGCAGACACCTAATCAAGAACTTGACTAGTCCACCAGCACAATGAATCTATATAATCAGATTCATCTGCAATCCATTTCATAATCGTGAATTAATACCGATAGCCATTGCACGATCTTGAACAATAGCTTGCAATGAGCACTCCAATAAAACAAGGAAATGCTCAAACAATTTACCGTGGCACGCCCCGCCATTAAGAAAACAGAATGGGGAAGCGAGTCGCAGACTGATGTTTAGTTATTTAATGATAACTCAGTCGCGACATAGTGCAGTCGGCTAGAGTAACTTGCTAGTATCTAAGTAGAAGCTCGTAAGTACCTCAGCTTAGTATAATCCCCTTGTCATTTCTGTAAGGTTTAGAATTTCGCTTGTTTAATCTTTCCGAAAAACCTAACAAACATTATGTTTGTACGTGGTATACAGTTTTGACTGGAGATATAACTTCTAATAGTTCCTTGAAAAACAATTATGAATAGAAGAATACATACAAATATATAGTAACGAATTAATAAAGAGTCACGATAGTCGAGTGGTTGGGTGATCGGATTTCGAGTCAGGAGACCCGAGTTCGATCCCCCGGTGGCCGGCTCGTACCAATGGTTTTTTTTTTCAAAAACTTATGTACGATTATATCGTTGGCTTGGACATAAAGGCGGCGACGGGCTCACCACCTGTCACGTCCCGAAAAATATCTTCGGCGGAAGGTGGGTCGAAGAGACTTAATTGTCTTAATTAGAGCTATGTCTACCTCTGTATTGGGAATGGCATGACGATATTTTTTTAATAACGAATAAAAATAAATTATATATTTCATATGCAGTACGAACACCTCACACACCTTAGTTACCCGGAAAGTTGGTGCATTTAAAAACCTTTTGTAAATGTCACTGACATAAGGCGAGTTGCAAGACCAAGTGCTCAACATAAGTGCTGATGCATACAAGACGTAGTTAAATACTGCAACATGCACTGGAGCAGCGTAGCGGACTGTTCCTCTAATACAATAATACTATTTGCCTTCATGAAAGAATCTAAGAAAATAAAGAACTAGTAACTGTGGCGACATTGGTACCTCTTTTCCTTTACTTACTTTTGTAGGACGAAAAGCATAACCTAAAATATCTTCTTTTATATTTATTAAAGAGATATCTGTAAAGCAAACAAATATTCAAAAATTTGCAACAATTACTTTAATTGTTTGAATACTTGATAATTAATTCAAATGTTTGATATTTAATCCGATACCGAGATCATTATCAAGGAGGGATGTGTATTACCCGATAGGTGCCGTAATCTCGTTTAAGCCGCTGATCGAGATAACATCGTACAAGGCTATATCAGTGCACACATCAATCAGGACGTCTAGCCGATAGAGCCAGCATTTCTCTTTCATAATGACATAGGTACATCGAACTATTAAAGTGGTTTATAAAGATAATGACAAATGTATTAAGTAGGAAGTAGTAGCGTTAATGGTTGTTCCCATCACTATAAATCATAAACATCTACGATAAATAATTATGTAATAAATAAAATATTTCGATAACATGGTAGATAAATTGTTCTCATCAATGTTAAAGTGTTTATCAAACGCCATCATACTGCGTTTACCAACCCTGGCATGGCCATCTTCCACAAAGCCTACGTAGCATCAGCATTTTTTTGAGATTATAGAGATGTCCAACACTAAACTTCATTTTACGTCCAGCCACGTGTAAAATACTGCACAAAAATTGCAATAACATTTTTAATGTTGTGGACACCACCATAATTGCTATAAAATTCAAACCAGCACCGTGCTGGTTTCAATTTTATAGTAATTATGAACGAAGAAAAAAATATATCTATAATGAAGTTATTAGAAACATCCCAAACGAATACAATAATAAATTATTTAAATAAGTTACACATCCAAATGGTCGTTAAGTGATCCGTGGAAGATAATTTCATAGCGTCCTTGAAAGGATCGACGACTTTGAATTTTATTGTCTGATCAAGCGGGTGTAACGTCAGATAGTGTTTTTTTTTTAGTATCGGTATTTTATTATACATATGTAACCGACCGGATGCAAGATTAAAAATAAACAGTATAGCATTGCCGCGTTCCTGTAACGCCGTGGTGAAACTGTGAAATATATTACTAACTGGAGTGGCTCACCGACGAGGGAATAGTTTAAAAAGGTAAAACCTTTTTAAATTATTCCCTCGTCGATGAGCATATCGACTTATGGAGTAGCATACCATCTACAGAACGACCGCTGTACTAATGTATAGTACTATCCCTTTAATCGAGTGGCAAATTCAGATTAAGTAAACCATAAACTTACCAACGTAAATCATAACGTCACGATAGCCGAGTGGTTGGGTGGTCGGAATTTCGAGTCAATAGACCCGAGTTCGATCCCCAGTTGGTAGGCTCGTACCAATGGGTTTTTCAAAAACTTATGTACGAATATCGTTGGCTTGGACATAAAGACGGCGACGGGCTCACCACCTGTCAGGTTGTCCCGAAAATATCTTCGGTGGAAGGTGGGTCGAAGGGACTTAATTGTTTAGACTCGACCTCTGTCTACCCCTGTATTGGGAAGTGCGTGAAGATATTTTTTTTATATTCTTTTTATAAACTTACCATGTAAGTGAAAGGCCGCAGCCCGCTTCGTTAACTAGATTCAAATTTAATTTAAATTAAAGAAATATGGAACTAAAACTATATCATGAGCTAAGGATAAACCCGACTAATAAAAACAAATTTATGTTAATAGTGTATTTCCCGTTGCATTAATAATCTATATTTATACCTCTTAACTGTACCGATATCGCTTACGAGTAGCCTATTACCGATTCCCGATAGTTCCAAGTGATACTAACCACTCCATCTTTCAGTCTATATCGTCTTACAGGTGCTTATTAACATATACTCGGGCCCTATTAAACGTAACTGGGAAATTATGATCACGTATATTTTAACTTTTTGAGCTCTATAGCCAACAGGGTTGTTAGGGAAATTCAAGAATTTCTGATAGATAAATAAATAAATATCTTCACGTCATTATACCACGCCATATACAGGGGTAGACAGAAGTCTAGACAATGGAGTCTTTTCGACCCACCTTCCACCGAATAAATTTTTTGGAGTAACGTGACAGATGTTGAGCCCATCGAAATAAGAATTGTAAAAACCCATAGCTACCAGCCTCGGGGATCGAAAGCGGGACACAAGATTCCCCTCACCCAACTCGGTTTTCGTGACTATTATGACAAACATGCTTGATATGTGCCATAGAACTAGCTAGATTCAATTTTGTACCATACAGATGATTGAGAGATTTGAAATTTCGGACAATTAAACAGACACACCGAAAAATATTGTACGTATAGAACCTCTAACACGAGAGGTAGTATATTTTTTTTAATATAAGCTCGACACTGTCCACTATGCAAATGTTTTCATTATTACGCGCGCTCGACGGACGCGCTCGTTCAATCACAATTTCACGGTCAAACGAAGCAACCCCGATCAGACTATAAACCGTGCGTTTATTGTCAGCATTTTAACAAATAAGTTCAACGTACAGAAGCTCAATAATCATTTATTTGTTTCTAAATATTGTTGTTATTTCGCACGTTCGAAAAGATAAAGCGAATATTTATGACCATATGCAATATTTACATAACACCTATCGCTTATTGTACAATGAATATGTCAGATTTACAACATTAATTATATGCAACAGCAGTTTAAAAGTTGAACATGTTTTGAATTTTATGTGCAATCACCGAGTGGAACGAAGGATTGGTGGCATTAGCACTGGACTGGTAGAAACCAGCGCTATCTAGCTATCTATCTGCTGATGATAATATTTTTAACCACAAATTGCGAGATTTCGTAAGACATTAATTAATCGAAAAAATTTCAACCATTGTACAGCGCAGGTGTTAGAAAAGTTGATCCCCCCTCGCCCTTCCCTCATCACTTATAACACATCATTAGTCACGATACTAGTTAGTCACGATAACCGAGTTGATGGGTGATCGGAAATCGAATCAAGAGACCCGAGTTCGAACCCCAGGAAGCAGGCTCATGGCTCAGACCAAGGGGTTTTTTTTCAAGAATTATGCACGATTTATACCGTTGGCTTTGGGCATAAAGGCGGCGACGGCCTCACCGCCTGTCAGGCTATCCTAAAAGAATGTTTTCGGTAGTTCGAAAGGACTTTTTGTTTGAAGGATTGTCTAGATCTCTGTCTACCCCTGTATTGCGAATGGCGTGATAATATTATTTTTTTCCTTTATTTTTACTAAATGTTTATATACGAAAATTTTCTACTTAATTTTATTTTTCTCTTTGTTTCGGTACAAACAGTCAATAACAAACTATTACAACATTTCGTAATACATGTATTAGCAAATATTGTGAACCCTTTTATAAAGTACGGAAACTTTTTTTGAATATTTATATACGACATAAACCGCAAAAAAGATTAATATCTACATGGAAATTAATTTCATAATTTAACAAAATATATAAAACATATTTATAAAACTTACAAAAGTAAATCACGAAAAAATATTGTGATATTAAAAACGATGTTGCGAAAAAGTTACAAGTGCAAATTATTTGCGTCAAAAGATAATGATAAACATAAAACAATGTGGTGATAAAAACAAATGATGCAATTGGTTTTATCACCACCAATATGCTGAGAATTGCAATATTTCGCGTGGTAGCGATTAAAAAATCTATCCATACCCTTGGTTCATTTGAGTTTCGCCTGTATGCGCCTTAACTATTAAAAATATACAAAACACCCGGAAGCCAGCCTAATAAACGACATTCATTTGTTTTCATGTTGATCTCATTCATATCACGAAGTATTTCGCGTACCTTTACCTACGTATTATAAAATAATGCTAAAATGATAACATGATTTATAATGTAAAATAAATAAATAAATATCTTCACGCAATTCCAAATACATAGGTATACAGGGGTAGACAAAGGTCTAATCTAGGCAATTAAGTCCCTGCGACCCTCCTTCCACTGAAGATATTTTCGGGACAACGTGACAGGTGGTGAGCCCGTCGCTGTCTTTGTGTCCAAACGATATAACCTGTACATAAGTTTTTGAAAAAACCATTGGTACGAGTCTGCCAACCACTCGTCTAACGTGACTTTATAATGTTCTAATTCAAATATGATACAGATTGATAACATTTTTAAATAACGCTGCAGTGTTATCAAAATATCAGAGACACGCTTGTATAATGCTAATAGGCATGTTATATGAATAACACGAGGTGTCAATGTGTGGCGTGAGTCACGCGTGTTTCTGCATGTGCTCCAGATTGGAGCTTGAACAGACGTGGTAGTGGCGGGGAACATTCATGCATAGCATTTCTTGTTCTCATTTAGCTTTGGCGTTTCCATTTCATTATTCAGTTTTAAAAGGTTCGATTTAACTAGCAATCGTACTCACTGTCATCGATAATAATAGGTAAACACCTTACAAATATTCTCTTAAGAAGTATCTTCTCTCTCTCTCAATTTACGTATTCGAATTACTTTTCGACAATTTTTTGAACATCCAAGTCTCAGAGTCAGAGGCTTAGAGTGTACTGCATACAGGTGACGTTGACATTTAGAGAATAGTTTTGTAATTTTGCACTCAAATTATATTTACATAACGTCCTTTAAAAGTCTGAAGGACAAAGGTCTCTCCCGTGGGAGAGGATTTGCCAATAAATTCCAAGATTAACATGCGAGATTAACATGATCAAGTCACGATAGCCGAGTGGTTGGGTGGTCGGAATTTCGAGTCAATAGACCCGAGTTCGATCCCCACCCAGTTGGTAGACTCGTACCAATGGGTTTTTCAAAAACTTATGTACGAATATCGTTGGGTTGGACATAAAGACGGCGACGGGCTCACCACCTGTCACGTTGTCCCGAAAATATCTTCGGTGGAAGGTGGGTCGAAGGGACTTGATTGTCTAGACTCGACCTCGGTCTACCCCTGTATTGGGAATTGCGTGAAGATATTTTAAAAAAGTCACGATAGCCGAGTTGTTGGGTGGTCGGAATTTCGAGTCGAGAGACCCGAGTTCGATCCCCAGGTGGCAGTACCAATGAGTTTTTCAAAAACTTATGTACGAATTTCATCGTTGGCTTGGACATAAAGGCGGCGACGGGCTCACCACCTGTCACGTTGTCCCGAAAATATCTTCGGTGGAAGGTGGGTCAAAGGGACTTAATTGTCTAGACTTGACCTCTGTCTACCCCTGTATTGGGAATTGCGTGAAGATATTTATATTTATTTATTTACTAAATTACGTAATTATCCTATTTTTGGGTGTGAGATAACAACACACGGCAAGAAATGTGCTTCTATACCATCACAAAGATAAAACAGCATATAACTTAATAGTGGCTGTTGAATGAAAGAAATTATGTAACAAATAAGCGAATCTCGAAAAATCAATGGTAAGTGCGCACCAAAGCAGAAATGCATACGCCACGATATAATTGTAAACATTATCCGATACGTCAATCGCTTTAATTGTAACATCAATTATTTAACATCCACACTTGCAGTCACTACTATTTCAAACACAACAACTCAAATTTAGTAAGATATGTAGAATTTGTTGATTTTCAACCTAAACTAGGATTATAAAACTGAAATAATTACGTGAAATTTGATAAGGATATATTGTACGTAACACTGATGAAATGTGATAATATCAAGAAATATAATATTTTGAAGGAAGGATGCTCGTTCTCCCTAATATTTGAATGGCGAATATTAATGTCTAAACTCGATTTATGTATGTTAAATAAAAGTATGTTTATAATAGAAATATATAAATATGTATATTTACATCTCTGAATCAAATTATTTAAAATACTATTATAAAATATTAATAACATCAGGTGCAAATATATCTATAAAATTATTGAGAACGTGGTGTCATTAAGATCAAAATCGTTATGATAATTTATTTCAACACATTATTCTACACCAACTAA
Source organism: Sericinus montela (assembly GCA_029286605.1). NCBI lineage: Eukaryota > Metazoa > Arthropoda > Insecta > Lepidoptera > Papilionidae > Sericinus > Sericinus montela. The sequence goes on along the minus strand of JAGSMR010000035.1, from coordinate 6,417,781 downwards.
CAACTAATTTGTTGAATTAATCCGCTCGAATCGGCAAATTGGCGCAGCAGCAGTTCGCTATTTGTCTTTACTATCCAACGTTAAGAAAATACGTCGAAAAGAGCACCTCTAGCAAACTAGTTTATCAGTAGCACTAGAGTATGGACTGGTATCATGAAACTGAGCAGTACACAGTCGTGCTGCCCTAGTGAACCGTGGAACAGACAAACAACTTACAATCATATTCACCTGAGGGTCTTGCTGGTCGTGATAGGAGCTGACCAGTTGGCTCACGTACTCCCAGACCTCGCCGGGCGCGCTCCAAGCTGCGGTATTCGCTGCGTGCCGCATCATGCCACCTAACCACTGACCTACACCTCACTATCACCGCACTGCACTTTTCAACACACAGTGTACAACACACACACACACACACACACACAACCCCGGCTTACGCACTTCTACGATCTATTTATATTGTTTTATCCTCAGACAAGTAGGTCGCGGTCCACATACATCGCCAACTAAAACCGACGTTGTTTGTAAACAATCACACAACGCATGATAAATTCTGTTGGGGAAATATTTAGAATTTTAGAGAAAAAAAAATATTACGTAACGAGAGATAGTTATTTAAAATTTACAAAAGCAAACATTCTATCGGCAAACAGTTAAACAATTTTTAAATTAAATATTACTGCTTATTAGTCGTAATTATGCGATCAAAAAAAATTAAACGTTGGTGTTTAACAAAGGAACAAAATGTAATCCACACGATACAGAAAGCTACAAAATTTAAAATTAATTTGGACAAAAGCGCATAATGTACAATCACGAAAACGTTTAACCTCCAGGAGCAATGATAACACGTGACCTTGAGCTACTAAGCAAGTGATAAGGAATTTTGGCGCCCGCCCGCCCCTACATCTTTAATCGCTCACCCCGACTAGTTACTTATTTTGCGCCAAATTATTACGTGTTATGTTTCTTAGTATACGCGCTTAAGAAATATGTTTCGCACAATATAATCAAAAATAGTTATGTGAAAAAAAAAAACACTGTCTCTAATAAAAAAAATTGGTATCTCATCGTCAATTAACCGATGACGTTTTATGAAAAAAAAAAATAAACACTCACATAATCACGTTCACTGATCGTAAGTGCAACGAGCGCACAGGTACGGGTGCGCACTTAGTAGTGACGCGCGCGCGCCTCGCCGCGGACCCGCTAATGGCCGGCGCGTCGTATTCGCGGCCCCCACTACGCCACCGTATGCTATCAAACCAGTTTCTACGTGAAAAATTTCAATTCCTTGGGTGACGACCGGTCGCGCTTTCCTCGCGCCTCCCCCGCTAGGAAAAAGCGCAGCGCCCCCGGGGGCGCCGGAAGTGCACCGCCGCACGCAAACCCAGCGCACCCACCGACTTAATTAAATGCTGCACGATGCACTCCACGCACGCCAACCCACCACTTGCCCTGATAACTTTATCCAAACTAATAGCGACTCGATAGGTAGTAGCCAACCGACCACTAGTCATTCATTCATTATTTTGTTTAGATTTTATCACAATGTAAGAAAGAGTATTGATCTCGCAGAGCAGACGATTAACTGAAACGTCTGGAATCTACTGGAATGACGCAGAATTTTCCAGACGATAATAGTTGATGCTTTTATGTAAATTCCCGCCCACGTTACGAAACCCTTACTTTAACAATACAATAATACCGAAAAAGAAATAAACTAGCATTTATATACCAATAGATTATCCATTGCTTTATACTACTACTTAATATTATAAATAAGAAAGATGGTATGTTTGGATGTTTATTCCGTTTTGTAAGCTTAACGAATTTATGTGTTGGGAAAAAGTTTTATGGCAGATGGATGAGGTACTGAATTAATTAATGAACATGTACGACTTCATAATGATAATCAACCACTGATGTATGATGATTTCGACGGAAAATCGTGTTTTCTTTATGAATCCATGTCGGCAAGAAAACTCACTTCCTTAAAAATTTATATCAGATTGATCCACAGCCAACTGCGGCCGCGGCAGTTTAGTTATTAGAAATATAATTATTTCAACACGCCAAAACCAGTCCAATGTTATGAAGAATCTAATGAATATATGAGATGACTCCATGAAATAAATAAAAGAATGCTCGAAAACTCTATGTTTTTCGAGATTCTTTATTACACTATCCCAATTTTCCGGCATTATCATAAATCGTTATCAGCTTCGTGCAAAGAATGTGGGCGTGTAATTACAACGATAGCAAATCAACATCTCGGACCACTGAACTGTACTTCGACTTCGGTATTCGACAATACTATATATATTTTGAAAACAATCTTCACGCCATTCCCAGTACTTGGGTAGACAGAGCTCAGACATTAAAGTCCTGTCGACCCATCTTCCACCGTAGACAATTTTTTGGGACAACGAGTCAGGTGAGCCCGTCGGCATCTTAATGTCCAAGCCAACGATATAAATCGTACATAAGTTTTATTGGCAAAAACCCATTGGTACGAGCCTACCATCTGGGGATCGAACTCGGGTCTCTTAACTCGAATACCAATCACCCAAAACACTCGGCTATCGCGACTTCATATTTTGTATATATTTAAATAATAGATGAAACAATCATAAAACGATAAATACAGATTCCAATTTTTAGACATTTTAAAAAGATTTCTCAATACACACTCACACTGTATTAAAATTTGAATCAATAAAATATCAGAGCCCTGTCTGTCTGTCGAGGCGACAACAATAGTAAGAGATTATTGCTTATAGGTGAGCCACCTCAATTCATCTGTACGTTGAGTTGGTAGCAGCATCAATAAAAAATACCTTACAAATTGTACTGCGCTGTGAGATAGTTATAATTATTCAATTTAAATAATATGCAGCAGCAATTTTAAATCTTTCAACTTTTATTTAAACAAGTAGTTAACCTAAGTACTTGAAACACACTGGGAACTGTCAGTAGTTCCAGTGTATCAATTCAGAAAATGAAAGTATTCTGGGTTACGTATAAACAATGTTTTTCTTACACGCCACTGCAAAGAGTGTGTGTACCGTCTACAGCTCAGAAATAGCAATCTGGGGCACGAGTGCTGGCTCCTACTTCTATTTGTTAATTGGTATTACTGACAAAAAACAGTTCTACAGTTTCGCGTTATCATGGGATATACATATTTGAAATTATTATATCTATTTTATAACTTCAAATCTCAACTTTACTTAACTTATTGCCTAACATTTTCGCGCCACATCCATCGTAATAAAACGTAACTGCATACGTTTGTCTCGTTAGATATTCATATGCATTGTATATCAAATATTTTATCGAAAACAAATATTCGGTCAAATCTAGGTCTCAAAACAATAAAATCTAAATGAATTCATTTATTCATCGATATAAGTAACATACAATTACATCCATTGATTGTCATTTTTTATCTACCACCGTTTTGTAAAGAGTTGCCTCTAACGAATAAGAGACAGCTGAAAGACTGAGACCTATAGCCACATATGAAAACCAAAAAAATTAAAAAATATATTTATTTAATATCAAAGCTAAAACTAAAGCACATAATAAACTTCATTAACTTTACGGTCATAATTAGATGAAATAAGAGTGCTGATGCTAAGCATTTATAATATCATAAGATTATTATCAATGTAAAATATTTAGTAACCTTTAACGCAACTGTAGCAACGAATTTATAAACATTTAAATGAATTAGAACTCATCTTTCAACTTATATTAGCATACGTCTATTTAGTTCAAAAGGGCGAGGTTGAGAACATGTAAAGGGGGAGCCGCTCGTTGGTAAACAAGAATAAAGATAATAAATTGAAACTTTTGTGACCAAGATACGAATTAGGTTCGAACTACAATGGGTATTGGGGATACCTTTTAATATGGCCCTGCTGCGTAGTTAACTTTGTTAAGACCCTTATCATGAAAACACGATTGCGTAATACTTTTGAGGGGAACATCATTGAATACGAAGAAGTTTTTGTCGTTTTTATGCCTATAAAAGTGATACCCGTTAACTTTAATACATGGATACAACTGCTGAAGACAATTTTATTCTACTTTAAATTTACAACAATGAAAGTTATGTTTGATATTCAATAACATACGATGTGCACGAAATTTAACAGAAATGTAAATAATGATTAAAATCAATAACTACTCTACATCTCTTCACGCATATTTCTTGCACACACGCACACACTTCACACACACACACACACACACACACACACACACACACACACGCACACACACACACACACACACACACGCACACGCACACACATGACACAAGAATTCATACGTAAGAACGAGTACACAGAAAATAAATAAGACTTAAGACTAATTTTAATTATAATATATATTTAATTATATAAGATAAATTTAACTATAATTTCCAATACTGGGGTAGCTAGAGTTAGACAAATAAGTCCTTTCCACCAATCTTTCCTTCTGTAAAACCTTTCTGACCGATATAGGAACAACGTGCGTATACTGTCTATGTCAAGGCTAACAGTGCGGTATAGTACATACATACTACGTACATATATATAGTACCGTATCGTAGAGAAATAGTTTAAAAAATATAAATATATACTTAAACATCTTTAACTCGAGAATAATGAACACACAAATGTTGGCCCCTTGCGCGGGATTCGAAACCTTGGACGTATCCTTGGAAGGTACGAAGGCAGGGTCACTAACACTAGGCTATCGCATCGTCATATCGGGTATAAAAATACTATTAATATTAATAATAAACTTATAATATTACTAAAAATATGTTTCCCTCGATGTAGATCCTTTGGAATAGGTTATTTTTAACGCAAGTTTTCTTTTATGACAAAATTTTTGATCATGCGTTGGTTGAATGGGTAAACAAATATCTAATATTTTGCAACTACATTAAAGGAGACCATTTGAGCAAATTGCTCGAAAAGGGGAGGAAGGTCAAGAGTACTCGGATACCTAGAGGTGCATGTGTAAATATTTTTTTTCAGATGTATCTGAAAGAAGGAAAGAAGTATGTAAGGACACTTGGCGATCTCTTTTCTCTGGCTACGCCGTCAGGGACTGTGCGTGCAGATAAATAATTCTGGTTGGTTCAAATTAATGTAAAAATATGTTAATTATTTTAACTAAAACACTTAGTAAAGTATAATAAGAATAACTATGGAAAACGCATACTCGAATTTATGATTCCAAAACTTATAAACGAATTACCACCCGCATTACGCTATGAAATTAACCCAAACAACATCAAATCTAAATTAACAAACTACTACTTAGCTTTACTACATGATAATTATTTGAAATAAATGATAATAATGTTGAAACATCCATAGGACACTCGAACGCATTTGTTTCTTCTTTTTTTTTAATGTGCTCGTCATTGTTATAACGCAAAAAACATTCGCACCTAATCTACCCTCACTAAAAATTCCTATTTCATGTTCGTTATTATTAATGTAAATTATCTGGTCTATAATAAGTAAACCGCTAAATAATGTTATTTGTATGGACGAACTCCATCGTACAAAAAAAACCACTTGGTTTTATAGTACAGTGTATTGTTGTTTTGATTTGTAATTTGTTTTTTTTTTCTAAATATAAATAAATTAAAAAAAATTATATCAAGAGCTTTGACTGTCACCACGGAAGCAATATCGACGACAGCTTCGTCGTCTAGATTGCTCCCGGACCAGAGATCAATGTTACTTATTACTCAGTACTAGTACTGTTATAAATGCAAAACTTTGAATGGATGGTTTGGATGTTTCTTAATCATGCAAAGGCTGATCGGAATTGGACGAAATCGCACAGAGATAATTTATAGTCTGTAATAATACATAGGCATCACCTATTAAACCTGATTTTGCTTTGTTGTATTGGTATTCCAGAGGAGGATATAAGAAAGGAGGCAAGAGAAAAACAATAAGAGAAAAGGCTACTTTTTATTCTAAGAAATGAAAATCATTCATTTAATTTTCGCGGGTATTAATTAGAACATTATATCTGAAAAAGAGCTAAAATAATTAAGATGCAGTATCAAGTGCATGTGCGTTCAACTTTTTAATAATTTAGATTCCAGAAAAGGTCTAGATAAAGTATTACGCAGCTATGCAGGGAAAATTTTGACGCGTAATTTGAAAGAGCATGCCCTTAAACGTACCTATTCAACTCAAAACTGCGTCACTGCTGATATAAAGAACTGCGCAAAACACGTCATGTGTAATAACAGATGCTTGGTATCACAACTCGGATCAATATATTAGAAGGTTGAATTAAAAAAACTACTACAGTGGACTAGTTCTCACATTATATAATTATGTATGATTACCAAGTCTTCGGTTATAATCACAAATTAAATTGTCGCATTAGTTGACAGCGTAGTAGTAGTAGAGTGGTTGGATGATCGGAATTGGAGTAAAGAGACCCGTGTTCGATCCCCAGGTGGAAGGATCGTAACAATTATTTTTTTGAAAAACGTTATGTACGATTGATATCGTTGGCTTGGACAAAAAGACGGCGAAAGGCTCACAACCACGTATACCTGTGTATGTCTACAGTTCATATCAAAAGTACCTATAATGTCGTAAATACATACATAGATAGAGATAAGCTTAAGCACTAGTATATGAAAGCAGAAACATCAAACATACCATGAACACCCAGACCCGAAAATAATGTAGATAAATTGTTTTTTACATTGACAGAAGTGTGTTATTTATTGTATTGTGTTAGTGTATATAAACTCAGAAATCTTTTCTGAGTTTATTTACTCAGGTTTTTTTTTACTGAGTTTATATTTCTTAATTACTTTTCTGAGTTTATATATACTATTCCATACAGAGTTCCATAAACTCCTGTGAGCACAAGATGCACTGTTCTTTAGAAGTGGCATAAGCTTTCTGTGTCACCAAATCTTGCGATGCCAAGATGATTATGGATAAAAAAAAAGAAAATTATTATGGATAATTTTGAAAAATTGTACTAGATCATACAATAATTTCCAATTTCTTCCTATTTAAACAAGCAGCTTAACTTTTACTATTATTGTTTTACATTAACTTTTGACTAATGTTTGTTTAACTAACTAACAAGTAATGCAAATTTTTTATAATGTCTGGTAATCTTTGGTGTATGGTAATGTTCGGTAATGGTAATGAGGCCGACCTAGGAGTCCACATCTTGTTTGACTCTCTGCCTTGCTTGAATAAGGTATGACAGTTAAAGATCATAATTTTATAAAATATATTTCACAAAGACGGTAAAAAATGGTAAAATAATCAGAAGTGACACAATAACTGTTACATCAAACTCTGACTTCTATGACATTGAAGTCATTATTATGAAAGAGTGCTTCGAAATTTAAGTTATAGCTGAAATGGTCAAGTATGGTTGATCTCGCATTTGGGATAGCTTCCATCTGTTATGCAATTTATGCTGTTAGACAGGTGAGGTCCCAAATGATTTAAGATCCACAATCATTGTGCTATTCTATAAATTTTCAAAAACACACTTACACTGCATTTTATAAAGGAAGGTATAATACAAAGGTTTTGAGGCGTAGTATGTAAGAGAAATCAAAAAGAATTTTATGGGAGGTACAATGCAGATTTAGACCTAGAAGAGGGTGCACGGATAAAGTGTTTTCTCTCCACATGATCATGAAAAAGCTTCCAAGGATTTTTTATGCCTACATACATTTTTTTTTTGTTTGTTGAGACGGCAAGGTAGTAAGCCAACACTATGGCTAGTGCAGTCATTTTGTTGTCAAAGTAAACCCAGCATTTGGGAAGAAGAGAACACCACTCATTTATTTTTATCAACTGAATATTTCTTTAAAATCATTCACATTTTTGTTGTTTTTAGAAACAATTTGTGTCACTTACCTTCGTTCGTTGTCGCCCCTGAGGTCTTTTCACTGGAGAGTCATGTGTTAATTCTTCACTTTTAGTTTTTTTCACATTACTATTAGCCTTAAAAACACTAGCTTTGTCTTTAACATCCTTTTTAACATCATTGTTCTTATTGTCATCACTAGAATGTCTATGGTCATCACTCTCACTCTTCACTAACGCAGTGTTCCTACTGTTTTTTGTTGATACCTTTTGTGGTGAACATTTAGCTGGTAAAGATTTTTTTACTACTTTAAGGGGCAAATCATCATCACTAGATGAATCACTGGAGCATTTGCTACATGATTCTGAACTAGAACTTGTGTCTGACAATTGTGATTTTTTCTTTTTCACACCCACTTTTTCGTTTTTATTTGGGTTTTTTAAAGACTCCTCCTCGGGTTTCTTCTTGGCGCCTGGTCTTAAGGTCTTTTTAGGCGCCACTTTTCGTGGTGGAATAGCCGCGATTTTAAGCTTTAATCCTGTATCACAAGATGTGACTGAGAAGTGTGGCTTATGGACAGTGCTCTGTTTTGTTCCAGAACAATCCCAATCACTGCCAGAGGTGTCACTGCAGCTGCTGTTCTGTAAAAAATAAAAAACATTTACTTTTAATTAAACAAAACTTTACTTTTTAATATATATAAATAAATAAATATAATTATTTTTTTTTATATTAGAAATGTACCTATTTATGTTTTTTTTCTTTAATAACTAAAAATTAATAAAAACTTTGTTCCAGCTTGACTACCATTTCCCTACTAAAGAACTATATAAGAAAACCAATACATTATCTCTTAGTCAATTATACAAATACAAAACATGCAGTCTAGTTAGAAAAATACTATCAGAAACCATACACTCACTACACACAAAACAAACATAAATTACAATTACCAAAAGTCAGAACCAATAAGTATGGCTTAAAAACTGTACAGTTTGAAGGAGCACTATATAACAACCTCCCAAATGAAATACTTCATGAAAAGCCTTCATAAAGGCTAAACTTAGAAAGCACTGTCAAAATTTGTAATACAAATTAACATTAAGCTTTGCATTGTAGAGTAACCACATGCAGTATGCATTATTACATACTATGTCAATATTTAAGTTTTCCTGTAGAAGTGAACTATGTTCTTAATAGGAAATAAATTCTCTGTAAACCTGAACTTAAAAAAAACAAGAATTAGGTATAATATCCATGGTTTATATTAACATTTATTACAATATATAATAAATTCCAATAGCATAACATTTAAAAAGTTGAAGCACCTTCAAAAAGAGCACAAAAAGCAAGTTATAACTTTGTAGCTCAACTTATTGCACAACCTACTGATGTATTATATATCGGCGGTGTGAGCCACCGGTTACCTGCACTCACCAGACGAAATGCAGAAGTTTGTTAGACTTCTACTTTACGCCGGTATTCTGTGAGATCATGGTACTTCCCCTGGTCGAGCCGGCCCATTCATGCAAAAACAAAAGCTGATGCGTGGCTCTACCACTGTTAAATTCACGATTCGGAATTTGAGTAAAGGGAGTATTTTGATCCCCAGAAGGTAGGATGATCATATAAATGAGTTTTTCAAAACTTATGAAATTGTTCATAAGTTATATGTATTGTTAGCTTGGGACATAAAGACGGCGACTTTCTCAACATCTGTCACATTTTTCTGTGACAAATAAGCACCAGTGGAATGTGGGTAGAAGTAAATTGTATTGAATTCCAGCTACCCCTGTATTAGGAAATTACAGATTGCATGAAGTAAAAAAAATATCACAAGAAGCAGCCCACTGTTTAACCCACAGTTTATCATTAAATAGGATCAGCCAACTTCCTTGATATAAATAACTATGTTCATTCAAATTAATTTATCTATTCATTTGCAGATGGACATGCACAAAAATAGAAAAATGTAGAAACAAATTCAAATCAATTGTATTTATATAATCTATCTGTTATTTATACACAAGGAACAACACTTTGATATCCTTTGTGTAAAGAAAATTATTTGCATGTTGTATCGGAAACAAAAATTACAACACTTTCTTTCCATGGATATTGTAAGAGGAGAATTAGGGAAGGCCTTTAACATTTAATTGGCTAAAGTCAGATGACTATGGTTGAAGGTATATATATAAGGTATGAAGAATTTATACTAGAGAATTGTATACTGTGGTTGACTTTTGGAGGTATATATATATTTACTATATATGTTTGTAAATTTTTGGAGAGCTAGAAACAGACAGAGTCAGACATCAAAGATTTTCATTTCTTTTTTCTTTCTTTTCATTTCATTTCTTCCCTTTCCTTCCTCTCTTTTCACATGCCTTATGTTTAATTTTAGTAATAATTAGTAAATTAGTTTATACAGTAATGTAAAACTATAAACATAGTATACTCCTTTTCAAAAAGATGCAATCAGGCTTGTGGGAAAAAATATCAAAAAGCAGAAATGAAATGTTTTTATATTTGCTTGTATAACATTAGAATATATACATTTAACTATTTAAGTTTTTGAATGGCTACAAACCTCAGAATCAGAATTAGAATCAGTACCACCACTAGAATCTTGAGTTTTTGGCAACTCTGTGCCCATTTCTGAAACAATTACAATAAACAGTGTCAAGCTAAAACATAAACAAATTGTTTTAAACATTGTTGATTTCTGAAACATCTGAATGAACTAGAATTAAACATTTGAAAAATATTTCTATTGATGAGCATATCCTGAAAAATAACTAAAGCATTCAATATGAATTAACTCAAATTAAGTTAAATAGAAAAGAGAATATAAAATGTTAATATTCATAAATTATAATAATATACTTATATGTTTCACAAAAAAGAAAAGTAATAATTTTCAGTAAATGAGGCAATTACTTACTATATAAATTGGTCAAGATGTTTCCAATAACAAGCTTATGAATTTCATCATTTCAAGCTTATGTTGTGACTTGTAATGAGAATTATCACAGCAATGTCCTGAAAAAATGGTAAATCGTTGTGTTAGTTTAACTCTAGTACACAATTACGTCTCAAGAGATTTTTTTAGCTTTAGCATAGCGTTTTCTCTTCATAGCAATTTGTGTCGGATGACAGATCAGTCAGATTGGACGACACTTGAAAGACCAGTTTTATTTCATGACGTCGCTAAGAACTTCATATAGAAACACAAGACAGCATATACGTGAAATTATTAATATTTAAATTGTTATCCTAAAGATTATTTAAGAAACGTAAATAAATTGAAGAAGTATAACGGTTTAGTTTTAGTCATTGGCGCCAAAGACATGCATACGTTTACATTCACAAAAACAAAACTGAATACATATAAGCATCTTTAAACATTAGTTTTGCATTAATTCTATTTTACTAAAACTAACCTCATAAATTAAATCCGTTTCGTTGGTGGATAAGGAAAATTACGTGAATCAGATATATCTACAACGGAATCACTTGACTTTGCTTGGCCTCCATGTTTACAAATCTTTCGCATAAAATTTGTAGGTACTTAGGTACATGTATAGCAAACGTTGTCTCTTTGGTAGGTAAGTCGTACCACAGAGAAAATAAAAAAAAATGGTTAATACTAATGCACTCTGTGGTTATGTGTCGATATCGACGATTTAAAGTAACTTTTAATAAGGCACCAAAGCTTGGAATGTCAATACGATACGAATATGTTAATAACATCTCAATGGCCGCGTTGCGGGTAACTAATATTCCAAAGCAGTGTTCTAAACTGGCTCGCCGAGCTAAAGCTAGCTTACAGGCTTTACTTGACAGCGGGTAAAATAGGTTAAAGCTAATGGAGGTAAGGTGAGATCACATATCGCTAACTTAGATTATTTTGAAAAAAATATCTTCACGCCTATGTCAATACTGGGGTAGACAGTGGTCTAAACAATTAGTCCTTGCAACCCACATTTCACTGAAAGGTTTCATCATTGTGATATTAGTGTCATATTTAAAGGTACGAAGATAGTTTCGTGTACATGTGGAGTAGAAAAAGACAGTACAATGAATATTACTTAAATTTGGGGAAATAAAGTGAATAATTAATAAGAATATAATGTTAACTTGTATTGTCTACTTTTTCTATTAAGTTCCATTTTAAACTAAGAATGTACGTATGTATATACTTATTCTACACCACAATAAATATGACAAAAAAAACTTGAAATAAAGTACAATAGATGGTCTTATCGCTAAAGAACGATAATTTCCAGACAAACTTAGTCTAAGGAAAGCACCACCAGCGTATGTAACTTACATGCAAATACCTAAGTAAACTAAACCATTATGTTTTATTAATATATGGTGTAACTTTGGCGTAACGGAAAGAGATTTCAAAAAGATCAACATGGCAGTCATTTTCGAGCTTTCTTCGGATGTATACGGCTTTTAATGTAAATTATGAAATCCAAGATAGCGGACAAAGAATTTCTCTGTCAAGACATAATGTGTACATTCTAAAACCGCTAAGTAATCTTTACTTTCTTGCCGAGTTGCTTACGTATTATTTTGCATATATTTTAGGGTATACGTATATTTTTCAGTTCTTCGGTCTATTACCGTCAAGTAGGAATAATTCAATGCAGTGTTCGTGTTGGAAAACGTTTTACTGTTGGTTAACACTACTGAGAGAGACTAACTACTAACAGTTATTTTATATTTTATCAGGTATAGAGTATACAGTGATTACACACTATACAAGAAAGAATATAGTATATAGTAAAATAGTATGTATATAGTAATAGTTAGTATATAGTATAATAACCAGAAGAAATGGATAATTCACTTCCGCATACTTTAAATTAGTTATGTCAAAAGTAGATAACAAAGTAACATGTGGTCTGGAAAATTTTCGTATTAATTTTTTATTATCTTCACGCAATTCCCAATACTGGGGTAGACAGAGGTCAAGTCTAGACAATTAAGTCCCTTTGACCCACCTTCCACCGAAGATATTTTCGGGACAACGTGACAGGTGGTGAGCCCGTCGCCGCCTTTATGTCCAAGCCAACGATGAAATTCGTACATAAGTTTTTGAAAAACTCATTGGTACTGCCACCTGGGGATCGAACTCGGGTCTCTCGACTCGAAATTCCGACCACCCAACAACTCGGCTATCGTGACTTGTTAATTTTTTATTACAATAAATAAATAGTTAATGCACCATATATTGTAAATTAATAGTTACAATAAATGCAGAAACTTTATGATGGATGAGTAAGTAAATTTTATATTCAAATACTGGCAATACAAACAAGTTTGATGTCACGTTTTAATATTCAGAATAATTAAATTTATTTATCGATATTAAAGAAATAAAATAAAATAGCTATGAATTTCCTCTGGTAAATAATTTTATAGATTATTAATTATCCTTATCTGTTTTTGTCTATACTTCGGAATTAGTATTCGAACAAACACCAACAAACTATTACACGTTTGTGTTTCTTCCGCCATGTCTCTAATTGCAAAGTTTTAGCTTATTATCCAACAGATGAATATTTTTTTTCTCAGTAGAGCACGACAGTACTTCATACCGACCCACCGCTTGCAACTTTATAAGACGCAGGGTCGGCCGCACATGGAGTACTGTTTTCCTCTCTGGGCGGGGGCACCCCAGTGTCAGCTCCTTCCATTTCCTACCCACCGTATCCTACGAAGAGCGGTTCGAATCGTCGACGACCAAATTCTGTCTGATCGGCTAGATCCCCTGGCTTTTCGAAGAGATGTTGCATCTCTTTGCATTTTTTACAAGTAGTACTAAAGGGACTGCTCCGAGGAATTGTTCGGATTAATCCCAGCTTCTGTATTTCACCATCGTACCTTACGGCATATTCAAAAATTCCATCACCATCATCTTGATGCTTGGTATTCCACGACAGTGCGTTTTTAGCGGAATTTTCTGCCACGCCCTTGCACTTTATGGAATGTCCTACCGTCAGCGGTTTTTCTGGACCGATACGATTTAGGGACCTTCAAGAAAGGAGCCTATACCTTTCTCCAATGCCGGCAACGCATCTGCTATGCCTCTGGTATTGCGGTTGTTCATGGGCGGCGGTAATCACTTACCATTACATGAGCCACCTGCTCGTTTGCTTTTCTATAAAAAAAATATTGACCTATGAAAAATTAAATGAAAGAGAAAAACTTAAACTGACACGGGCGGGATTCGAACCCGCGAACTTTTATGTACGAATTATATCGTTGGCACCACCCTAGACAAAAATACTACAGATTACAAATTTTTTATTTTCTCATTCTCCTCCTCTTCCCCAGTCGGTCCCTTAAGTGTTAAGGATCGTGACCCATTCTTCTGTTTCAGCTTGTCGCTAATAAGTTGCCTCCAGCGCATTCGATCTTATGCCAGTCTGAAAGCCTCCTGGAAGTGGCATTTCTAATGTTGAAGACCCTTGAAATTTCAGATCTCGAGGTCTGGCCTTGTCATAATACTCTTTTTTAAAATACTTACTTACTTAAATACAATATAAAATTATAGAAATTCATTCATTCATATATTCACGCCTCTTTCCCGTAGGGGTAGGCAGATACCACTTCCTTCCACTTGCTACGATCCTTACATACTTGTTTCGCTTCGTCCACTTTCATTATTCCCTTCATACATCCTCTTCGATTCAGGGTACTCTTGACCTGGCCTTTTTTAGGACGGCCCTGATTTGGTCTCGAAACGTCCGCCTAGGTCTTCCCCTTCCTACACTACCATTCACACTCGTCTTATATACTTTTTTCGTCAATCGTTCTTCATTCATTCTCTCGACATGGCCATACCATCTTAGCATACCTTTCTCAATTATAGTCACTACATCTTCTATCAGACCACAAAGTTTCCTTATCTCACTATTCCTTATCCTGTCACTCAGTTTAACTCCTATCATACTTCTTAACGCTCTCATCTCAACTGCATTTATCCCGCTTCCATGTTTCTTCTGCCATACCCAACTTTCACTTCCGTACATGAATGTTGGTACCAACACTCCCCTATGCACAGCCAAACGAGTCTTGTTAGACACCTTCCGACTATTCATAAAGGAGTGCAGAGCTCCATTCACCATGTTTCCTGTATTCACTCTTCTTTCGATATCACTCTCACACTTTCCATCTCTTGTAATCTTTGAACCTAGAAACACAAACTCATTCACCTGTTCAATTTGTTCATCTCCTATCACGATATTGCATTCTGTCATTGTCTCATCTCTTTCAAACACCATCACTTTCGTCTTCTTTACATTCATCTTCATTCCCTTTCTAACAAAAGCTCCACTCATAGCAGTTACCATCTCCAGCAACTCCTCGGCTGAAGACGCAAGTAATACTTGGTCGTCAGCATAGAGAAAACATTTGACGAGTAACTCATTCATTCTCAACCCACTTTCATTCTCTTTTAAATCTGTCAAGCGATTGTTCATGAACAGATTAAACAGCCACGGTGACGCTACACATTCTTGTCTAACACCTTTTTCGATATTAAATCATTCAGTGTGGCCTCGAAGAAAAAATCGCCAAGTGTAAAGATCCTTAAAAACCTCTTTTGCTTCCTCTTTAGGTATCCGAGTACTCTTAATATGTATATTGCAATTAACCATGTTTTTTTACAAAAAGTTTTCTTAAGCAATCTCAGCTTATACGCAGAAAGAATGTTACATACATTACGGTGATACATGTCTCTTTCAACATTAAAAAGGGGTGGTGTATTCCTCTGCCTTGCAGTCTTCCTTTTTATTTAAATCTCATTTAACGTTTACTGAAATGCAGAAGCACATATCAGTACTCCTTTACACCGGTATTCTGAAAATCCACTGGCTGGAGATAGTCTGTTTCTACAGTTACATGGACAGATGTTTGCCTCTAACATGTACCATGAAGATGTTACAGCTGGTTTACGAAGAAAAAAATATTCCATGTCAGTCATTAATTATTTAAATTGCATATTTTCTACTAAACCCTATTATTGATCGACTTCAAATAAAGGTGGTTCTCAATTCGGTTTGTCACCTCATTACACCCGTTATACGTTAATCAATTGCGTATTTATTTTTGTTTTGTATGGTATACTGTCAATTTGACCCATTGGCACGAACCACTTCAGCATCTGATGATGGATTCTCAATAAAATTCTTCATATTCTATTAGCATTTTGAGTATTTCCTCTATGGTGCTACAATTAAGCTGCAAGAGTACTCTGATACCTAGACGTGCATGTATGAAGAAAACGATGAATGTGAAAGAAGAAATGTATATATATATATATATATATATATATATATATATATATATATATATATATATATATATATATATATATATATATATATATATATATATATATATATATATATATATATATATATATATATATATATATATATATATATACATATATATATATATATATATACATATATATATATATACATATATATACATTTCTTCTTTCACATTCATCGTTTTCTTCATACATGCACGTCTAGGTATCAGAGTACTCTTGACGTTACGTTAGTCTCGGTCTACCTCGACACCTTTTAATATTAACTTTCGCGCTATATATTTTCTTCACCATTCGGTCTTTACTCATTCGCTCAACGTGCCCAAACCATCGATCAATTTTTGTGACAAGCAATAAATTTTTATGACAAGGTCTCAAAATCTTTCAAACCTGCCATATTGCGAATCTCTTCGTTTCGCTTTCGGTCGGCCATGGTAAGGCCGCACATTTTACGAAGAGATCGCATCTCCACTGCATTCGATCTGCTTTTATGCTTCTTCTGGCATACCCAGGTTTGCTGCCATATAATAAAGTCGGTACCAACACTGCGTTATGTATTGCAAGGTGCACATCTTGTCCAAGCCAACGATATAAATTATATATTAGTTTTTGAAAAAACCTATTGGTACGCGAGAGGATCGAACTCGGGTTCCTTGATTCAAATTCCGATCACCGAACTATTCAGCTATCGTGTTTGTCTATGTGTCAGCATATAAGGATGCCGAGTTGATTATAGAAGCTTACTAATTTATCACCATCATTAATGTCACCGGTTTCAAGTAATGCTAAGTACAGGCCTCCATAAGTTTCTGCCCTCAAAGTGTTCGGTCCTTACTTATGAAATTAGGGTTTTGTCGTACTGGCCACTTTGATCTGAAATATCTCCTTTTTGGTTAAGAATTCCAAATTCAAATTTATAAATTCATAAAGCTGGTACCTCTGAGCTTTGAAAACACACATCCATTTGTTTTTTCCTCATAAATCGGGAAAGTAAAAAAACTTGAACCTCTTGAATTGATTGAATCGAACTTGCAAATACGCATCGACTGCTATGTTACTTTGCTCAACCGACACAATAATGAAGGGATGTTCAATTGAATCATTACTTGTGATGAAAAGTGGATACTGTACGATAATCGGAAGTGCTCGTCGCAATGGCCGAACCCTAGAGACCCATCCAAATCCTGCTTGCAAGATTGACTCAGAAAAAGTTACTTGTGAGTGTTTGGTTTTTTTTTTTTTTATAGAAAAGGGAGGCAAACGAGCAGGTGGTTCACGTGATGGTAAGTGATTACCGCCGCCCATGAACACCCGCAATACCAGAGGTATAGCAGATGCGTTGCCTCCCTCAGAGTGTCCCCCCAGTGCCACGCATCAGCTTTCTAAAATCTGGCCAAACGATTACGGCAGATATATATTGTCAGCATTTGCAAACCATGAACTACCTGAAAGAATAACCAGCTGCTAAACGACCGAGATTTGTCAATAAGAGCGCTGTGCCACTGCTGCTTCACGACAACGCAAAACCACACACTGCACAATAAATAACCACTAAGTTAGGTGAGCTACAATTGGAATGTACAAACCGCCTTCAAAGCGTTTATTCAATCTCGCCCCCATGTTTTTTTAGTGAACTACCTATGAGATGGCAAAAGTGCGTAGATAACAATGGTGCATACTTAATTAATTAAATATATTAAAAAAAGTCACGATAGCCGAGTGGTTAGGTGGTCGGAATTTCGAGTCAAGAGACCCGAGTTCGATCGTTGGCTTGGACATAAAGACGGCGATGGGCTCACCACCTGTCACGTTGTCCCAAAAATATCTTCGGTGGAAGGTGGGTCGAAGGGACTTAATTGTCCTGACTAGACCTCTGTCTACCTCTGTGGCCCTGTATTGGGAATTGCGTGAAGATATTTATATATTTAAAAAAAAAAACTTTATATTCCCTCCGTACAAAATGTCAATTTCATATGTAAGGACCTAATATTATCGTATTCATTTTGTACTCGTACTTACATTTTTCTACACAAAAAAAAATAAAATTATTTTTAAAAATTTTAACCGCCGTCAAAAAGAACACAAAATGACTTTCTACGCTAAACGTTTTACTTATTAACTTAAATGAAATTCTAATCAGCACTACTTACTGATGTGGTCGACGAGGGCCCTGATATAACAGCCTTTTTTTTATACGTGGGGAAATATTTAACGCTGCCCCATTTGGCGGTGGCAAGGACGAATGATGACGACCTCTCACCGATCAAAACCCCAAGCACGTTGGCAGGGCCACGGGAACGCTCTCGCATACATCCGCGACCCAACCCGCACCGGCCGCCAAAAGCAGCCCGTCCAGGCAGGCAAAAAATCAACTGCTCTCCGTCTACACAAGGACGCGCCGACCCACGTGGGTGACGAACCTCCCCGAGTCCGCCACCCGGAGGCCATGGGGGCTCAGGAAGGTGTGTTCTTGATCGAGCTCTAGCCCTCCCGTCACAAGTGGCGGATCTAGACTTTGGCTGCGCCGGAGATCACATTTCGGCCCGCAGAGGGCAGGGAGAGTGACGCCATGCAATACTGACACTCCTCTCTCCCCGCGGGCCCACATTAGCCGCATCAACTGTTCGACCCCTGCCAGATTCGCGTTGGATATGTAGCATGGCGAAACGCCATACCAAAGCTACTCCTCCATAACGACTCCACGGTCGTGGAGGGCATGGGCTGGCCAAGCCCACTTGGGGAAGCCACCTTGGGCTGCCATTAAGCGCTAAGTTAGGTCTGCCATGTGGGTTCTTCTTGGTTCACCGTGGGTGTCCAAGTCATGGTTACTAGGCCCTCTGCCAAGACATGGCGGGAACCCATTCGGGGGTCTTCATCTTAACTGAATATTAAATAATACAAAGTTACCCTTGACGTCGATTTCAGGCAGCAGTGCTAATTAAATAAATAAATATCCTCACGCAAATCCCAATACAGGGGTTGACAGAGGTCTAGTCTAGACAATTAAGTCCCTCTGACCCACCTTCCACCGAAGATATTTTCAGGATAATGTCACAGGTGATGAGCCTGTCACTGTCTTTATGTCCAAGCCATTGATATAGCTCCTACATAAGTTTTTGAAAAACTCATTGGTACGAGTCTGCCACCTGGGGATCAAACTCGGGTCTCTTGACCCAAAGTTCTGACCACCCAACCACTCGGCTATCATGACTTTGGCTAATTAAATATTTCATTTAAATTAATAAGTAACAAATTTAGCTGAGAAACTTATTTAGTGTTCTTTTAATTTTTTAAAAAATAACATTCTTTAATTACTTTTAAATAACAAAAAAATTTATAGGTCAGAGTGGAAAATTATACATGCTTATTTTGGGGCCTCTAACTATATCTATTATTTATTAAGCACTTGATCAAGTGAAAAACAAAACAACTTTTTATCACTTCTCTTTTTTATTTTATTTTTCATCTATTCAAGAGCACATTGATCAGTAGACCTTAGTAACTTAGATAATCTTTTACCAATTAACTTAGGATATGTTCTAGTCTTAATTAAAAACTCTTTAGATTGATGAGTTACAGCTCCATTTTCTAACTGGTATTTACATAACATATGTAAAGGTTTTATTAATTGCTCTGTGTAAATGTTATTATTTTCTAATTGAGACAAAGCTTCGGCAGCTGTTTCAAGTGTACTTAAACAACCCTCTGTAGGTTGTGTTCTAATAATATAACTACTGATATTGCTTGTGACAAGTTTTACTTGTTTGATTTTGTGTAAAATTGGACTAGAGGCAAATATTGCTTTTGCTTGAGGCCAAGTACTATCAATTAAAATAAGATTATATGAATCAGAGTTACAATGTAATTCTCTAATATCAATGGCCTTTTTGCTGGGATAAAGCAATAATGTATTAGGCTGATTCAGTATATCTTCTAAATTATCATGTTTTGGCAATGGAAATCGTTTTCCCTTGTAAATAAGGCACTTGTTTTTTGCTAAACCTAATTGCAGCATTGGAGCAGTTCGTAAACACCTTTTTTCCTCAGCTGGATGTTGCAGAAGGATAATATTGCTTTTAGGACTTAATGGTACTGCTGGTAGAGCTGAACACCAGCAGACAACTAATGGTCTTCTGAAATACAAAAATAATATAAAGTTATAATAAACATTTAGACCAGTAAGTGTTTTTTAAACTTGTGCGATTTGAAAATTCCATACTGCCTATCATATTATCCTAAAACAAACTAACAAAATGTGGGTTGAAATGACAAAAATGTTCTATACACCAATAATTACCCCAATTTTGGGAATGTGTTAAGTCCTGAATTAATCATTTTAAGTGATTATTAAGAAATACCTGACTTAAAGTTAATTTTAAACTGGTTCAGAATGAGTGTACCAAAGAACTTACCCCATGAAGTGCCTTTAATAAGGTAGTACAGTATAGGTATGTGATTTAAATATTTTATTGCAAAAGAAGAGCCACATATAAACTTTTGGTATTTTATGACCATTCATAAAATACCAAAAGTAGACCATTCAATTAAGGTAGAACTATATACTACACTACTACTACTCCTCATACTACTAATACTAACAGCCCCCTAGTATTTTGAGCGTAAATGAGTATTGATACAAAATATTTGGTAAATCAATTGCTTGTTTCCCACACTCTCCAATAAAAACCATCAACCATAATACTTGAGTATTGAAAGCTGTAAAGGGCTAAAAAGGAATACTGTACTCTTGCTTGTGTATTCATTTGTTCAGGTTTTTTGATAGTGTTGAGTAAAATGAAAAAAAAACTAAACTTTTAAATTTATCATGTATAACTATATTTTATTTAATCACAAATTAGAAATTTATTCCATTCACAAAATTAAGTCTAGAATGTTGATCACCAACATAAATAATTCTGTTTTATATTATTAATTACCCATATATTCTCAAATTTAAGTATTGACAATTCATCCTTATTATGAATTTGTTCAACTATAGAGATGATTAAGAAGCAATATCTTAAATATTGTCTGTGCCTGCAAACAAAACTTAGCCATATCACTACTGTTTAAATTAAGAAGTGGTTATAATAATTAAAGAGACTTACTCGCATTTTTCACACAAGTCACGCATAAGAGGTGGTTCCGCTGGTATATTAGACAAGTCTTTCCAAGCTTCAGCCTCTTCCATTACTTCAATCAAAATATATTTTCTTTCGTACTATAGCTTTGCAATCATTGTGTGTAAAAAGTTATACAAGTCATCTATATCCCTTGAGCATAATATCTAAGTCATAATTTTTAATTTGTAATACTTTACAGAGTTAAAATTTTCCACAGGGAGCACTATATGAAATAGCAGGGATTTTGTATGTAGAGAACACAATAACAAGAGTAAAAAAATTATATTTATTAATTAAATATATTATCCTCAATTAAATTATGCATTATTTATAATCTAAGAACACACTACACGTGAGATATGAATGCAGAATATATAAATTTATAGTAATATATATTTACAACTGGGGAAATTTTACAAAATAATACTAAAGAAAATATCTATCAAAGAGTATCACTAATATCAAAGAGAATATAATCAGACTAATATTTTTTTTTGGAGTTTATGGTTTGGTATCTAGACCTTTAAGCCAATAAGTCAGACTAATATCTCCAATTACTCCACAGAGGATAGCCTCAGTTATGTACCACAGACAATACGTAATTATTTTTTTCATGTTCATTTCGTTTTTCATGTTCACTTCATTATTTGTCAATTTTATGTTAATTTTATTCATGCTTATTTTCTTATTAGTTACCCAGTTTCTGTGTTGTTAAATAAAATGATATATATATATATATATATATATATATATATATATATATATATATATATATATATATATATATATATATATATATATATATATATATATATATATATATATATATATATATGGAGCGTGGACCATGCGGCACCGACAGAATTGCTGGTTTGGATGCCTTTTCGTTGCTGCTATCTAACCATTTATTTAAACTGTTTTTTTCATTGTTTATATGGATACAATTGTGGCAATAAATAAACTTTTTTTTTCTTTCTTTCTTCAATAAAGTAATTTAAGTCACGATAGCCGAGTGGTTGGGTGGTCGGAATTTCGAGTCAATAGACCCGAGTTCGATCCCCAGTTGGTAGGCTCGTACCAATGGGTTTTTCAAAAACTTATGTACGAATATCGTCTTTATGTCCATAAAGACGGCGACGGGCTCACCACCTGTCACGTTGTCCCGAAAATATCTTCGGTGGAAGGTGGGTCGAAGGGACTTAATTGTCTAGACTGACCTCTTTCTACCCCTGTATTGGGAAGTGTGTGACGATATTTATTTATTTTTATTTATTTAAATTCTGTAATTAAATATCTTTTTGTCAATAATTGAAAATTTTTTAGGGCTCATTTCAGTTGTTGTAAATTTTAATTGATGTTGCATTATGACCTGAATTAACCAATTGTAATATAGAAAATGGTCTATCTAGTCTAGTCTAGTCTATTTCGTGGTCTCAGAATTTTGGGAAAAGATGCATGTTCTTTTTAAAAAAATGTACTTATCTCTAAAAGGTACATGGACTTTTATTGATTTTTAAAGCATATTTATGCTGAACTTTTATGTTATTAAATTAAAGAGAAAAAAAGTTAAAATTTCAACTGATGCGTGTAAGACACGGTGGCTCGGAGTGTCGCCACGGATCGGCATAGGTCGCGGGTTCGAATCCCGCCCGTGTCAGTTGAAATTTTAACTTTTTTTCTCTTTAATGTAATGTACATGGACGTAAGGGTTAATAAGTTTCATTGAACAAAATATTATTTGTAGCTTAACATTTTATCAATATTTATTATTATTCTAAGACATCAATTTTGTAAGAGGGATAGTCTCTTTATGTCTACGTTGTCGTTTTAACAGTGGTAGAGCCACGTATCAGCTTTTGTTTTTGCATGAATGGGCCGGCTCGACCGGTACAGAATACCGGCGTGAAGTAAAAGTCTAAAAAACTTCTTTCGCGTTTCGTCTGGCGAGTGCAGGTAACCGGAGGCCCATACAACCCCCTCCCCCAATTCTGGGGGGGGGGGCACTCTAAGGGCGGCAGCGCATCTGCTATGCCTCTGGTATTGCGGGTGTTCATGGGCGGTGGTATTCACTTACCATTACGTGAGCCACCTGCTCGTTTGCCTCCCTTTTCTGTAAAAAAAAAACGCTATTTCTCCATTTTAATGCCGTAATGAAACCGTAGGCATAATAGTCAAAAAGAGCCTTTTTTAGTGCATTTTTTTAGCTCATATGTAAATATCGTTAACTTTTTAACTATTTTAGCTATATGTTGCTTCCAATCAATATTAAAAAAAATATACACAGATACAGACAGAGGTCTAGTCTAGACAATTAAGTCCCTTCGACCCACCTTCCCCTGAAGATATTTTCGGGATAATATATCAATATTATAGTCTATATGTATACCTAAAGATGTACTTGTATTCACGCATTTTATTTTATTACTTTCATATGAAAAGTCAATATCTAGACTTTTTTAATAGGTCTATACTTTTTTAATAGGTACTGAATTAATTTTGATTTTTAAGTTTAGTTTAAGATTATTTTCGTTAAGCCAGTAAAAAAAATTTGAAGATGATTTTTGTAAGAGGTTCATTAAGATTTGAGTCATTCTGAGAAGCTACTCTATTATCAAATCATCTGTGTTAAGAGTGCATGGTTTATCTATTACTTTACGCAAATCATTTATACCAATAAAAAATTATATAACTGAGGTTGTGGGATCTGACTTTTGTTATGTTACCTATAGTATGTATTGTAATTTTATATTTCCACATATAGGGCACGATTACTGAGGTAAGAGATAAACCACTTATATGCAAATCCTCTTACCCCAATTACATATATTTTTTTAATAATATTGGATACAATAAACGATCATAAGCTTTGCTTATGTTTAATAACATTCCTGTGGCTTATTGTTTTTTGTTTAAAATGATGAGCATGTTACGAGTGAATTTAAATATCGCCAGTGACGTCGATCGTTTTTTTCTGAAGCTATTTTGACAATTGTTAAAAATATTGTATTTTTCGCTGTATGAGTATAATAGGTTTCAAATAGTTTCAAATATTTCCAAAAAGTTCGAAAATAATCCTATTGGCCAATAATCACTACAGTCATCGACGTTACCTTTTGATGTGAAATATCTATAGGCTCACTTGTAAACCGAATTGTTGGCGTGGTGACGCTTGCCGTGGCGACGGGTCGCCACGCTATGCAAAGGTATACTAATTTACACCCTATTACCTCAAATTTAAGGTTTATAATTAAACACTGAAAAGTTCAATAATTTTTAAAACGAATAAACATAAACTACCATTAATTTTAGCTGGAGATTTTAATGAAAATTTGCAAGAGCTGAATCAATGCCATTAATGACATTTCTTCAAAAAGAATTTCAATTGCAAATCAACAACAATCCAAAAGAATCTACTACCAAATATGGAACAATTACAGATGCTGTATTTGTGAGATATCTTGATAATGTTTCATCCAATACTTTTGTAACGTAGTTTAGTTATCATCGACCAATCGTCACAGTAATACCGGCAGAGGAAACATCGAATATAACTATAACTGAAGTAACAGAGAGAGAGAGAAAATATTTAAATTGTGGCCACTTGATATTAATATCGAATTTTTATATTAAATGTAAATAAATGTTTATTAAATAAAGTTACCATTTTCTGTAAGAAATTCGTAATACTTCATTTTTTCATTAGGATATATTTAATTCCTGTAATAATATTATCTTTTATGCATATTACTTGTACACACACGACGTTTCACATCTGCCAGGCGTCCCATGACGGCTCACATATTTTTTTTAAATAACTGATACCTCCTTCAAACGATAGGTCGATGAGATAAGATAGTATTGAAGCGAGTTCGTCTGCACAATAGCGAATTAATAATAATGGTAACTCGTAATGGCTACGGCTTCACTTATTTTTTAGATTGCGAATTATGCTATTAACTTATTTCGGAAGGAACATAGTGATTTCTATAGGTTCTAGAATCAGTCTGCCGGTCGGATTTTGCTTGTTTGAGTTGACATGGCTATCTGTTATTGACGAAAAAATGTTTTGAATGTATTTGATACTGTAATGGACTTTATCAATTAACTTGCAACTATGAAAACTGACTATCATTGACCATCAAAGGTTCATCATACAATGGCAAAAAAATTATTGCTCTTGTAATGAGGTCCTAAATACGTCTTGAAAAACATAATGTTTTTCTCTATGGGACTTTGACGAGAGGCAACATTGATTATGTTTAATTTTTTTTTAATTTTGACAGTTCTGTCTAATTTCTTTCTTTTGGATCTGTCAAACGATTTGAAACATGGCTGAGGTTTGTGAATTATTTTTAGGGGTTTAAATCCGAATTTACTATTGTAATCCTTCAATAAATAAATCTAGAACTGTGTTTCAAGGGATTAATAATATTGTGGTTATTGTGTGTTTATTTGATTTGGTGTCATAATGTATGCCTTTTACAGGTCGACGAAACCCTCAAGAAGAAACGTACCTTCAGGAAGTTTACCTTCCGGGGTGTTGATCTTGATCAACTGCTTGATATGCCCAAGTAAGTGTTCTTATATCGTTCATGAATTATTGTTATGATGCTTGTTGTAAGTGAATGACTTTCAAAGAGATGCACTTACAAATACATGCACACACTTGGAAGTGTGAATAATTTTGATTAGTTTTCAAGGTTCATCAGTTGTTTTAAAACCTAAACAGTCAGAGTCTTAACACTATTTTTTTTATTTCAGTGAGCAACTCATGGAGTTAATGCATGCGCGCGCTCGCCGACGGTTCGCTCGCGGCTTGAAACGTAAACCCATGGCTCTCGTGAAGAAGTTACGTCGCGCCAAGAAGGAAGCCCCTCCTAATGAGAAGCCAGAAATTGTTAAGACTCATCTGCGTAACATGATTATTGTTCCCGAGATGGTTGGCTCTATTGTTGGTATTTACAATGGGAAAACATTCAACCAGGTACGTCGTTCCTTATTTTTTTTATTTCGCAGTGTATAACAAAATATGCCAACACATTAGGAATGGTGTCTGTGGCTGCTGGATTTAGTTAACAAATGGATCCATGAACATCTTTAGCTGTGTACAAATGGAGGGAGTGCAGAGAGGAAGATATCACAATCTAGCTATCAATAATGAAAACTGAACCAGTACTAAGGAGTTTTCACTGAATTCATAAAATATCAATTGAATATAAAAATTTATAGTTGGAAAATTCTTTGGATACAAACTTGTCTTACGAATAAGTAAAACTTGAGCCTGCTAATAATAAAATATTGTTAAGGCTACTTTATTTGATTGTAGAACAGTCTCTTGCAACAATGATTCAAATAAAAATAATTGTCATAGTCAACATGGCATTGGATCATATTTTAGGATATTTCAAATTAGTTTTGGTTCAACATTAGTGATATCATACATCAAAACCAATCACCCCTACCATTCTGGCTGCTACTTTTTTTTTGTCGACTGAAATTTATGTTTCCTTATTACAAGATTGATAGCAATTTCTAGTGTCCTACCTACTACCTAGACCACTGACAACCCCATAATCTGATTGAGTCAAATCCATTCCCAATTTATGGGAGTAGCCTATGACTTGTAGTTGCAATCGTAGTTTTAGGTCTAAAGTATTCTTTTTTTTTATTTATCACCTTAAAAAAAAGAATCTTATGCTTGAAACCTTATGCTATACTATTATTATTTATCATATTTGATTGTTAATAAGGCCTAGTCTTGGGTTTTAAAACCTATTATTTTCCTCATCTTTGTCTGTCATAATTATGGTCACAGAATAATTTGTATAATAGTTTTTAATAATAATGAATATTATTTATAACATAACCTATATTTATAACTTAATATCACAGTAGCCAAGGGATTGGGTGAATTAGAGTCAAAAAACTGGAAGTTTGACCTGCAGTGGTAGGATTGTACCAATAGGTACAAACAACTATAAAACTAAACAAACACTAAATAATTTATACTGTTGGCTTAAATATAAAGATGGCAAAAGGCTCATTTTGTCCCAAAAAATGTCTCAGGTGAAAGGCATGTCGAAAAGACTTGTCTCTGAATGGTCTCTGTCTATGGTATATTGGAAATGGTGTAAAGATGTTTTAATTTAATTTTTATATAATTTATTCATAAAAATGTAAAATTAGTCTACAATGCTATCAAGAAAATATTAACAACCAAATATGATAAATAATAATAGTATATAAGGTTTAAAAGATTCTTTTTTCAAATTTTCAAATTTAAATTTGGTCTAGAAGTCTATCTACCGCAGTATTGGGAATGCTATGTATATATTTTTATGTTTATAACTTCTTAAATTCTGTTGGTATATTTGTTAAACCAGAAAATAAATAGTAAATCTGTTATTCCTTAGGACACAAATGATAGTCTGTATTTCTTCAGACATTTAAAAAGTGCAAATTATAATTCAATGTACATAGTAAACATACAAAACATTTTAGTTTTATGTTTGTATCATTTCAAATTATGTGAAAATGTGGTTATGTTATTTTAATGCAATTTCTCTTACACAAACAGATAGGGGACAATAATATATCATTTGCATTTTTTAAATAATTTTTATTTAAACCTGTATTTTTTCTATTTCAGGTTGAAATCAAGCCTGAAATGATTGGACACTACCTCGGCGAGTTCTCAGTCACATACAAGCCTGTCAAGCACGGTAGACCTGGTATTGGTGCCACGCACAGTTCTAGGTTCATTCCTCTCAAGTAGAGATACTTGGGTGTCATAGGTTAAGTGGAAAAAATGTGCACAGAAATACAATAAAGTTTCTTGTGTCAATTTTCTTTGTTTTTGTTGTCATCCTTCGTCTTAGGCTAAGAAAATTATGATCACTTATCCTTTTTTTTCATTGACCCCTAAAAGTGAAGGAAAGTAAAAACTATATGACTTGTTTTACTCTTGAATTGAGGATTAGCCTGTTCACAAGGTTTTACAGTAAAAAGCGGAACCTGACTGTACATTTTACTTTGTAGTTTGTGTATTTAATTTGTTGAGGAAATGACTAATGTGTATTGATGTAGGGTAGAACATTTTTTCAACTACAAAATTAAGTTAGTTTTTCAATCCCATTGAAATTAAATAATTGAAAATTTTGGGTAAATCAGGAATGTCTAGAACAGGTAAATGAAATTGTATACTTGGGGAGTGCGTTTAGCCGGGATGGAAGATGTGGACAGGTGTGTCGCTGCCGGGAACAAAGTCAATGGTGCCCTGACTGTGTTAGTCAAACGGCAAGGCGTAGTGAAAAGTGCACGCCTTGCAATACATAACGCAGTGTTGGTACCGACTTTGTTATATGGCAGCGGAACCTGGGTATGCCAGAAGAAGCATAAAAGCAGGTTGAATGCAGTGGAGATGCGAACTCTTCGTAAAATGTGTGGCCTTACCATGGCCGACCGAAAGTGAAACGAAGAGATTCGCAATATGGCAGGTTTGAAAGATGACCTTGTCACAAAAATGGATAAGGGCGTGCTTCAATGGTTTGGACACGTTGAGCGAATGAGTGAAGACCGAATGGTGAAGAAAATATATAGCGCGAAAGTTAATATTAAAAGGTGTCGAGGTAGACCGAGACTAACTTTCGAAGACCATGTGAGCAAATTGCTCGAAGAGGGGAGGGTCAAGAGTACTCGGATACCTAGACGTGCATGTATGAAGAAGATGATGAATCTGAAAGAAGCGAAAGAGGTATGTAGGGAACGTGATACTTGGCGATCTGTTCTCTCTGGCTACCCCGTCAGGGATTGTGAGTGAAGATATGTGTGTATGTATGTATGAAAATTTTGTGTGGCAGATTAATGGTAATTTTAAGTAGTAAAAAATCAACTATTCATAATGACGGACATGAAACTGGTAAAAGGTGGCAGGCTCGTACCAATGGGGTTTTCAAAAACTTATGTACGAATTATATCGTTGGCTTGGACCTGAAGACAGCGACGGGCTCACCACCTGTCACATTGTCCCAAAAATATCTTCGGTGGAAGGTGGGTCGAAGGGACTTAATTGTCTAGACTAGATCTCTGTCTACCCCTGTATTGGAATTGCGTGAAGATATTTACTTTTATTTTACATTACAAATAAATATTTTCTTTAGAAATTGCTTGGGAGTGACCAGTCCTAGATGTTACTTTTATCCATTTGTCGGCATAGGGTAGTCGACGGAATGGGTGGAAACGCAGTAAGTTCGATACAGGAAGATGACCGTTCACACTGAAGTCCATTTCGTAAGTGAAGCCCCGAGAATATTCTGAAGACACTATATATCAGAAGTCAAATGACATTGACAACACATAGTAGTCAAATCCGCTCTGTCACTTCCTGTATCGACCTTACTCAAGTGCACTACTTGACGTTTCCGAAGACTTTTAATAGATGGCGTTGTAACCAAAATTGTTGCCTTATCTTGATTCTGCGACACATGTATTTCTTTATTTTGTAATCTTTTTATAGCCTTAGTTATATTTATTGATAGATAACTTTTGTTTATGTTGTTAATAAACATGTACAATTGCCTGTAGTTCTACTAGTTCTGAGTTTTAATACTGAGTACTGTGAATATATCAAAAAAATTGTGAATACCTTTGGTATTCACAATTTTTTTGATAGTCTTGTATATCAATCAACATTGATAACTGAGGATATCGCAGGACAGTTAAATATTTTAAAAAATTAGTTATCTTTAAATGCAAATTATGAACATTAGCATGTAGGGTTGATGGAGAAATACTTGAGAAAGAGGATAACATGAGGAAGGCCAGTAGAAAAATTGACGATGCTAATGAGGACGAGGATGAAGAAGAGGAGGAAAAATAAATAACAATGCACTCTTTTTGGGCAAAATATATTTATTGAACTTATCCAATCTCATAAAAAATAAGAAGAAACCCGTGTTTTAGTGAAAAATGTTGTACTAATTCTTAATAAATAATAAACGGGCAGATTATTTTACTGTATAAATAATTTCGACTCATTATTTATAAAACACATTGGCATAGCTAAATCTAACATACGGCTCTCCACTGCGTCTGGGCTGTGCTTATAATAAAGCGGTGTGACAACTTCATGGACGTGAATGAAGGTCACAAGGTAGGAGAAAGATAGCGCTATTGTTTCTGAAGTCACTCCCCCTTAGTATTACTCTTCATGTAAGGAAGAAGATTTTTTAAAATTCGTTTTGAGGAAAGCGATGAGGAAGAGGATTCGTGAAATGAGGAAGAGGAATTATTTTGACAGCAGTAGAGCCACGTATCAGCTTTTGTTGTTGCATGAATGAAACGGCTCGACCGGGAAAGTACCACGTCCTCACAGAATACCGGCGTTAAGTAGAAGTCTAATAAACTTCTGCGTTTCGTCTGGTGAGTGCAGGTAACCGATGGCCCACACACCCCCCTTCCCCAATTCTGGGGGGGGGGGCACTCTAAGGGAGGCAACGCATCTGCTATTCCTCTGGTATTGCGGGTGTTTATGGGCGGCGGTAATCAGTTACCATCACGTGAGCCACCTGTTCCTTTGCCTTTTTTTATAGAAAGCCTTCCTTTTTTATAAAAAAACCACATTAACCATTTTAACATGTGGTATCATACACACAAACATGTCATGTGGCTGTAGGAAAATGTTTAGCCCCTTGTGAGTGTGGTATGCTTGTTGTATCTTCCGTGGTAATCGGAAAATACGTTTAAGGGAAAAGCTTTCAAATGCTATCGACAGATTGCGCCGATACCCATCTCAAAAATACCAGACCAAAATCAAGCAGACCATTGACGGGCAGCGATTAATGTGCGGTGTGTCTGGTATTGCAATTGCAAATCGCCTTGCCAACTGTGGCGATTATGGCAACCGTGCATAGTGGACTTACAGGCCATTATGATTTAATGAATATGTCATTCAATGTGTGCTACTACATTATATCTCACAAGGTAAGTCAATTATTACAAATAGAAATGGGCCGAGAACGAGCTCTGTGGAATACTATCAATCAAGTAGCGAGCTCAGTTCAAGCAGCAGTCATTCAACTAATGAATTTAATTTTTTTTACGATTCTTTTAATCAGTCTCTACATTTATGAGATGTTTGATGCTTCTAAGTTGAAAGCTGCAATATGAATAGCCCGTTTCGAAACGTGTGGTGTGGTTCGGTCTGACGCGTAATAGAGGTACGAACCATCGTAGCAGGCCATTATCGACTTCACTAATAATATCAAATCTGCGGTACTAGTGAATCCGTCATTTTTCTGTCGGTTTGGAAAATGGGATATATTTTACGAAGAGATCACTTGTACATATGCATCTTCCCTGAATTCTGTTCATCCGTTAACAAACTTTCGTGATTCCTGATTTACTTTAGCTCATTTCAGTACGCTTGAATCATTTAAAATTAAAAAGATTGTGATAGAGTGTAATTACGGGGTTAACAGAAGTGCATCACACACAGAGATGACACATTGTCCGTCTGAACAACTAATGAGTTCAGCTGAAACCAGAGCGATCTGCCTCGTGCCGACGTTGTCCGATTTCGCGTTCCAAGAACAAGAATTCGTTGCCTGCTCTTCATGTTTGTTGAACCCTCCTTTTTTGTCTTGCTGCCATTACCACACCAATTCCCTAGATGGCATGTACTAATTATTGACAATACATTTCGTCATTGCTGTGACCGCCTATGTTTGTATAAGTGTCGGTACACGTGTAAAATATAAGCTCGAATATTTTTGTAGTATTATTTTCTGTTCTCTTTTTTTAAAGTAGGCTTATTTGTAAAGGTGATTGTACTCACTTACCTTGAAAATATCAATGACTGACTCTTCTTCAAGGAAGTTCCTTCGACAATTATAAACCTTTTCATAGAGTGTAACTCCGTGAATAATGTGAAGGAGGTGTCAGAACTGCGTAGGTTATCCAAAATAAGAATTATTAAATATTGTTACCATATTATATATTTATTAACCTCAGTTTTATCAAATCTTCCTATTATCATCAATTATCGAGTTTCGAAATTACTACTACTTAAAATATAAGAAGCGTAGCATAAACAAACAAACGCACTTGATGTTTTTGATTTAATCGCTAAACCATTTATTTCATAGTCAAATTAGTAAATAGTAATTTATTACTAAGTCTGCTTCTTATATCAGAAACTTGCTTTAATTTACAGTTTATTACAATAAGTTATTTAATTAATAAATTTGCATGTACCTCTTTATATCACAAAACATTCCGAAACACTCATACCGCCTACACACACTCATACAACATCATGACATATCAAGTACGAACACCACAGTCTAATCATATTAAAAATGTAAGTCCTAAAATTTTGATAATAGGTCTTTCTTTTTTGTTGTTTTATTTATTTATTTCTGGTATATACTATTTATTTTATAACGTAATAATTTTACTTTTTTGCATTTTAATATTTTTATACTACAGATATGGCGAATATCTCTGATAATAAAATTTCTTCTGAAATAGACAATATCAAAGTTGCATCAGCATACTATTGTGACACTGAAACGTGCAACTCTTTAATTAACAAAAGTGGTCTGGGCTTAAAAATCATAGCACAAAATATTCGCAGTATTTATAAAAATTTAGATAGTTTCCTAGTACAATTAATGAGATTTACATTTATGCCAGACATTATAATTTTAACGGAGTGTTGGCTAAATAACTTGAAACCGATTCCCACAATTAATAATTACATTGCATATTCGACAAAAAAATGCCTAAATCAAAATGATGGCATTGTTGTATACATAAAAGAAACTATTAAACATACTATTTTAGAGCCAGAACCCATAGGAGCTAACTTTCTATTACTAAACATTTTTCCTGAAACTTTGATTCTGGCTACTTATAGATCACCGTCTATATACTGTACAGATAATTTTTTAAATTCCTTAGATAAAATTATCAGATCAGGTCCAGCTAAGAGTATCGCAGTTATAGGAGACATTAATATAGATATAAAGCCAAATAATAATGACAGAAATAGTCCATCCTATTTAAACTTATGTGCAGAACTAGGTCTTCTGCCAGCACATACGTTTCCAACTAGGTTAAACAATTGCCTAGACCATATAATGTTAAAAACAGGATTTATGGCTTCTGTGTTTGTTATAAATTCGACAATAACAGACCACGCCACTACTCTTTTGACTATTCATGGCAGTAAACTTGATAGGAATTACAAAAGCAAGCGAGTGATTAAAATTAACTACGATGCAATAGTTAAAACACTTGAGACACTTGATTTTTCCTTTTTAACCTCCATTACTGATACGAACGAAGCATCGACGTTATTTGTCGAAATGCTGTCAAATACAATAAAAGTAAATACAATAAAACTATGCGTCTCAAACAGAAAACGAATTTTAAAACCGTGGGTTACCATTGGTATGCTCCGCTGCATACGACACAGAGACAAGCTTCATAAAAAGTTCCAAAAATATCCAAATAACAAAATTCTAGAAATCACCTATAAAAGATACAGAAATTTTTGTAACGCTATCTTAAGGAAACAAAAAAATACCTATGAGGCAAACCAGTTAAAATCTACAAAAACCTGTAAAGCGACATGGGATGCAGTTAAGTGTATCATAGATCTTAAAGCAAATAAAACCTCAGCGAAGGATCTGCTGCTTTCATCCACCGATCCAATTAACACAATCAACTCAATTAACACATACTACGCTAATGTCGGTAAGGATCTTGCAGGTGCCATAATTAAAACCAAAAATAAATCTTCTTCGCATGATTTCGATAATGCGCGAGTTCTTAAGTCTATGGTCCTCATTCCCCCAAATGAATCTGAAATAGAGTATAATTATGAGCTTAAGAAATGATTGTGCAGTGGGTTGGGATGGTGTATCCGCCACGATTTTGAAGATGTCAAAACATGTAATTATCCCCCCTCTGACAGGTCTCATTGAAAAATGCCTTAATAGCGGTACCTTCCCCAAAGTTTTTAAGAGGTCTATTATAATACCTATTCATAAGAGTGGTGCTAGAAATAGTGTCTCAAATTATAGGCCAATATCAGTTCTCAGCGCACTTTCTAAGATTTTAGAAAAGGTCTTGAATTCCCGGCTTATAAACTACTTAGAAAACAATAACATTTTATCGGAAAACCAGTTTGGATTCAGACCAGGAAAATGTACGGAAGACGCTGTTAGTGAAATAACTGAATATCTAACCTCACATATTGACGCAAAACGGAAATGTGTCGGCATTTTCCTCGATCTAGCTAAAGCCTTTGATACTGTCTCTATTCCCTTACTTATTGAAAAACTAGAACGCCATGGCATCCGCGGTAAAGCACTTTTGATCTTTAAGAATTTTCTAAGTGATCGTTTACAAAAGGTTAAAATTGGTGAACACATAAGTGATGATACTGCAGTTCTATATGGTACAGGGCAGTATCCTCGGCCCAAGCCTCTTTCTGATCTACATTAATGATCTGTGTCAAAAAACTTTTACAAATGGTCGAATATTTACTTACGCAGACGACACAGCGTTAGTGTTTCACGGGGGGACTTGGGACGAAGTTCGTAGCACAGCTGAAATTTGACTATACGAGGTTAATCGTTGGCTTAAGGCAAACCTTCTTACTATCAATATTTCAAAAACTACATATGTTCAGTTCTCCTTTTCCAAAATCGACCCAACTAAAATAGATGTTAAAATCCATTCATGTCACTTTCCATCAGACGAGCACTGTACGTGTCTTTTTATATCAAAATCTCATACTGTTAAATATCTAGGAGTAGTATTAGACGACAAACTTAGTTGGCGTCCTCACATAGATCTATTAACTAAAAGACTTAGGAAACTCGTATGGATTTTTAAAAGACTAAGACAAGTCGCTGATCTTGATTTAATGCGCATCGTTTACTTCGCTCTGGCTCAATCGATTCTTGGTTACTGCATTGGTGTTTGGGGTGGGGCATATAAGACGTCTTTGATCAACCTTGAAAGAGCGCAAAGGTCCTTGCTAAAAGTCATGACTTTCAGCCACTACAGATTTCCAACAAAATTGTTGCATGATAGATGCCGAGTTCTTACCGTTCGACAACTGTATATATCCCGTATAATTTGCAGACAACACAAAAATGCTCCTTACAACGTAAATAAATATTACGGAAAGCGCATAGTACCAAACATTCATACACCAGTTAAGTATTATACCGCAACAGCCAGGCGGCAGCAAAAGCACTTATCTAAGTATCTATATAATAAAATAAATCGAATATTAAATATATACCCTCTCACAACTTATAAATTAAAAAGGAAAATTATACCGTGGCTTTCTTCAATGGACTACGAGGAAACAGAAAATTTGATATCGTAAAATTATTATTTATGTTCATATTATAATTTAGAAATAGATACAACTCCTTATTATTGTCGTACTAACGTACTTGATAAACACTACTTATTTTTCTCACATTCGCAAATACGTGCACACACGCGCACACATACGCACACACACATACACACACACACACACACACACACACACACACACACACACACACACACACACACACACACACACACACACACACACACACACACACACACACACACACACACACACACACACATTACCATCCTTCAAGATTAACCTTCTTTTATTGTATTCAATTTGCATTGTATTCAAAAATTTTTATTATTATTATTTTTTTTTTTTTTAGTGTACACTTATTTGTTTAAGTTGTTATAAGTTATGATTTGTTGTTATCGTTTGTTGTAACATTAGCCTGGGAGAAGACACTGACCTCTGTAATACAGGTTTTACCTAGTACGGAAGTCAGGGACTTCATACAAATTTGTGATAAAATCTTATGACAATAAAGATTATTATTATTATTATTATTATTAATCGCTTTCTCAGTTAAAACGATATGAACCACGCGTAAGCTCAAAGGTAAAAAATTAAATTAAAAGATGTGATGGAAGCCGATCCTTATATCCTTATCAAAAATAGTATGAACCGGTGTATTTTTGCTCTTAGCCGTAGCTTAAGGCGATTTATCGGCTATAGCCGAAAAGCTGTAGTCGAAATTGGCTGTAGCCTAAAACATTCGGCTGAATCCGACGCCGAAGGTATAGATTCCTTTAGTTCAGTGCTTGACTGGCTAAAATTAATACTACAAACTGTTTTATAACTTTATCAAACACCGTGGACTGCGTTTAAGGAAAAGAGGCTATAACGCTCGCTTTGAGTCGTTTCTGGTTCAACGTAATACGTTGCTTATACAAGGTGGCAATGCTGCCGGTTTAATGAGATGAGTTAAATACATAAAATTAAATAATAATAATGTATAATAAATAAAATTAAATAATAATACTATTTATTCACTCTCATTTGTTATGTTAATGGAATCTTATGTATTTAAAATTCTTAAAATCCAACTTCGTCATGGAAGTCCTACACGAGTGAAGGTCACGATAGCCGTGTAGTTGGGTGATCGGATTTCGAGTCAATAGATCCGTGTTCGATCTTGAGGATGGAGACTCTCGTACGATTGAGTGTTTTCAAAACTTATGTACGACTTACATCGTTGGCTTGGACGTAAAGGCGGTGGTTATCCCAAAATTAGTTCCGGCTAAATATCCAAGCTAACGGACGGCACAGTATATTTATGCAGGCAAATATATTTTCTTATAAACGTTCATGATGCAAGTACAAACATTAATATTCATCACAAAGTTTGCAAATGTTTGCCCCTATCTGGATACGAACCCGCAATTCTTATCTTCAAAGGCAGGATCACTATCAACTCGTCTGTGCTTCCTCAACTAGGGATGTTGACATCAAAATATAAAAATTATAATTACGATAGCTTGAATGCCAATACGGTATCAACTTCTGAATTTTTCCGTATTTAGTTTTTGGGTTGAAGGACTACCTAAAACTTTTGTGTACCTTAGCGTTAAGGGTACGGTGCGAGAACAATTTTTAACCGATTTTATAAATTGAGGTTCTCAATTCGTGTATTTTTAAGGCTTTAGCTTTAAAAATACACGAATTGAGAACCTCAATGTGAACCACATCTTCATCTATAAAGGCTTGGGAGGACAGAGGTTCGCAAGTTAGAAGGTTTGATATGAATGAACGAATGAAAAAAACCTTTATTCAGCACAAGTACAAAGAAAAATAAGACGTATAATCACAAATACAAAAAATTCTACAATTAATAAAATATACAAATAACGAAAACATTCAAAACTACAGACTAATAATTTGCTTGTGCCAAAAAGGGGTTAGTTTAGCATTTGCTGCGTAAGGATAATCTACTTAGCGTTGATTTTCAGAAAAATAACCTAGCTATTGGCGTAATGAACGCCGCATAAGTTTCATTTCGATAAAAATAAAGTGCTAACTAACACATACCTTATCTTAGGTGTCATATACCTTGTTTTATAAGTTTAAGGGCGATGATTATTGTCTTCGCTACAGACAAAAATATTAATAGACAAACATAGATTATTTAACATATCAAGTATTTATGTGGTAACACTCAATCGTTTAACGGTTTACTTTTCAATGGTACAATTTTGATTGGTTCAACGATCACTATTCAAATAATAAGACACGATTCCGCTTCCAACGGGTGCGCATGCAAATTCAAGTTACAGTAATTAATAGTGTCATAAAAGTTAATACGAAAAGAAAAATATTTTTTTCCTTATTCTATCCTGAACAATTATAAATTCACTTCATATTTTATATCAGAATAATTGAGAGATAAGTAAAAAAAATATTATATGTTATGGATATGATAAATACAGTTGGGGTTTTCTTTAACCAATATGTATGTACATAAATTATTTAGAATTTTATAAGTCACGATAGCCGAGTGGTTGGATGGTCGGAATTTCGAGACATGAGACCCGAGTTCGATCCCCAGGTGGCAGGCTAGTACCAATGGGGTTTTCAAAATCTTATGTACGAATTATATCGTTGGCTTGGACATGAAAACAGCGACAGGCTCACCACCTGTCACGTTGTCTCAAAAATATCTTCGGTGGAAGGTGGGTCGAAGGGACTTAATTGTCTAGACTAGATCTCTGTCTACCAGGGGTAGACAGAGATCTAGTAGTATTGGGAATTGCGTGAAGATATTTATTAATTATTTATTTAGGATCTGACATTATGAATTCACATGTTTATTGTCTACGCACAAGGTTCAACGTCGCTGTCGCATTAGGTTTACCCCTTGTGATTGTCTTAATTCTGATAAAATGAAATAAATATGTATTAAAATTACATTTTCTGGTTAATGGCGGTTCCGTCGGATGTCTGACTTCATCATAAAGACGCGTCGACGAATTGACTTGACCATGCTGCAAATTGATTCTCATATCTCCTAATTAATTCTGTTTGCGTAACCCAATATGTGAGTACGATAAAATTCGTGCCAATAAAACGTAACGATCCTTGTTCATGTCATTTATAATAGAATTGAACTCGATACTCATTATTTTAAATTATGAATGTAAGTGAGAATGAAACGGTTGTATTGATGTTCAAAAGGGGAAATAAAAATGTATTTATACATATGAACTTTTCCCTAATTTTCTTGTAAAAGCGTTCAATTTCAAATTCAAATCATCAAAAAGCCAGAGAAAAAAAAAGAGAATATATAGACTCTAGATAATGGACTCTGCGTTCACTACTGTAGCTACCTACTAATTACTAATTATGTCTGTTATTTTTTTTATTGAAATAAAGCGAAAAAATTGTAAATGACAGGGTACCAGGATATAATAAGGATAACGCGAATAAGCGTCAAAAATACAAGACAATAGACAAGAAATTCGTCCAATTCGTCTAGTAACATGAACTATCTATCAGGCATTTTCCGCCAACAAATGGTAGGTATATTATTTCCTAAATCCTAGCCATTAAAGCAGTGCAGTGTTTTCTATCTGCAAATTAACAGCCGGAGATGATAGTCCCGGAAAACATATAACTGAACTTTCGTCGGGAAAGAGCGGAAACACTGAAAAATCTTATAAAATTTAAGCAACTTTTTTGATTTCAATGGGATTTCATCATCAGATTTTGACTTGGCGACATTGGGACTTAATTGAAAGTATCCGCTTTCAAAAAATACGGCGGATAATTGATTATAAGAAAACAAATATTAAAACAACATGCAAATAATTTTAAAACCTTCTCATTTTTTTTAAATAGTAAAGTTTTTTTAAAGTTTAGTTTTTTAAAGTTACTCAAGTGCTTTTTAAAATTAAAAAATTAAACAGACTGGCGACAGTTGTAGTGTTTATGTTGCGAGGTGTTTCTTACTGCAATTGTCAATCCGTTAGCCAAGTTTAGCGATTATGTCAATTCACACTCACGGTATAAATTTGAAGTAAAATAATGAACATAATAAAATGATTTATGAAATCTAATAAGAGTCCACCCATCCGCTTTTACCGATTAAATTAAAACTGTTCAGGTATGTTATCTAGCATTGGAAATCACCTAACACTAACTAACATAAACCTAACCACCTGTCACGTTGTCCCAAAATGTCTTCGATGGAAGGTGAGTCGAAACGACTTTATTGTCTAGACCTCTGTCTACCCCTGTATTGGGAATGGAGTGAAGATATTTATTTATTTTTATTTCAATTCAAAAGAAAGGGATAATGTGAAACAATTGTGAAATAAGTTTGTGAGCTTTTAACATCGGGTATACCCATTGATTACGATTACTAGTATCAAGTAAATTAAAAGTCACGATAGCCTAGTGGTTGGGTGGTCGGAATTTCAAGTCAAGAGACACGAGTTCGATCCCCAGGTGGCGGGCTCGTACCAAGGGGTTTTCAAAAACTTACGTACGAATCATATCGTTGGATTGGACATAAAGACAGCGACGGGCTCACCACCTGTCACGTTGTCCCGAAAATGTCTTCGGTGGAAGGTGGGTCGAAGGGATTTAACTGTCTAGACTAGACCTCTCTCTATCCCTGTATAGGGAATTGCGTGAAGACTTTTATTTATATTTAAGTAAATTAAAAAATTAGAAAAAACGGAATCGATAAACAAAAATGGTCTAATTTTTCATCATGGTAACGCATGATACACTCACGCACACATCTTACGCCAATAATTTAAAATTGAAAAAGCTTATGGGAAAGTTTCTATACATCAGTAGCCCTGACCTTGCATTCTCAGATTTTCACCTATATCAGTCTCTACTGAAACACCGATAAACAATTAAGATCCTTCTACCAACCTTCCACTGAAGATATTTTCGGGACATCGTGACAGGTGGTGAGCCCGTCACCGTCTTTATGTCCAAGCTAACGATATAATTCGTACATAAGTTTTTGAAAAACCCATTGGTACGAGCCTGCCACCTGGGGATCGAACTCGGGTCTCTCGATTCGAAATTCCGACTACCCAACCACTCGACTGTCGTGCCTTTTTTGTGATAAATCGTCACAATATTTTTAATAAACATGATTTTATTAAAAAAATATTAGAGAAGATTAAAAGAGAAGTATATACACAGAGACGCTGCAAGTATATTGGTGTATTTTTAATAATAGAATTTGGGATAGAGCAAGTAGAAGAGTGAAACGAGGAGGATAGGGAAAGGTCTCTGGTCACTTAACGCCTGACCAAACGAAGAAGCACAAAGTTGCAGTTTGGCTTTAACACGTACTAATTTTATCTTGTAAGTTATTTTCTCATTAAAGTTTAACCATTCTTTTTGCCTAAAGATTATCTTGTATAGCATTTTGCTGTTTTGTTTTTATAGTTTTTTCTTTGTTTTCATTGCCGCATAACGCTGTTATGTTAGTAGTGCATAACCTAATGTGTATTAGCAGCTATTTTTCTATTAGAATTTGAATGCGTTGAATATTGTGATATCCATTACTTGATTCACCACGGTAGCTAAGGCGTTGCCATGTACCCGTATACTTGTTCAAAGACATAGATCAAGAATTTTCTGCGATAATTTCTTAGGTAATATGCCTTTATTTGAAGACCCCGGTGGATAAGAGACGGACACTGGTTTATATGGTGTTGCCAGGTCTGTGGTCCCAGGTCAGGTCAATTTAGAAAACACTTTTTCTACATTTTATAGGGTCTGGGTGTTTGTAATACTTTCTTTGTCTCTGATTCTATAACACAAGTGCTTAAGGTACTTACTTTGCGATGAAAGCAATGTATGTGATGTTATCCCTATGTATTTATTTATTATCATGAACCATGCATGTTTTAATCCTACTTCTATATTTTATATGACACTTTTCACAGTCGCAAATTCATTAAGAGGTCGTAGTGCAAAGAAGTCATCGAGACGTTGCGCTAAGTGCAACTCCAGGGATCGTTGTCCTCTCAAGTACCGGAGGACGTAGCTGCAACAGGGCTACCAACGTTATATGTAAAAAACTATAACCGTTTACCACCACCTGAATGGAACTGACCTCTATTACGATAATTTACATCTACTCCAGGATAAACAAAATCGTTTCTCATCGAAGTAAAAATATACATTCGTTTACCCTCGCCATATGGTTGGGGCGTAGGTGGAAACTTAGGAAAAACTTTTAATATGCAATAGGTTACCGATCGGTTGCGGGATAACTATTTAAAAAAATATATGACCAAAATTTAGTAGACCGGTAAGGAGCAGCAGCGTCTAAGGTGTGCGGTGATAAGGTACTGCAATCGTCAATCCGCTAGCCAAGCATAGCGATAATGGAAAACCCTGCCGAACCTTTGACATGCAGTGAATTTTACAAGTCATAATTGAGCCATACTCGTAAATGATGATGATTATAGACAGTAAACTTTATTAATCTGCCGAGGTTTTGTAACGATGGAGAGGACTTCATGATCCTTTTGCAAGTGTTAACAATTATTTATAGTCAAGTAGTCAAGCATTGTCTATTATTAAAAAAAAATCGGCAGGGAATAATTTTTTTTGTCATTGCTCCGAAAATTTTTTAGAGACTCAATGTCGCCGTGTTGCTTAGAGCAGGCCATGTCCTCTAAATTTAACCATAATTTGTAGTCTAAAGGTCTGGGCTAGATGACGGCCAGTCTTCAGCTCTTATAAAGTCCGGAACGTTGGTTTCAAGCCAGGCTTGGATACTTGGTGCCTTGCGACCAGGTGCAGAGTCCTGCTGGAAAGGCCACGGCATATTTTTAAAAAGCTTATTGCTGAGAGGTTTCACAACATGATCCAAGACTGAGTCTTGATACACTCTGGCTGAATTTTTCACTCGTTATTCACAAAAATAAGACACGCCCCATCAAACCATCACTGACGCAGGATGATGACCACGTTGTACCTTGCCAACCACTTGAGCAGCTAGCCTACCGTGAGCGTACACTTTATTATTTTGCGTATAATTTGCGCGATAAGTTTTTTTGCTTCCTAATGGGGATTCGTCGATTTCTCGCTTTAATAGCATTAACAGTCTTTGTAGTTCTGACAACATCGACAGAGAAAGTGTTGTTGTATCTGTAGTAGATATACGAACATGCGGCTGATTTGAAGCTTTTGAAGTGTTTGGAGTATGACCGACAACTCCATACTACATTTTGTAATTTGATATTGAATACGAAACAAATATGTGAAATGGAGCAAAACCGAAAGAAGTTTTTAAAATAATACACGTGTTGCAAATTCAAAATAATTAAAAAGTTGAAAAAAGAAAAGTTTTAATGTACCAATATTTATGGTCTGACTAGCTAATCAGTTCCGGCGGTTTTTCTTAATTTCGAATTTCAAGATCCGAATTGACAGTTTGGTCTGGCGGTAAAAACTCATAATGAACGATTTTCTTTCACTTCTGCCATACATATAGCACCTCTACAGTGAATTCAGATTTCGCTATGGACTATGCAGAGTAACTGCTCTTTGCCAACAATGTTTTTTACTTACTTTCTTGTAGGTAATACATTTTTGTCATAAGTGATCAATCTTTAGAAGATCGATTCTTTGGGTGAGATCCTGTATCCAAATACGCAGGGGCTTATTAAATGGATTAGAAACCAAAACTGTAATATATATTTGCCAATTAAAAAAAAATATATCATAATAATTTCTTTTTTGCCTATTTTAGTTATTACTAAAACTTCAATCTTACCAAAACAAGCAGCATTAAAATACTTGGACTGCAAACGCTTAAAGCATTTTTGTGCTGATCTTTTAACAGTGCTCATAAAAATTCTGTTAAATTTAGGGTTGGCGTTGCGTTTTTACGTTGTATGATTGAAATTAATATTGACTATTGATTGATTACTGGTAGAAAAACAACTGAAATATGGCAGGTGCAATGTATATTTTATTTTTTAAATCTATTTTACTCGGTATATTACCCGGTAAGACTATTTATTGATTAACGTAACGAAAATTGGTGGAAATAGCATACTACCAAATATGATAGGTAGTAACTAATTGTATGAATAACAAGGATACGAAACGTTTGCAAGTTGTGCGCAAAATACTGCAGTCAGTTTGC
This sequence comes from Sericinus montela, assembly GCA_029286605.1. Lineage (NCBI taxonomy): Eukaryota > Metazoa > Arthropoda > Insecta > Lepidoptera > Papilionidae > Sericinus > Sericinus montela. The sequence continues at coordinate 6,373,868 of JAGSMR010000035.1, read as the reverse complement.
AAATTGTTATGCAAATTACTGTATTTTAAATATAGTGGTTATGGGTTATGATGGAATATCTCAGGGTTTCAATTGGTGGAAAAGCGATGTAGCCGTCTCCTTAAGATAACGGTTTTATGTATTAGATCAAGTTTAGTATTTACGTCCAAGCAACGATAGCAATAGTACAAAAGTCTATGAAATAACCCATTCACTCCCTAACCCTCTTACCAAATCGAACTCGGATCTTTTGTCTCGAATCTGATCACCCAACCACTTCGCTATCGTGTCTGACTAAACCTGTAATTAATTAAAAAAAGGAAAAACACCGATATTGTTTATTGTAGTTTCCTGAATCTTTTATCTTTTTATATGTATTAATTGTTTAAATATAATATAAAATATCTTCACGCAATTCCCAATACAGGGATAGACAGAGGTCTAGTCTAGACAATTAAGTCCCTTTGATCCACCTTCCACAGAAGATATTTTCGGGACAACGTGACAGGTGGTGAGCCCGTCGCCGTCTTTATGTCCAAGCCAACGATATAATTCATACATAAGTTTTGAAAACCCCATTGGTACGAGTCTGCCACCTGGGGATCGAACTCGGGTCTCATGACTCGAAATTCCGACCACCCAACTACTCGGCTATCGTGACTTTTCGTTCGTAGTAAAATAGGATTTTGCTACGTTAACCCGACCGGGATTCGAACCCGGGACCTCGGAGCTCGGAGCGACACTGTGGAAACCGGTGTGTACGTCGCTCGTCCAGGTAGGACGTCAGATTACTTTTATACATTTGAAATCATCAATCTAATATTAATTTTAATATTCTTAAAGCTAATTTTCTAATCACGACAATGCTATGAAAATAAACTTGAAACTTTATTATCACTTATAAATACCGTTGTCTTTTCTAATCATTTTACCTCCAGATCGATAAATATTTATAACATATCTACATATTAGAAGAAACTATTTAGATAAACTAAATTAACAGTAATAATATTTAAATGAGGATTCTATCTCTAATTGAGACAATCGCTATTCCAATATTTAATATCCATTTGCGTCATAATAATCACAACGACCTGTAAAAGTCTAATAAAAAATCTACAGCACAATATAGGGCCTCCGTTGTTGAAGGGTTTGCAATTACAGTCACGATAGACGAGTGGTTGCGTGATCTTTCGAGTCTGGAAACCCGAGTTCGATCCCCAAGGCTCGACTTATGTACGATTTATGTCGTTGGCCTCAACATAAAGGCGGCGAGGTTAACACCTGTCACGTTGTCCCAAAAATGTCTTCGGTGGAAGGTGGGTAGAAAGGTCTGAATTATCTAGACCACTGTCTACCCCCGTATTGGGAATGGCGTAAAGACATATTATTATATTTATAATTTATGTCTCTCTGGTGGTCTTTCGCGATGAGCGTACGTCTGCAAGAAGTCTTGCAGTGGGTATGTGAGCGTACCAGACGAGGAGCGTTAACTTAACTGTTAGGAATTTAATTAGCCCGCACTACCATACTAGGAGAATTCTGGAGCTACGTCTTTGATAAATAGTAAGCCATAAACGTTAGATTTAAAATGTTACTTATACTTTACCTGCATAGTTTTTAGGTCTGTCTAGACGTAACAGTATCAAAATATTGTCAGAATTGTATTTTTTTCATCCATCAATTACTCATATTATTTTTTTTAGTTTATTTAAATATCTTTTATTGCAATTTCATGTGTATGTATGTATATTTTGCACCGAAATGCCTGTTATCAATAGTCAGGTATTATCTGATCGTTATAAGTTAGATATCTCTTTTCGTACTCCGTGATATCGTCTTCGTTTCTCTCTCTCTCTTATATAAGGATATCTGGATATCTGGTACTGGAAGTGCATCTGTCTTTATGCCTACAAACAGTGTACAACTCTTAATCTCATTTGTCGTCTTTTATATAATACTATTATATAATATATTATAAAATGTCATCTTTCATGTATATTTTTCTTATATACGCTATTGTTATTATGATTGCCACGATAGCCGAGTCGTTGGGCAATCGGAATTCGAGTCAAGAGACCCGCGTTCGATCCCCAAGGCTTGTAATAATGTTTTTTTTTTAAACTTATGTACGATATATCGTTGGCGTGGATATAAAGGCGGCGACGGGCTCACTAGCTGTCCCAAAAATGTCTTCGGTGGAAAGTGGGTCGAAAGGACTTAATTGTCTACACCTGTATTGGAAATGGCGTAAAGATATTTATTTATTGTTTTTTTTTTTTTTTTTTAATTTTATTATGTCCCTCACGGATCCTGGATCCTATGCTCACAACATGAAATGATTCCTTTTTCAAATTCTTTCAATAGATATTCCTTATTCAATGTATTCTATTCTCAATAGATATTATCTATTCATAAGAAATTTGGAAAATGAGGTATAAAAATAGAACTCAATAGTCACTTATGTAACAAGGACAATTTTAGAACAGCCATCGACATAGAATTTTATTCACATTGTTTAAGATAACAAACAAGGTAAGACTGGGTCGAATTCACTATCTGGCACGTGGATCGTTACACCAGCATCTGTAACTGTCTAGTTTTTAACTTTATACCCTTTTTACTGTCAGTAATGTCATCGTTGTAAATGCATGATTTTTGCTTGTCTAGCAAATGATTTTTTTAGTAGATGATCAAGAGTACAAATAAATATCTTAACGCATAGCCCCTAACGGGGTAGTCAAAGAGAACAGATCGCCTAGTGTCACGATCCTTACAAACCTCTTTCGCTTCTTTATATCAAATAATAATTGATCATACACGTACGTTTAAGTATCCAAGTACTCTTGATCCTCCCCTCTTTAAGTAACATGCTCAAGAAAGTTTACTTCGAAGTTTACCTCGACGCTGTATATTTTCTTAACCACTCGGAATCACGCAATTCCCAATACAGGGGTAGACAGAGGTCAAGTCTAGACAATTAAGTCCCTTTGACCCTCCTTTCCACCGAAGATATTTTCGGGACAACGTGACAGGTGGTGAGCCCGTCGCCGCCTTTATGTCCAAGCCAACGATGAAATTCGTACATAAGTTTTTGAAAAACTCATTGGTACTGCCACCTGGGGATCGAACTCGGGTCTTTCGACTCGAAATTCCGACCACCCAACAACTCGGCTATCGTGAATTTATCGGAATCACGCAGTCTCTCAAACTGCCCAAACCATGGAAGTTTATCCAGAGTGTTTATTATTATAATAGAGAAGATATAACTTTTGAAGACCGATGAAATTGATAGAAGTGAAAGTGGTATATAAGGCTCGTGACGCTAGGCGATCTGTTCTGTCTGCCTACCCCGTCTGAGATTGTGAGTGAAAAGTATATTCCTATCGAAATATTTTTGTTACAACTGTTAATTTACGAATAAACGCGAACGATGTGAAAAAAATGTATATCAAACCCAAACTGGACTACCGTGTCGAACTTTCTCTAACCAAAATCTCCCTCAAACAAAATTTTACTTCAAACTGTTACTTACTCTTGTCTGTATTCACCTAAAATATTTTTTTTTAGGTCGACGAGTCTTCTGCCTATGAACTATAGATAGTATTGTTTCAAATAATTTGAATTTTTATAGTATTTTATATAAATGTCAGTCAAGGATTTTGTTTTGGGTTGTCTTAAGTTTTAGTCTGGAGGTAAGTTCTGTTTTGAATATACATTAATGGCGACCGTCTCACCACCTGTCTTTGTGGGTGACAGGTCGCCACCTATCTGACTGACGATCTAAAAAATGTAGTCCCGAAGGGACTACATTGTTTAGAACTTTGACTGCCTCAGTACAGAGAAATGCGTGAAGATCTCTCGTTGTTTTCAGTACTTCTGAACTGATTGCAAAGATGGCTTTTATTTTCGAATGACTCGTTGTCTAGCAAGATCAGTATCACTGCAATCGCACAGATCTTTAAAGTTACGTGACTGATTTGTTGTGCATTGCTTAGATTGATTGTTTGTATGTTTCCTATTGAGAGAGTGTCACATTTGTGCATTAATGTCATACGACATAAAAATCTCATACTTTTTGTCATTTTATTTACTAAATTTTAAAATTTTTGCAATTGCACAGAACCATTGTTAATCAAAAAAACACCGAACGTGTGTGAATTATTTCAAATTAAGTGCAATTTTTTTAAGTGAAAAATTCTGGTGAAATATTCAATTGATCAGTTCGGGTTATAAATATCTTTTTGTGGTCAAAAATTACGAATTCCATCGGGTAGCTAAGCTCCACAAAATGAATCTGGCTCTTCACAGTGTTTCCAATACTTGGAACTTGATTAACTTCGTCACAACTTACCAAATTTTAATTGTATGTCTTTGAAAAAATTTCATCATGACTGTACTTGTTTTTATATAAATAGTTCGATAATGTTAATTAAAACTTTAAAGATTCTGGTGTTTATCTATCTGTCTATCTTTTGCATTCAGGATTATAATTTAATACCGTGAGACGTTACATCTCATCTCTAATCTGTAGTGTCACGGATCCACGATAATTCGTGGATATAATATTAATTCTGTCAACTATTACTTCGAATGATAAGTTAAGAAAAATAATGTTTTATAAATTGCCACTCGATGATAACGAAACTCTTTGATAGGTAACTATTAAAGATTTGCGTTACGTGAATTCACACTGGTAGAAACATAACTTTACTTTTTTAATTAACATTTTCACCCAATTACCTTACTTACTTAAAGGGAGGTGGTAAGCCTATCGTCGTATAAATCGTGTATATTTTATAGAAAAAACCCATTAGTACGAGCCTGTCACCTGTGGATCGAAGTCGAGTCTTTTGACTCGAATTTCGATCACCCAACTCGGCTATGGTGGAATATATAATTTGAATAGTATGATTTGATAACATATCAGACCATTTGAAACAAATGACTCTCCGGAATACAACGTTACCTAATTTTAGACGTTGGGGAATGGCTAGCGTATTAAAAGAGATACCATGGTGGCACCGACTAAAATCCGTTGACGTCTTGCCAGTCAGGCTTGCTTGCATATCAGGGAGTCTTGCGGGAGCACTTTCGCAGTAATCCGCCATCGTGGGTTGCACAAGTTACCCCTTTTCGGGGGAAACAAAGCATCTTATCTCTCTCTCTCTCTCTCTCTCTACTGGTTAGACACGCCGGAACACAGATGCCTCTGTTAGACCAGAGTTTTCCATTTGTAACAGCTGCAGCAACTATACAATACTTCGCAAACTTTCATAATACTTATTGACCTGCTATATGTCAGAACTAAGCTATTAAACGCATCTTACATACTTTTTTCACGTTAGATACGTTGCACCAAAGTAATTCGATACAGTTACACAATACGTACTTATGAATTTTGCACTGGCGTTTACACGTATTACGTTTGACAATGTATTACAATACGATTCAAGCGACATAAAATTCTAGATAAAAGGAATATAGAGTTTATCTTTCTATGCTGGATGTGACCACTCGAAAGATTCTTTAATGCCTTGGCGTGTCATAACAATAGAATTTTATTGTTGAAATACGTCATGAGATACACGTTAGCCTTATGAAAGGTCAGAAATATACAGTTAGTTACAAGAAAAAAAACCAAAACAATTAATGACTCCTATTTCGTTCTCTAATGTGATTAGTACTTTTAGGATTACACATAAATTTATATGTATTTTAATGTATTTTAAATGGATGTAGTAAAGAACTACTAAAATTATTTACATGCGTTCGAAGTCCTTTGAATAGAACTTTTTGATATTGTGAAAATATTTGAAAAAAAAAAACATTGTTTTTAATATATACGCATATACTGATCAAAAAATCTGATAAAAAGTCACGATAGCCGAGTTGAGAGTTGGGAGGTCGGAATTTCGAGTCGAGAGGACCGAGTTTGATCCCCAGGTGGCAGGCTCATACCAATGGGTTTTACAAAAACTTATGTACGAATTATATCGTTGGCTTGGACATAAAAACGGCGAAGGGCTCACCACCTGACACGTTGTCCCGAAAATATCTTCGGTGGAAGGTGGGTCAAAGGGACTTAATTGTCTAGACTAGACCTCTGTCTACCCCTGTATTGGGAATTGCATCTACTGATTCGGGGATGCCTCCAAATTTAGTTTTAAATATGATATTTTTTTTAGTTTTAAACATGATATCTTTTAAGAATATACTGATTAATTATTAGAGTGAATTCGGAAATAGTGGTGAACAGTCCATACAAGAAATTTTGTCATAATTACTATTGCCATTGCTAATATTACCATCGCCATTGCCAATACTAGAGTCGTAAGAGATCTAGAAATTTATACGTTTCGTCCCATCTTCCCCGAAGCTTGGGACATCGTGACAGGTAGTGAGCCTGCTGTCAAAGCACTTCATGAGTATTTATAGTAATTTTAGATATAGCTTATATATATATTATAAAAAAGTTATAATACATTTAAAATACATTCAACTTAATTTTAAAATTCAACCAAGTACTAAACATTTGCGAAAAAATAGGAGTTATTGATAGTAATGCCATGGTTGAATGCACCCGCCATCTATTGCTAGCCAATTTTATTTTTCAGACTGACGGAGTAGCCAGAGAGAATAGATCGCCTACCGTCACGATCCTTACACACCTCTTTAGTTTCTTTCAGATTCATCATTTTCTTCATACATGCTCGTCTACGTATCAGAGTACTGTTGACCCTCTCCTCTTCGATCAATTTGCTCACCTGGTCTTCGAAAGTTAGTCTCGGCCTACCTCGACACCTTTTAATATTAACTTTCGCGCTATATATTTTCTCCACCATTGTAATTCATATTCTTTAAAAATCAATAAAATTACACAATAAATAAAAGCGGGAAACATCATTTACTTACTTGTTTAAAGGCCTGTAAAAGTCCTCTGCAGGACCTAGGCCTGCACATTAAGGAGGATTTACTATAACTGCCATGCCTGGCGAGCGGATTTGCGATCGTGGTACCTGGCACCGTAGACGCTGTTGCCTGTCTCTGGCCATATACTAATGTATAAGACGATTTTCCCGCAATATAGCCATTTTCAATACTTTTCAAGGCACCTACGAGGGAAAGGGGGAAGCGGACCAACATCGCTTACATTGACCTGGTCTCAAAGTACACAGCCCTTCAATGATGTTACCACAAACACCCAGTCCCGATAAAATGTAGTTAATGCAGTAAACACTACAATGACTCAGTCCGAGAATCGAACACGGGACTCCATAGCTGTAATACCTTAAAAATCGTTAAATACGCCACTCGAAGTTTTTAGACTTGTAATACTGTTTCATTTTAAATGATCTCAATTTCTAACCTCCCTCAAACACAAAACATGCCAATGAATTTCTGCGACATCATCTTTATAAATTAATATTAATAGGTATAATTATAGCGAAATTTGGTCTACACTGACTATATCCGCACCCTACAGGCCTTTGGTAGACGAAAACTTGTATTGACTACACCCCACTATTACTACTCTATTGAATCTCCCCTTTGGGGATAACTGTACAAAAATATTTTTTTTACACCCCTGAGGTCTAAGAAGGAATTACACATTGCCTGTAATAAAACTTGCTGCCTATACCTCTTTCTGTGTGTCACAGCATTTAGTACTGTTTGGCGGCAAAAATGGGTATGGGCGTGGTTTTGACTAGAAAATTCCTAGATGAGAGAAAAGTTGAACAAGGGCAATTATTATTTATTTTTTATTGAAGCCCATAAATATTTAAATATACCAGTATCTTAACTCACGGATAATAATAAAACCTATTTATTTTATGGGAAAATTAATATATACATAGATAGGGACAACTTTACATACATTGCTTTAATCGCAAAGTAAGTAGCAAAAGCACTTGAGTTATGGGATTGGAAACAACGAAGGTACCACGAGCATTCAAACCCGAGGAAATACAAAAAAGTTGTTTTCTAAATTGACCCATCTTGAAATCGTACCCGGGACCTCAGAGCCAACGACACTATGAACACCGTACACACACGTCCCTCCACTTCTCGGAAGTCGCCTCACGGAGGTCAGGAAAAGGATTCAAACAAGCAACATTCCAGGATGTGATGTGATGTGGTACATATCAATACCACAGAAATTGCAAGTGCCTTGCCACCCGACCACAGAACTGGTAAATATTAATATTACATGAATTTTAATATTACTCACAAAAAAGTTTACTTGAAATTCAAAACCTTCACCTTCGAAACGAAATTGTAAACACGTGGTGTTTTTACCATTACAAATCGCTACTGAATTACTTCACTAACGTAACATTCTATAACCGGTTTGGAAACAAACTAAATTCAAGATACGATATGTATAGCTTATCTTAATATGAAACCATTTTACAACCGATACACTTCGATTTAGAGGTGAATAATATTCCATATAAACTAAAAATAAACACCAAAACATACCAGTTGAAAAAGCTTCAGAGCAAATTTCAGTTTCAACGCGTCCCTCTTGATCGATGAAACTGGAAGAAATCAAGTCGTAACTAGAATTAATAATTGCTGTAATTAAAAATTATTGTTTGTGTACTATAAGGGCGCGTTGTGTTTATAAGTCGCGCAACAGGAGGTTTTGTTGCTTTTGCCGTCGACTCCTTCGCGAATCGCACGCGCCTTGCCGGCTCGCGGTTATCGTGAATTTAGAACCGATAATTCATATAAATAAAATTGACACTTGAATACACTGATGACAATTATTCCATTTGAATTTCCTTCTAGCATATTTATTTAGTACAAATAACGGTAGTGTTTTAGTGTATTTGTTGAGTGATAATGGTTTTTATCTTGTGGCTTCGTGAGTGACATTTTCAACACAATGAAATAATTGCAGGTGAGACAGATCGTGTTATAACATTTTATTTTGTTAGAGAAATGTTGTGATAAAAGTTAAATTAAGGAAAACAGGCAAGCGACAAAGTTTATGTTAACATAAATTTTATTTTAGAATAGAAAGTGTTGATTTTAACATAAATTTCTTAATTGTGATAAACTTTGTGATGAAAATGATCAATGGATCATTTTTGAATAATGATATTTGAAATATTTGTAATATATAATAAAATAAGTTAACTTTATGTTACATTAATGATCTATCAGTTCTAACGTCTTTACTAACTAAAAAAATACATTATAATCCTTGTTCAAATATCTCTTTTTTTATTAAAATAAAAGTTATAAAAATACATTTTAGAGTAATATTTCTTAAACAAATCTCAGCCTTTATAGAAACTTAATTTACATAATTTGTTTAACAAAATCTAGTTTCTCAGTTGAAAATTGAAATTTTTATAAAAACTTAATTATTTTAATCAATGTACGTCACCACAAAACATTTTTCTTAATGTAGATACCATTGTATGTTGCCAGGCAACGTCAATAAAAATTATATGTACATATTATGTTCATATTTACAAATAATGACAAACAGAAAGACTATTGTCTTTATGTCCTAAAATATTTTTACGCCTTTCCCAATACAGGGATAGATAGAGGTTTAGACAATTAAGTCCCTTCGACCCTCCGTTCACCGAAGACATTTTTTGGTACAACGTGACAGCCTTTCGCCATCCTTATGCCCACGATATAACTCGTACATTGGTTTTTAAAAAAGCCATTGGTTAGAGTATGCCACCTGGGTCTCTTGACTCGAATTCCAATCACCCAACTACTCGGCTACGTGACAGAAAATAATTAAATATATAAAATACAATACAGACTTTATATATTTAATTTGAAAATAAATAAAAATAAAATAAATAAATATCTTCACGCAATTCCCAATACAGGGGTAGACAGAGGTCTAGTCTAGACAATTAAGTCCCTTTGACCCACCTTCCACCGAAGATATTTTCGGGACAACGTGACAGGTGGTGAGACCGTCGCCGTGTTTATGTCCAAGCCAACGATATAATTCATACATAAGTTTTTGAAAAACCCATTGCTACGAGCCTGCCACCTGCGGATTGAACTCGGATCTCTTGACTCAAATTCCGATCACCCAACCACTTGACTATCGTGAGTTTTTTTGTACCATAATATTTACTAATGAAATTTTTTTAAGATATTTAACTAATTTTATTTTTATATTTAACTAATTTTATATTATATGTTTGGATTACAGTGTGATATCTAATGGAACAACGGAACAGATAGAAAGAATATCCTTTAGTCTTAAATACAATACAAACAAACTCTTAAATAAGAGTCTGTTTCTTTTGAAAAATCTAAAAATTCTTCACTTATATTTTATAAATATAAGTGAAGAATTTTTTGGAGAAGTTTTTGGAGAGTTAAAATTATTTTTTCCAATTAATTAGTATAGTAATGTATATGCGATATAAGGCCTATGGTCAATAATGTACTTTGGACAGGCTGTAAAAATAAGAAAAAGTAAAGATTTTTAATCTTTACTTCATCTGTTCTGATCTGTTCTCTTCAGAGAGAACCGATTGCCATGTTTCACGATCCATACATACCTCTTTCGCTTATTTCAAAATCATACTTTTCTTCATACATGCACGTCTTGGTAACAGAGTACTCTTGGCCTTCCTCTCTGTGAGCAATTTGCTCACACACACACTGGTCTTCGAACGTTAGTCCGGTTTACCTTTACCCCTTTTAATATTAACTTTCGCGCTGTATATTTTCTTCACCATTAGGTTTTCACTCAAAAAACTCTCATTCATTTCTTCAAACCATGGAAGCACGCCCTTATCATATTTAAAAAAAGTCAAGATAGCCGCGTGGTCGGGTGGTCAGAATTCGAATCAAGAGACCCGATTTCGAACCCCAGGTGGTAGGCTCGTACCAATGGGTTATTCAAAAAACTTATGTACAATTATATTGTTGGCTTAGACATTAAGACGGGCAACGGGCTGACCATCAGTCACGTTGTCCCAAACATTTCTTCGTTGGAAGGTGGGTCGAAACAACTTAATTCTCTAGACTTTAGTCTACCCCTGTATTGGAAATGGCGTAAAAATATTTTTATATCATATTGTAGTTTTTAATAAATAAATTCATATAACTTCAGTGTAGGGAAACTAAGTTTCGTCTGAAATTCTTCTACCCTTATGATTATTTGTTCTACGAGCTATGTAACAGACTCATTGCCACTTCAACTAGAGGCTGAGGCTGTGTCGGTTACGCCAGCACCTATACCAATTTATATAGATTCTATCACGCAGAGCAACACTGATCATATCTATATCTCTTTTCACAGCCCGCTAAATGACTTTGAACTTTCTTATACGGCTTGTAGAGATTAACCACGACTCGAAAGGACGTGTTTCTACTCTAGAGACGAACTTCAGACCCATTCTACAAATCAAATAATCCGTCAGAAAATTATAGAACTTCTGTAACCAATCAAAGTAAACTAGACAACATGTTATGCTTTTATCTTTTGTTACGTTCATTCGCGTACCAGCAAAAGCTACCGCTTAGCACGTACGACATGCGTCCCTACGCAACGTATATGCACGAGGTACATCGCACCTCCACACTAGACGCATTCGGTTTAAACGCTGTTGGCTTCTACAATTATATTCCTTCTTTAGGTTCTTTACTATCCATTAAATAGAAAAGATTGGTATCGAAATAGTCACGATAGTCGAGTGGTTGGGTGTTCGGAATTCGCGTCGAGAGACCCGAGTTCGATCCCCAAGGCCTTATTAATGGGTCTTTTCTACAAAACTTGTGTACGATTTATAACGTAGGCTTGGACATAAGACGACCGGTCACGTTGTCCCAAAAATGACTTCAGTGGAAGGTGGGTCGAAAGGTTTTAATAGTCTAAAACTGCGTCGTGAAGTTTTTTTAAGATTTTGTGTAAGCAGTTAACGTATTCTTATATTTGTTTAAAAATATTTAAACATTTTTCCACATTACAAGATAGTTATGAAAGCTGGTGGCTGATGGTTTATCTGTTCGAAAATATTCACATACGTAAACACAACGTATTCACTTCCTATTTAGAATGATTCATACGTTGATCTAATAATAATATTTTACATACTTCAAATGTTACTTTGATGCGATGCCAGAATTATATGTAGTCCTTCCGAAGACAGCGCGTTTGTATAAAACTTTTAGTACAGATGAAGCCTTTTAATATATTTTATTTTTTGCATGAGTTTGTAAACTTGTACGGGGTAAACTCTACAATTGCTGAACCGTTTCTAATTTTCTTTTACCATTTAGAGCTTATGTTAATCTGGTGTGATTTGTAATAATAATAATATATCTTACGATAATAATACGCATTAACCGATACAGAAGTAGCAAGAGACCTAGATAAAAGAGCTTAAAATTATATTACAGGATCGACAATAAAAGTCTCCTATTTTTGCCAGCCGTGATGAAAATGTATATTTTGTTACTAGATGCCAATGAATTAATTTTTCCACCTGAATGGGAGGTTTTTTTGTTGGGTTAGGCGAGCTATCCGGGCGACGAAAAAATTAGTATATTGTGCAGTAACTAAATAATATACAATGATTTATAAAATTGACTATATTTGCTTGGAAGGCCTAACATTTTGTGATGTGTGAATATGACAATATACCCTGCCCACAGACGGTGGCGATTTGACAATGTAAATATATATTGTAAATATTTTACTTTTAAAAGTATGGATTTTAATTTGTACTTTAATTTATTAATTAACTAATTTTACATGTTTCATTTAAAAAAATCCAACACATTGACTCTAATATATTGCTAAATGTAAATAGTCGTGTGTCATCGGCGTAAAAATTCACAACATTTCTTCTCGCGAGTGACGTAAGAAACAACTAAGAGAAAAGCCTTCAAAATACTATTACCGACAGAAGGCTCGATAACCATCTCGAAATATACTAGATTGAAATTCAGTATACCGGTGACGAGCAACAGCATCTAAGGAGCAAGGTCTGTAGTAATGCAATTAGTTTGCCAAGATTAGCGATAGTAAACCCTTCGTTTCGGGAGAGGCCTGTGACCTGCGGTCGACTTTTTCAGGCCTTTATGTGAATATCCATACAGTTTCAACAAATAATATATAAAACATACACGTGACGAATTGTTAACCTCCTTTTTTGCAGTCGATTAAAAAAGCGTAAACGTATTTGTAGTCTCTACCATAACTCATCGATGTGCTGTCATCGTACTTCTTCATTTATTAAACAGGAAATTATGTTTAAAAGGTACAATCATAGTTATTACACGATTAATTTGTATTTAATTGTATAAAACCCCGCAAGAAAACTACGATATTTACCTCTATTCAACTGACACAGAAACTTACATTTTGTGTAATAAAAATTTTAAAGCATGATTTCTTGAGATAAAACAAATCTCTTAGTGACATTGACCGTCTTCCATCGGGCGTGTAGTTTACGTTTTCCTCTTGATAATATCCGTATATTGCGGAGCGGTGACTCGTTTTTTAATATTTATGTTCTTTCCGGTAGAAGTATCGCTCTTCCACCTAATGAGGTAATGATTTTTGGGTTAAATAACACACTTAAAGGCCTGTAAACATACATACATACATAACGTCCTGTTAAAGTCCACTGCAGAACTTAGGCCCCTCCCACAAGGAGGATGATGATGATGATGATGATGATGAGTATGCCATAATCGGAAAACGTGGCGCGCGGATTGCCAAGCGTGGCACGCGGATTGGCCATCACAGTACCAGACACCTAGCACCTCAGACGCTGCTGCCCATCTTCGGTTTTTTTTTGATCTGATAGTTTAAGCCCCCGCCATCTATCGGTTGCCAAACGATTTTAGTTTAAGGCTGTTTCCCTTAGTCGCCTCTTACGAAACCCCTGAGAAGAAAGGGAGTGGCAAGATGCTTTCGTTACCACTTAATAACGGCCTGTATAGGTAGACATCTCAGTAAAATACTGGTGCAAGACGTACGCCTCCCATTAAGAGGATTAGCTATAATCGCCAAGCTTGGCTAGTGGAATGTTGATCGTAGTACCAGGTACCTTTTACCTTAGACACTGTTGCCCGGTGTGATTAATTTTAATCTGGTATTTTGAACATGGTTTTCCCGCCTTCAGTTGTTTGCCTTCATGAATTTCAAGTCTTTTCCCATGACATCTCTCATGATACCGATGAGATGAATGAGTTGGAAATATTCTTACGCAATTACCACAGGCATATTGGTTAAACAACATATAAACAGCGGCGACTCGGATGGTACTGTACCAATCGTTAGGGTTAAAACTAACGTAACAAAGAAGAAAAGTAAAGTAAAGTGAATGCCCACTGCTGCGCAAAGGCGTTGGAGAACGTCCTCAAAATAATATTTGTTTTTTATTTCTCATACTGTTCGTAAAGTTAGTGTTTAAAATTTTTTAATCACTTCGTAAATTGTACGGCGTTATCTTGGCGTATCGAAAAGAAGCAAAGAGATGCTTCGCAATATGGCAGGTTTGACCGAATGGTGAACCAATATATGTCACGATTCACCAGTTGACCAAAAAGGTGTCAAGGTTGGTCAAGATTAACTGTCGAAGACGAAGTCAAGCGTATTTAGAGAACAAGACGTGGGTATATGAGAAGGATGTAGAATTTGAATGAAGCGAAAAAGGTTCGTAAGAAAGATGTCATCTTTCTTTTCTGAGTGATCTGTACTTTCTGCCTACAGTCTCACGGACTATGTGTAAAGATAATACAATAATATGATAATATCACTTTTATTAGTGCCGGCCCGGAGATACAACCCGGGTCATTCGTGTCTAAGAAAGCGCCCCTGGCTTCTAGTCTACCACAGAAAGTACTTCAATTAAAAATGTCTTATTTGCCTTACTCCTGAAACTAAAAAAAAAAAAAACTCAAAATGAAAACACTATAATGATTTTGAATCTAATAATATTTCCGTTTGAAAAATTGGATTTCAAGAAAAGAACGGTAGTTGTGAGACTAACATCCGTTTTGAATTTGAATTTTGTTTCTTTTATATTGCTTGAAGAATTTCTTAGCAAACTAAAAAAAGAAAAACTTGACACATTAGTCCAACTTACTCCAAGTCCAAAGTCACAAGATTACTATTACACATTCCAGTTAAATCTCGCTTAAAACTGACCTACGTCAAACAATACAAGTTTACGTAGGTGTACTTCTGCTTCTTAATAAAATTGCACATTAATTACGTATAAAATCATTTACATTTTGCTGACAATTTCAATGCAACATTACGAGATAATTTCAACACGGTAACGTTATTATTACGACGAGATACGGGTTTTAATAGGTCTGACATTAACGAACAGCTGAAAGCCTTATCAACATCGTACTATTCATTCACAGCGGTTATTTGTGTTAAACTGTGTCCGGACCATTAGATAACTTTTTTATTTGAGTTATTTTATACCGACATTTTGGCATTAATGCTACCGTTTTTTGAGTCACAGTGATTACACTATTATTATAATATACCTATGTAGGCTTTCGCATTCGTCGCAAGGCTATTATATTGTTATTATGTAATGGCTTTGAATTAATATACATACGTAGATATGGACAACATTACATACATCGCTCTGATCCTAAAGTAAGTAGCTTAAGAAGTACTACGGAATCAGAAACAATTAAGGTACCGTGGTACCTTCATTGTTTCTGATTCCGTAGCCGTAGGAAGCCGTACGTGTAGCCGTAGGAAGTGTAGAAGAAGTGTTCTTCTACCGACCGAGAATCGAACCCGGGACCGTTGTCTTCAAAATTTTATGTTAATTAGAAGAAGTTTATTACTAGACTTTTCAAAACTATCTTTAGACTGTTAGGCTTATAGATAAATTAGAAATCCGTCGGCATCGAGCATTCTAATCTTCGGGATATTTATCGAAACACGATTATGATGAGTCCGGGATTTTGACTCAACCTATTCCAATTATTCCTTCAACAAATGCTTCAGCGATAAAGTCACCTAAGACGAAAAGATGAGCATCTTACGCTAATCACAAAAAAGCTCTGAATTTATAAAAAAATATCTTCACGGCTTTCCTAATACAAGGGTAGCCAGAAGTCTAGATAATTAAGTCCTTTTGAACCACCTTCCACCAAAAATTGTTTGGTATATTAAAATAGCAGATGAACGTTTCTTGTTAGGTGATGTAAAGTAAGGTGTAGAAGAATGGACACAGTTACAGCAATAATTAAACTTCTGAAACTGTCCGCTTATTAAACGTTTCCTGCTCACATCATCAAACGTCTCCGGCCCGGCTTCCCGCAACTATAAATGTGTTTCCAACAAACATTTCGGCAGGAACGGAAAAGGAAATAAACATCCTCAAAATTTAACATTTTCCACCATTGTAAGACCTGAAAAATAACTTAATATAAAGGTAATCACAATGCCTAGCTGTAACAGATACAGCGGGAATAAATACTTCGCATAGGTTTATATATAGTCGTAAATCTTGTCGCAGATATATAATATTTATGAAACCTAAACTTACATAAGTATACAATCGGGAACTCAATGGTTCAGATTCCTTTTTTAAGTAAACGTATTTGTAATATCCCGTCCTGTCCACATTGTGTAGGGCTTACGCCGTAGAAAAAGTCTTGGAAACTCGTACACTCAAATATGCAGGATATGGCTAAGCTCCCGCACACATCTGCTATATCACAATTACACAGTACTCAAGACGAAGTCGCCTCGCCAGCTCTTCCACATGCTTAGTATATGGATGGAAGACACCTGTTTTCAAGGTGTCGACATGTGTCTGTGGTCCCTGGTTTGATTCCCGGACGGGTCAATACAGAAGGTCACATTTCTTACATTTTCTCGGGTTTGGGTGCTTGTGGTGCCCTCGTTGTTTCCAATTGCATGACACAAGTGCTTTAGCTATTTTCTTTGGGCCCAGAGCATGTACGATATGTTGTCCCTTTCTATGTTTAGAATATAGGATATTCTAAACTTTTTATTCTAAAATTTACATTAATGACACAATTGAATTTACATAAAATAAGAGATCATTACAGTCAGTTCATAAACTTCTACTCATTTATTGATAGGTGATTGACGCCGACAGGTTTATGATCGGTTATTCCAAATAAGCAGTGGTGTATGGTACGTTGAAAGAACTGCATTTTCTGGTTCCTTCTACCTCCACACCTCAGTATTAGAAAATACGTGAAAATAATAAATGGAAGCACATACAGGGTCAAGAGTACTCGGATACCTAGACATGCATGTATGATGAAAATAATGAATCTGTTAGAGGCGAAAGAGGTATGTAAGGATCGTGAAACTTCGCGATCTGTTTTGTCTGGCGATTCCGTCAGGGACTGTGCGTGAAGATAAATAATAATAATACTCAATAATGGAGTACATACACTGCGCGGTGTAGATATTAGAAAAGCTCTTATACTCGTTATTTTTCCTAAAGTTATTGGGATAACCTCTGCGGCAGCAGCAGATTAATACAGACTCAAAGTGATTATTAAGAGGATGATGATTAGAATAGAAGACAGAAATGGTATTACAAAATATCCTTGAGTCCTTTTGCCAGGATCGATAACAATCGCGATATGCCACTTGAGATATTATGTTAAGTGTCCAAGAAATACACAAGTAGATCTGTTAGTTGCCTTGATAGATAGAACATAATTGAATATAATGACGTGGAAACTCATAATAGAAGTAGACCTAAACAATTCAATAATTACTTTAGGGATAAGTCTCTTTATATTATACTCATCGTATATGACATCTGTCATGTCATATAGAAGTAATGAGGGAAATGGAAGGAAATTATTTCTTAATGTATTTCTACTCGTATATACGAATGTCGATACCAAACTAAATATTTGTTTGTAATATTTTATATTAAATGTTTTCTTATTCCGGAAGGCTATCGTAACTGGTACATGACGGCCCGCTGGCGTAGTTGCTATTGACACAGCAGTTGAAGCAGCAGGTTCAAATTTCGATATGAGCTAGCATTTGTATGATGAACATGACTATTTATACTCGAGTCATAGATTTTATCAATAGTATATTATTAAAGGCGAATGACGTAGGTAATTCTTTAATTTTTAATTACATAACGTCTCTATAATAATTAATTTTAAAAAATATCTTCACGCAATTCCCAATACAGGGGTAGACAGAGGTCTAGTCTAGACAATTAAGTCCCTTCGACCCACCTTCCACCTAATATATTTTCGGGACAACGTGACAGGTGGTGAACCCGTCGCCGTCTTTATGTCCAAGCCAACGATCTAATTCGTACATAGGTTTTTTAGAAAAACCCATTGGTACCAGCCCGCCACCTGGGGATCGAACTCGGGTCTCTTGACTCGAAATTCCGACCACCCAACCACTCGGCTATCGTGACTTATAATTAATTTAACTTATAATTAATTTCTGCTAAGTAACGCCTGAGAGTATTGACGCCAATGTTGAAAAAGGAGTCTAATTGTTAGGGAGGTGGTGGTAAGCTTATACCAACTGGAATTATTGCCGTATCGTTCAGAAGAAAGTTAGTCATCGCATTTCACCCCGGGAAATATCACTAGACGACAATTGCCACATAATTGTATAAAAATAAAAGAAACAGTAGTTGTCAAGTGTACCAACTGTAGCAAAACCCCATACATTGAAACCTTTCAATGTAGGAATTTAGTTACTATTAAACAATGCTGCAGAAAAGGCTTAATTTGGTGTTTCTCTAAGTAATATAATCGGTACAATGGTTTTTGTAGCAATACAATGGTAACCTACATAGGAGGGTAATTGTAACAACCAATAAGCTGAAGTGGTTTGGTCCAGCCACCTGACTCTCAAAAGCAACCTCTAGTAGCAACCTCGTGCAGACAAACGCAGTGTAGACATACAAAATGTGTGACCTGCACAATGTTGTAGAAGATCGATGGACGGATAAAGACGTTCTCCTCTTTCTATTCTTTTATCTCTCTAAATGATAAATGTGCGCTATTAAATGCTACTATCAAAAGTCTTCCACTAAGTCATCTACTTTTATATTACTCCCCTATAATACATATCAGATTGGTAAGTAAAAACCCTAGTAAAGTAGTCAGGTTTACGTAGTAGTACGTAAAATAATACTTAAAATACAGGAACTACTGCATTAAAAACAATGTTGAAACCTACTAGGTATACATTCCAAATTATTGAAAATATGCTTTCGCAAGACAAATTATATCTTCCTACTTAAAAAGTATACTTATATATTCTACATGTAGTCTATAAAAGTTAATGCCAATGTGGAAACATGGCTGTTAATTTTTTAAGTTAATAAAAATGCCGAAATTGTTCATTACACAAAAGCTTTCAGGAAATCCAATTACATTTAGTAGGCGCACTAGACGTTTAACGTAATAATACGTTTTTCGTAAAACTCACTAATAACAGTGTTATTATAAACGTTTAAGATTGTGTTTCTTTATTATATTTCTGTGACGTTGTGACGGCTCAACGGATTCGAGTTAAATTAGCAATAGAAGTGGCCATAATCCTTTATTACTTTTATCTCGCAAAACTTGGAGGTTCATGTTAGATATTATTTCACATATAAACTCTCATTTATATACTATTCAGTACCTTCTTGGCAATATTATCATTATATCAGTTGGCAAGTATACGCCAAATGTTTTGTCAAGGCAGTCTCCAACATTAGAGACTGAGACTGCCCGGCACGCTGCCCCAGTGCATGTTGGCAGGTAGGTACCCCACGTCTACGAATGATTACTTTTTATATCTTCTTCCTAATTTTATTTAATCGAGGTGTTTTCATTCATCGTCGAGGCTGTGATAAAGATTTTTTTTTATACCACGTCCTTTTGTGACACCACGTCCTTATCGATGTTTTTTTTATAGAGAAGGAAGGCAAACGAGCAGGTGGCTCACGTGATGGTAAGTGATAATCGTCGCCCATGAACATTCGCAGTACCAGAGGTATAGGAGATGCGTTGCCGGCTTTTGAGAAAGGTATAGGCTCTTTTCTTGAAGGTCCCTAAGTCGTATCGGTCTGGAAAAACCGCTGACGGCAGCACATTCCATAAAGTGCCATCGAATGCCGTGCTCGTATCTGTGACTTATCTTTCGCAGTCCGCACTTAGAAACGTTGGGTTATAGACGATATCACTCGTATGTTAGCAGCTAAGTAAACGGAGTAGTCATTAAAAAGGAAACAATAAATGCTAAGTTATTTATCTATTATATATATATATATATATATATATATATATATATATATATATATATATATATATATATATATATATATATATATATATATATATATATATATATATATATATATATATATATATATATATATATATATATATATATATATATATATATATATATATATATATATATATATATATATATATATATATATATATATATATATATATATATATAGATAGCTGACCTGTTGTAAAATTGAAAACAGAACCTGAATTGATTTATAAGATGAGTCAAATATATAAATAACTATATATCTTCACGCAATTCTCAATACAAAGGTAGACAGAGGTCTAGTCTAGACATTAAGTCCCTTCAACCCACATTCCACCGAAGATATTTTCGGGACTACGTAACAGGTGGTGAGTCCGTTGCCGTCTTTATGTCCAAGCCAACGATATAATTCGCACATAAGTTCTTTGAAAAACCCATTGGTACCAGCCTGCCACCTGGGTATCGAACTCGGGTCTCTAGACTCGAAATTCCGACCACCCAACCACTTGGCTATCATAAGTATCGGTATAAGTTGAGTCAATCAGAATAAACCGAGTAGGCATAAAAAGATGCGTTAAAAAGAAAAAAAATACGTGGTTCAATGAACTAATCAGACAGGTATTTTTAATAAGAACAGTTGACATTTCATAAATTGTTTGATATTCGTTCCAGGGATTATAATTCTGAAGCAGTTACGACCTTAGCAATATTTTAAAAGTCGTATGCATTAAACTGATCGTAATTGAAGAAACGGACAAATATTTAGAAAACTCTTTGTAAAAAACAACAAAAGTACCTAAGTAATTTTGTGTTTTGATACACTATATAAGTCAGGTACAAGATCCAATAAATAAAACGCTAACCTTTTTAGTTACATTGCTACCGCACCTCTAAATTGCTTCACCTATGTTCATCAAGGATCAATGTGGGTGTTTATGGGCTAACAACATTTCTTCTTCAATTCCCATACTTGCAATATTGTAAGGAAAGTTTTATTTATGAGGAAATGACGAATACTTTTTTTAACCTGGTTAGTACTTCGAGATTCTAATTATTTCGTAGAATTTGTTTCTGTGATAATAAAAGTAGTATAAATAATATTCTTTTCTCTCTTCTATCCTTCGCCATCCCCTTAATTCCCCAACTATTTTCTTAAAGGAAGGCAGTGCACACATAACAACGTTTTTTTTTTTGCGAGTGTCAATGTTATGTAAGTATAATGGAAATGCAGCCAGCGTTCTTGGTACCATGCCACGAGGAGTAGGGCTCTACGATTATAATAGTTTTTAGTTAATAAGTATTGTAAATATTAACATAATTTTTTCTGTAAATAAATATTTATATTCATCAAAAAGTATAATGGTAAGAACTGAATCGCTTGCTTCAAACAGCTTTGGTGGCGAGTGGCGTATACACCGGTTCTGACGGTGTCGCCATGTCTCAGGTCCCGGTTTCGATTCTAGGTCAATGTAGAAAAAACACTTTTTCTACATTTTCTCGGATCTGGGTATTTGTGGTGCCTTCGTTGTTTCCCATTCCGTAACACAAGAGCTTTAGCTGCCTACGTTGGGATCAGAGTAAGTACTGCTTGTTTGTCAAATTCTTAAATACAAAAAAAAAAAATACGTGGTTCA
Organism: Sericinus montela; assembly: GCA_029286605.1. NCBI lineage: Eukaryota > Metazoa > Arthropoda > Insecta > Lepidoptera > Papilionidae > Sericinus > Sericinus montela. Next base: position 6,351,965 of record JAGSMR010000035.1, on the reverse strand, counting down.
ATGAACTAATCAGACAGGTATTTTTAATAAGAACAGTTGACATTTCATAAATTGTTTGATATTCGTTCCAGGGATTATAATTCTGAAGCAGTTACGACCTTAGCAATATTTTAAAAGTCGTATGCATTAAACTGATCGTAATTGAAGAAACGGACAAATATTTAGAAAACTCTTTGTAAAAAACAACAAAAGTACCTAAGTAATTTTGTGTTTTGATACACTATATAAGTCAGGTACAAGATCCAATAAATAAAACGCTAACCTTTTTAGTTACATTGCTACCGCACCTCTAAATTGCTTCACCTATGTTCATCAAGGATCAATGTGGGTGTTTATGGGCTAACAACATTTCTTCTTCAATTCCCATACTTGCAATATTGTAAGGAAAGTTTTATTTATGAGGAAATGACGAATACTTTTTTTAACCTGGTTAGTACTTCGAGATTCTAATTATTTCGTAGAATTTGTTTCTGTGATAATAAAAGTAGTATAAATAATATTCTTTTCTCTCTTCTATCCTTCGCCATCCCCTTAATTCCCCAACTATTTTCTTAAAGGAAGGCAGTGCACACATAACAACGTTTTTTTTTTGCGAGTGTCAATGTTATGTAAGTATAATGGAAATGCAGCCAGCGTTCTTGGTACCATGCCACGAGGAGTAGGGCTCTACGATTATAATAGTTTTTAGTTAATAAGTATTGTAAATATTAACATAATTTTTTCTGTAAATAAATATTTATATTCATCAAAAAGTATAATGGTAAGAACTGAATCGCTTGCTTCAAACAGCTTTGGTGGCGAGTGGCGTATACACCGGTTCTGACGGTGTCGCCATGTCTCAGGTCCCGGTTTCGATTCTAGGTCAATGTAGAAAAAACACTTTTTCTACATTTTCTCGGATCTGGGTATTTGTGGTGCCTTCGTTGTTTCCCATTCCGTAACACAAGAGCTTTAGCTGCCTACGTTGGGATCAGAGTAAGTACTGCTTGTTTGTCAAATTCTTAAATACAAAAAAAAAATCACGTTTAGTAATATTTTTTATGGACGATTTTTTCAATCATGATGCAATCAAACTAGTTAATCTACTTCGACGTTTAAGAATAAGAATCGCTTAGATTTAATTAACTTTTTTTGGAATGTTCAATGAAATAATTATTGAGAATTTAAAGAAGCTCTTAGCTGCGACGTCAATTATGTACTAAGAATGTACTAAGAATCGTGAAACATGTACTAACATATATACACTCAATTGAGCTCATTAAGTTGAGGACAATATAGGGCTTAATAATTTACAGCGCTCTTGCTATATCTTCACGCAATTCTCAATACAGGGGTAGGCAGAGGTCAAGCCTAGACAATTAAGTCCCTTTGACCCACCTTCCACCGAAGATATTTTCGGGACTACGTGGCAGCTGGTGAGCCCGTCGCCGTTTTTATGTCCAAGCCAACGATTTAATTCGCACATAAGTTTTTGAAAAACCCTTTGGTACGAGCCTGCCAACTGGAGATTGAACTCGGGTCTCTCGACTGGAAATTCCGACCATACAACCACTCGGCTGTCGTGACACATCAATGCAAACGCCTGCATCATCATGCAAACGTTTGTCAATATATGTATAAACGACAATTAATATTTTTATTTTATTCTCGTCTCCATCAGAAAATGGTTATAATTGAAAATAAATAAACCTTAATTTGATGTTTTAAAATAATAATGCGTTGAAGTTTGCTAATTAAAAAAGATTGCTGAATTGGTGAATTATTAGTTACCTTTCTTTAAATAATCATTGACTGGGATTAGATAATGTATATATGTCTTCTCCCCATTCCTAATACAGCGGTAGACAGAGGTCTAGACAATTAAATCCTTTCGACCCACCTTCCACCGAAGATATTCTTTGACACAATGTGGCTGGTGTCGAGCCCGGCACTGATTTTATGTCCAAGCCGTTATAAATAGTATAAATGGTACGAGCCTCAGGTTCGAACTCGGGACTCTTGAACCGAAATCCGATCATCCAACCACTCGGTTATCTTGATTTAACTATGTAACATATCACTAGTCAGTGTGATAAAAATTGACATTTCCTAAATTTTTAAAATGTAACACGATGCACAAAATACATATTATCTGCAGAATATATAGTTTCAGCAGACGCTCTCGTAAATAGTTCAATGCTCTATTACTTCTTGATTGAACAGGGGCTTGGCCGCTCCCAGTCTCCTGTTGTTTACCTAATACACTTCGGAACGGAATAAAAGACATGTCGACAAATCATTTTAAAAAGTTCAGTAGGCAAAAATGTCGCACAAATGACTTCTAAGTAAATAGGATAAAAGGAACAAAGTTTACAATTCCATGGGTGGCTTACTCACCTGACTACGTTTTCTTTGTAATTTATTCAGGTACTATTGTTTGAAAAATTTACTGACTACAATAATCAATTATAAGGCCATAAGAAAAATAACTTTAACTGCGACTTCCAACCATGTCTATTATATTTATGAATTCCTTCTAACCCGCTATTAACTGCGCATTTAATACGTAGTTTTATCGATAAATTAAACATTCAGCATTTATTAAAGCAGTCCTAACCACAAACGAACACACTGATTATTCTTATTAGATGTAAGAATACGTAGTTTGTTTTATAACAGACAAAATAATTAACGACTACCAAGTTTGCGGTACAGGTGTCATTTTAAACAGTGCCCTTCTTGTTATAATATTACGTAATAGTATAAACTGCATAGTTTATGGAAGTATAAGTAAATGACAGTCTGTCGACATTTGTTTGTATGAGATTAACACTTTACGTTTATGGTGTAAATTCGAAGGCATCTGTAATGTAAATTACTTGAAGGTTAATAAAACAATAAGTGCAAACTCTGTCTCAATTGAAGACAAGACCGCAGTGGATATATACACACCCAAATTAATTGTGTTCGTAATTATTATTTTTGGATGAATTTCCTAAGCTCCCTACTGACAGTAAAAAAATTAATTATTTACAATTTTATATTCATTTACACTGAAAAGTTCCTGTAGACTGATTTTGCTTAAGGAAAAATTCTTCGTCCGTCTGAGTGTCACGGCCTCACAGAATACCGAATACCTTTGTAGCACAAAGACCATGATAGTTTTGACGATTCAAGACTACATAATCGCAGGAGCCTGACGTTTAACTAATATCGTGAACCACACCAGGTACAAATATTGAAGTCGATTCAATGATTTTTATGATGATGGTTATTGACGTTGTTATATTACAAGGAAAAATTTTTTCCCTTTCCCTAATTACCTTCTTAGTGGTCGGCTGCTCACCAGATTGACGTTGGTGGCCTTCCCTTTAAAAGAGAAAAAATTATATTTTCTTATCTCGCTTAGTCATCATGTCATCCTTATTAATTTCAGCCACCAAACACTAAATGAAGGTGGCGACCAATATCTTCCTAAATAAGATTAATACCTACTAAGTGAAATATACACAAGCGGGATTTAGAAAGGGAATGGGGTGTACAGTTCAGGTCTTTTCCTTGCGGTGCATAGCCAAAAAATATAAAAATAATGTATGTGAAAAAACTTACGAAATCATTAATAAATCTTATTACTTGTCCTTAATAGGACGATTCCTGTAATGTAGAATATTGAACCGGCTAATGACACCAACAGGTGGTAGTTAGACAGGTTTACTGATTATAGCTATTTAAAGTTGTGCCTACAACTTTGGTGCAGTCTAAGAAATTGTATATTTACGACCTTATATTGTCATTATTGCCTTTTAGAGGCATATAATTTTCATATTAATAAAAAAAAACGAAAGAGAAAAACATTTCCAGAATATATTCGGGATTTCTCAATTTATTTAATATGTTTTAATTTACTATTACGAATCAGTTTCGCTACTGTATTATTATTGATAGTCCGGGTGGTTTTCCAGCGAGCAAATAAAAAGCTTGCTTCTTATTACTAAAATTTACTTCTTTAGCAAACTTAGTTTTTTTTTTTACTTTTACCAGCGATCATAACTGACCGGCTGACCGGCTGCCCGGTGTCATCCTGTTTGTTGATGGTTACGCAGTCGAAAGAAGATTTACACGGTCCTTAAATAAACATGTCATTATTACAATATCATTTCTAAATTCATTTATCGTCATTCATTACGTACCCCAAGGTCAGTGGTTTCATATGTTATCTGACTCTAAAATTGTGTTTCTTTAGATTCAAATGTTAATACTATATCCAATACAGAGAATGGTGAGGCATCTAATCTGCTTAAAATTCGCAATGTTGTATCAAAATGAACGGGTGTCAAGCATAGAATGCCTTTAGGGTAACCATGATTTGTTTTATATGGAAACTTTCCTGATAATTATTTCGTAAATAGTCTATAGCAGATTTGCCTTTCCTCCAGGAGGACCAGCCTTATTGAAATTAGTTATTACTTATCAGGAATCTTATTTTACATATATGTCGGCATGTGCTGGCTTTATATAGCGTGGACGAGTGGCGTAACCACCGGCTTTCAAGGTGTCGCCAACTCTGAGGTCCCGGATTCGATTCCCGGTCGGGTCAATGTAGAAAACACTTTTTTGACATTTTCTCGGGTTTGGGTGTTTGTGGTACCTCCGATGTTTCTGATTCCATAGTACAAGTGCTTAACCTGCTTGCTTACTTTGGGATCAGAGCAATGTATGTGATGTTGTGTATGTATTGAGAAAATAAATAAATATCTTCACGCAATTCCCAATACAGGGGTTGACAGAGGTCTAGTCTAGACAATTAAGACCCTTCGACCCAACTTCCACCGAAGATATTTTCGGGACTACGTGGCAGCTGGTGAGCCCGTCGCCGTCTTTTTGTCCAAGCCAACGATATAATTCGTACATAAGTTTTTGAAAACCCATTGGTACGAGCCTGCCACCTGTGGGTCGAACTCAGGTCTCTGGACTCGAAATTGCGACCACCCAACCACTTGGCTATCGTGACTTATGTATTTATTATATATAGATGTATTTATAAGAGTAGATGATGTGAGTGATTTTTAATTATTATTTTTAATACTACATATTGCCAGTTGTATCGTACATACTATTTGTGTCCGTGGGTAAGAGTATTTTTGGCTGCCCTACCCGTGGTCGTGTCAGCGCTGTTCGGTCAAGTCTCGGACTCTTGGACCTGTCCAGCCGCATTGAACTAAATTGAACCGGCTCGAACCGGCTTGGAAGCCTCATACATTCGCGCCTCATGATGTAAAAGCTTTGACTTTGTATAGAACATAAGCAATTCAGAACTTTCTCGTATTAAAGTTACTTTATCTAAAATAATGTAAAACATGTATTATGAAATCCCATTTAATAAACATTAATAAGATTATCATGTGACATATATTTAAAATAATATTTTTTTGTAAATTATGTTACCACGAACCAACAACTTAACTTAATGTGTTTGTTATTCTCATCACAGAATTGAAATGAACATTAATATTAAGTTTATTACCGCCTTTAAAATTTCTCAATTTAAGTTTTTTTATCAAAAGGCCTTAAAAATCATTACGTGACATCTAGTTCCGACTTTATTATCTGTAGTCGGAGAAAAATAGACTTTAGATTAATCTGTGATATCGGGGTGGCCAACAAAACATGGCGTTATTGTTTTGTTTCATAATGTAAATTTTTGAAAAGCCTTGTTCATTTTAACGAACACTGTTCTATTTTATACTTCCGTGACTGACAATTCTACCGTAACAAATAAAATATTGTATTGATTTATAAAAAAATTAAGTAGTCTTATTATAAGTATTTGTGTTTAGTATACTTTAATTTATAATACTTTCAATTTTCATTTAATTCATTCTCATTTTCATCAATTCCTAATTTATAGTATTTTATTTTACTATAGTACCTTAAATTAAGGACCTAAAATATATTCACCCTGTATCTTGCGCCTGTTTCTTCTTATTTCATAACCGAATCGAGAATACCATCATATTTTTTCCGCTCAAAAAGCAACTTTGGGTGTACAGTTACTATTGCATTTATTACCATGCATCTATACAAAGAAGGAAATTAAGTCAACTGAGTTATTAAATGGACAGTATGTATTAAGTAATAAGGGACTGTTTATAAGGGACTGTATGAATTAACCGTATGGTAACAGTGTAAGAATGTCGCCACTCCCTTTCTTTACGCGAGTGATATCGTAATGGCAACCGTTAGATGGCGGGATAAATATCAGACCAAAATAATTAACCGAAGATGGGCAGCAGCGTCTGAGGTACAAGTGGTCTGGCACTGCGATCGCGAATCCGCCTGCCAAGCGTGGCGATTATGGCTAATCCTCCCCATGGGAGAGGCCTATATCCTGCAGTGGACTTTAACAGGCCGTTATGTATGTATGTTTTATGTATTAAGTTCATACTCTCTATCTACATCGTATAAATAATAAAAATTCAAAGAACCCTTCCACAACTTGATTATAATGAGGAGTCCTGTTAGATGAGGTAACTCTTTCGCTTTTTTCAAATTCATCATTTTCATCATACACGGACGTCTTAGTATCCTTGACTAGGTACTCTCGACCTTCTCCTGTTCGAGTAATTTGCTCACATGTTCTTCGAAAGTTAATCTCGTTTTACTTCAACCCTTTTAATTTTAACTTTCGCGTTATATATATTTTCTTCATCATTCTGCCACCACTCATTTGCTCAACGTGCCTAAACCATTGAAGCAGGTCCCTGTCCATTTAAGGGATAAGACAATCGTTCAAAACTACCATGCTACATTTCGATTTTCGGTCGGCCAATTTAACGCCGCACATTTTACGAAGAGATCACATTTACACAGCAGTATGTAGGGTTCGTGACACTTGACGATCTGTTCTCTCTGGCTAATCCCTTAGATACGTGAAGATAAGAAAGTAAGTGAGCCAATACTCACGCAAATCTATGTACTACTAATACTGATGAAAATAATAAAATAGTACTATGACGAAGTATCTGCATATACGTAACGTGAATACATACTTATTTTAGTTAGTTTATATATCGTTTAGTATTATAGTTTTAAAATACCATCAATCTCATGGTTATTTAGTTACTATTGTTTAGTCGCATATTAGTAAAATTATTTACTACGCTAATATTATTTCTAGTACACCAACATTTGAACAAATAATTATGTAAATCAATACTCGTTACTGTTTATCTACGTTGTATAGAAGTATCAATAAGTATCTTACGCGTTTAAATTAGATAGAAGGCTCACGAAGGGTTAATCAGAGTGCTGGATTAGGAAACGGCAGTTTATAACAAAGAATATAATAATAACGTTACTATAGATAATAATAATATAATAAATATCTTCACGCCTTTCTCAATATAGAGATCTTCACGCCTTCCACCGAAGATATTTTTAGAACAACGTGACTGGTGGTGAGCCAGTCATCGTCTTTATGTCCAAGCCAGTACATACAAATCGTACATAAGTTTATCAACATAATTAATGATATAATATGTGAATTTATTGTCTGCTTCTAAGAAAAGTTTGAAAATCTGGATATATATTTCAATGTCATGGTGAAGAGAGAACGAAAATATTTCTTAAATTACCCAACAGCTTTATTATTATTAACAATGTTATAACTAAAAACTAATATTTTAATAGCACTTATATTATGAATTTTGTCCAAAACTACAAAGGCTTATAATGTAACCATATAACAATTACGATTAATAAAGCTTTCGCCTCTCTTCACGCAATTCTTCAAGTTCTGCGGTAGGCAAAAGTGGATACAATTAAGTCTCTAGTAAGTATGTATACATTACATTACTTTATATACTTTATAAGTATGTATACAATACATTACATTACTTCCACAAATGTTTGCCGCTAGCGGGATTCGAGCCCTTACTCGTACCTTAGGAAGTAGATAGCTTCACTACTTACTAGGCTATCGGATAGTAAACGTGTTGGCTCAACAAGATTGCCATTGCACGTGTAATCTGAAAGGACCTTGTCAAGTATAATGCTCAACACTAGTCATTACTTTTAATTAGACTCATATCCCCATAATTTGATATTTAATATATCAAATTGGGATATTAAAGTATTATTAAAGTTGAGATGGGGATATTAAAGTATTATTAAAGTTGAACAACGATGAGTATTATTAAAATTAACTACCGACTCGGAAATTTACTCTTAGTGAAGTATCTTATAGTAAAGTAATGTTGCTTCTAGTAAATTAATAGCCTGTTAATGCCTCTTGCAGAGAATACTCAATACTCTGCGGATATCTTCTTTATATCTAGAGCCTACAGACCGATAAGGCATTTTGCTCTTTTTAGAAATTAACCGCCTGTTGATGCTTCCTGCTGAGCAAAGATCTTCTCTCGAATTCTTGTATAGAGCGGGGACTAGTTTCCCGCTACGCTACGCTGCTGCGGTGTGGATTGCTAGATTTAAAACATGCTCCAAATGCTAGTTTTTATAATTTCTGAGACTGTCTATCTTCTTAACAAGTAGTAAGAAATTTCATTTGATTTTATCGAGCATTACATACACAAACGTAAGATAAAGCTTTAAGGTAGTCATCGGGCCATGGAAAGGGCTTTGTTAGGTGTTTTTCTGCGTGATAGAATCTGCAACGATAAAATCACCACCAGAAACAGGACAATCAACGAAGCCGTAGGAATCAACAAGCTGATCGTAACTTATAACTCGCAGTATCGTTCGTTTTATAAACGTCCTACTGATTTTCTTACTCTTTTTGTATGGCTGCGCGGATGTTGACCCCAACCGCACTGGCCACCTAAGGCAGACCCTCCTCGCCTCCGTTGAACCACAAACGCGTCCGAGCCACGGTTACTAAGCCTCATCGCCGGCGACAAGATGATGGCGACACCCCAATGTTGATACCTCGCAGCAAATATCCTCTGTGATTATAAAAAATATGCAGCAAATCTGCATACCTGATCCTTGCAAATATGGACTAGGTCGTCTTTTATGTAAAATTTCCTCACCATTACATTACTGTCTGATGACATGATGACTGACAAATAAGTTTCTAAGTGATGGTTATATTGTCTATTACCATCAACAACTAATAGAAAAGGCACTTTCAGTTCTTATCGTATTTCGAATTTTTACAAAAATAATAGAGAGACGATAACCAAGTGGGTGGTCGGAATTCCGAGTCAAGAGAACCGAGTTCGATCCCCAGGTGGCTGAATCGTACCAATCGGTTCAAAAACTTATTACGAATTATATCGTTGGCTTGGACATAAAGACGGCGTCGGGCTCACCGGTTGTCCCGAAAATATCTTCGGTGGAAGGTTGGTCAAAGGGATTTATGTGTCTACACTAGACCTCTGTCAACCCATGTATTGGAAATCGCGTGAAGATATTTATACTTATATTTTTATTTAGAAAAATTATTCGATCGGAGATTTGTATGCAAGATTTTTTCGTGAATCTCACACAACTGAATATATCTGGTAATTTTTAATTTTATCTAAAGAAATAGATCTCTAGAAAAATATTTTGAAGATAGATATACAAACATATATTTAAAACATACATATACAAACATACATTAGAGATATAACATGAAATTGTCGAAAATAGACATGAAGTTTATACAAAATAAAATGTAGGTTAATGTATATCCCTGTTTTTTTCCAAGAGCAAAAGTACTGTGTTAACAAGAAGATGAATATTTTCCTTGACAAAACCAGTTTGATGAAATCATTAAACGAGTTTGTGAATAAAATTACGACAATATTTAATACATACTGCTATTGTATTAGTGAGCACATTAGTTTCTATTAATTTATAATACTTTCAATTTTCATTGAATTCATTCTCATTTTCATCAATTCTTAATTTATAGTATTTTATTTTACTATAGTACCTTAAATTAAAGACCTAAAATATATTCACCCTGTATCTTGCGCCTGTTTCTTCTTATTTCATAACCGAATCGAGAATACCATCATATTTTTCCGCTCAAAAGCAACTTTGGGTGTACAGTTACTATTGCATTTATTACCATGCATCTGTACAAAGAAGGAAATTAAGTCAACTGAGTTATTAAATGGACAGTATGTATTAAGTAATAAGGGACTGTTTATAAGGGACTGTATGAATTAACCGTATGGTAACAGTGTAAGAATATCGCCACTCCCTTTCTTTACGCGAGTGATATCGTAATGGCAACCGTTAGATGGCGGGATAAATATCAGACCAAAATAATTAACCGAAGATGGGCAGCAGCGTCTGAGGTACAAGTGGTCTGGCACTGCGATCGCGAATCCGCCTGCCAAGCGTGGCGATTATGGCTAATCCTCCCCATGGGAGAGGCCTATATCCTGCAGTGGACTTTAACAGGCCGTTATGTATGTATGTTTTTATGTATTAAGTTCATACTCTCTATCTACATCGTATAAATAATAAAAATTCAAAGAACCCTTCCACAACTTGATTATAATGAGGAGTCCTGTTAGATGAGGTAACTCTTTCGCTTTTTCAAATTCATCATTTTCATCATACACGGACGTCTTAGTATCCTTGACTAGGTACTCTCGACCTTCTCCTGTTCGAGTAATTTGCTCACATGTTCTTCGAAAGTTAATCTCGTTTTACTTCAACCCTTTTAATTTTAACTTTCGCGTTATATATATTTTCTTCATCATTCTGCCACCACTCATTTGCTCAACGTGCCTAAACCATTGAAGCAGGTCCCTGTCCATTTAAGGGATAAGACAATCGTTCAAAACTACCATGCTACATTTCGATTTTCGGTCGGCCAATTTAACGCCGCACATTTTACGAAGAGATCACATTTACACAGCAGTATGTAGGGTTCGTGACACTTGACGATCTGTTCTCTCTGGCTAATCCCTTAGATACGTGAAGATAAGAAAGTAAGTGAGCCAATACTCACGCAAATCTATGTACTACTAATACTGATGAAAATAATAAAATAGTACTATGACGAAGTATCTGCATATACGTAACGTGAATACATACTTATTTTAGTTAGTTTATATATCGTTTAGTATTATAGTTTTAAAATACCATCAGCCTCATGGTTATTTAGTTACTATTGTTTAGTCGCATATTAGTACAATTATTTGCTACGCTAACATTATTTCTAGTACACCAACATTTGAACAAATAATTATGTAAATTAATACTTGTTACTGTTTATCTACGTTGTATAGAAGTATCAATAAGTATCTTACGCGTTTAAATTAGATAGAAGGCTTACGAAGGGTTAATCAGAGTGCTGGATTAGGAAACGGCAGTTTATAAAAAGATCAACAAAGAATATAATAATACTGTTACTATAGATAATAATAATATATTAAATATCTTCACGCCTTTCTCAATATAGAAGTAGACAGTCCTTCGACCCGCCTTCCACCGAAGATATTTTCGGGACAACGTGACAGGTGGTGAGCCGGTCGCCGTCTTTTATGTCCAAGCCAAAGATGAAATTCGTACATAAGTTTTTTGAAAAACTCATTGGTACTGCCACCTGGGGATCGAACTTGGATCTCATGACTCGCAATTCCGACCACCCAACAACTCGGCTACCGTGACTTTTGCTTTTGCTTCTAAGAAAAGTTTGAAAATCTGGATATGTATTTCAATGTCATGACGAAGAGAGAACGAATTTTTTTCTTAAATTACCCAACAGCTTTATTATTATTAACAATGTTATAACTAAAAAAACTAATATTTTTAATAGCACTTAGATTATGAATTTTGGCCAAAAACTATAAAGGCTTATAATGTAACCATATAACAATTACGATTAATAAAGCTTTCGCCTCTCTTCACGCAATTCTTCAAGTTCTGCGGTAGGCAAAAGTGGATACAATTAAGTCTCTAGTAAGTATGTATACATTACATTACTTTATATACTTTATAAGTATGTATACAATACATTACATTACTTCCCACAAATGTTTGCCGGTAGCGGGATTCGAGCCCTTACTCGTACCTTAGGAGGTAGATAGCTTCACTACTTACTAGGCTATCGGATAGTAAACGTGTTGGCTCAACAAGATTGCCATTGCACGTGTAATCTGAAAGGACCTTGTCAAGTATAATGCTCAACACTAGTCATTACTTTTAATTAGACTCATATCCCCATAATTTGATATTTAATATATCAAATTGGGATATTAAAGTATTATTAAAGTTGAGATGGGGATATTAAAGTATTATTAAAGTTGAACAACGATGAGTATTATTAAAATTAACTACCGACTCGGAAATTTGCTCTTAGTGAAGTATCTTATAGTAAATTAATGTTGCTTCTAGTAAATTAATAGCCTGTTAATGCCTGTTGCAGAGAATACTCAATACTCTGCGGATATCTTCTTTATATCTAGAGCAGACCGATACGGCAAATTGGCTCTTTTTAGAAATTAACCGCCTGTTAATGCTTCCTGCTGAGCAAAGATCTTCTCTCGAATTCTTGTATAGAGCGGGGACTAGTTTCCCCGCTACGCTACGCTCCTGCGGTGTGGATTGCTAGATTTAAAACATCCTCCAAATGCTAGTTTTTTTATAATTTCTGAGACGGTCTATCTTCTTAACAATTAGTAAGAAATTTCATTTGATTTTATCGAGCATTACGTACACAAACGTAAGATAAAGCTTTAAGGTAGTCATCGGGCCATGGAAAGGGCTTTGTTAGGTGTTTTTCTGCGTGATAGAATCTGCAACGATAAAATCACCACCAGAAACAGGACAATCAACGAAGCCGTAGGAATCAACAAGCTGATCGTAACTTATAACTCGCAGTATCGTTCGTTTTTATAAACGTCCTACTGGTTTTCTTACTCTTTTTTTGTATGGCTGCGCGGATGTTGACCCCAACCGCACTGGCCACCTAAGGCAGCCCCTCCTCGCCTCCGTTGAACCACGAACGCGTCCGAGCCACGGTTACTAAGCCTCATCGCTGGCGACAAGATGATGGCGACACCCCACAATGTTGATACCTCGTAGCAAATGTCCTCTGTAATTATAAAAAAAATATGCAGAAAATCTTCATACCTGATCCTTGCAAATATGGACTAGGGCGTCTTTTATGTAAAATTTCCTCACCATTACATTACTGTCTGATGACATGATGACTGACAAATAAGTTTCTAAGTGATAGTTATTTTGTCTATTACCATCAACAACTAATAGAAAAGGCATTTTCAGTTTTTATCGAATTTCGAATTTTTACCAAAAATTATATAGAGACGATAATCAAGTGGTTGGGTGGTCGGAATTCCGAGTCAAGAGAATCGAGTTCGATCCCCAGGTAGCTGGATCTTACCAATCGGTTCAAAAACTTATGTGCGAATTATATCGTTGGCTTGGACATAAAGACGGCGACGGGCTCACCCCCTGTCACGTTGTCCCGTAAATATCTTAGGTGGAAGGTGGCTCAAAGGGACTTAATTGTCTAGACTAGACCTCTGTCTACCCCTGTATTGGGAATTGCGTGAAGATATTTATACTTATATTTTTTATTTACAAAAATTATTCGATCGGAGATTTGTATGCTAGATTTTTTCGTGAATCTCACACAACTGAATATATCTGGTAATTTTTAATTTTATCTAAAGAAATAGATCTCTAGAGAAAATGTTTTGAAGATAGATATACAAACATATACATAAAACATACATATACAAACATACATTAGAGATATAACATGAAATTGTCGAAAATAGACATGAAGTTTATACAAAATAAAATGTAGGTTAATGTATATCCTTGTTTTTTTTCCAAGAGCAAAAAGTACTGTGTTAACAAGAAGATGAATATTTTCCTTGAAAAAACTAGTTTGATGAAATCATTAAACGAGTTTGTGAATAAAGTTACGACAATATTTAATATAATACTGCTATTGTATTAGTGAGCACATTAGTTTCTATTAATTGTGACTGTGTTTGGGAAACGAATACAACCTGTGATTGCTATATAATGACGTAGAGTTCCGCGTTTTAGAAGTAATACATGAATGATTGGGCTCACCGGGGAAGAACCTCGCCACCACGCTAAAGGATATAATTTCTGATTAGTTCACGTGTAAACAGTGGTAGAGCCACGCATCAACTTTTGTTGTTGCATGAATGGGCCGGCTCGACCGGGGAAGTACCGCGACCTCACAGAATACCGGCGTTAAGTAGAAGTCTAACAAACTTCTGCGTTTCGTCTGGTGAGTGCAGGTAACCGGAGGCCCACACACCCTCCTCCCTCAATTATGGGAGAGGGAGGCACATTAAGGGAGGCAACGCATCTGCTAAGCCTCTGGTACTGCGGGTGTCATGGGCGGCGGTAATCACTTACCATCAGGTGAGCCACCTGCTCGTTTGCCTCCCTTTTCCTATAAAAAAAATAAGATTATACTTGGGGATCAGACGATAGCAATACTATAGTTTTAATATAGTAATTTCACAAAATGAACGTGTGGTTACGGCAGGGAAAATATCCCAGGAGGTTTATTTACTGGCATTCCATAGTAGTATATCGCATTAGCCTTATTCATTCTCAATTATTGTATAAAATAAATAAACGCTTCACGCCATTTCTAATATAGGGGTAGTCAGAGGTTTACACAATTAAGTTCTTTCGACCCACCTTCCACCGATGAAATTTTAGGGCCAACGTGACAGGTGATGAGCCCGTCGCCGTCTTTGTCTAAATCAACGATATAAGTCGTACTTTCGCATTAGAAAAAGCCATGGGGATCGAACTCGGGTCATTCTACTCGAATTCCGATCACCCAAATACTTGGCTATCGTGACGTTTTAATACTCAATTTTTTGATACTTTATTTACAAAAATATAATATCGTTTATATTTACAATTCTTATTAACTAAAAACTACTACAATCGTACAGCCCTACCCTTCGCGGTACCCAAAATGTTGGCTGATTATGATACCAAGTGATTTATTACTTTATAATTTTTTAATTATTTTTTTCATTTGTTACAGATTTACTACCAAAGAATTATGTGGTTAAGTCAACTTACAAAAAATCAGCGTATTATGTTAAATCTCCGTCGACCATTCTCATATAGAACAAGTTTCCGGTAGTCTTCGACTTTATAACCTAATACAATGGAAGATAACAGGTAAATAATGCATTGGCTGACGATTCATTCAATCTTTGTACAAACGACGAGGTG
The DNA here is from genome assembly GCA_029286605.1 of Sericinus montela. Classification (NCBI taxonomy): domain Eukaryota; kingdom Metazoa; phylum Arthropoda; class Insecta; order Lepidoptera; family Papilionidae; genus Sericinus; species Sericinus montela. Next base: position 6,336,758 of record JAGSMR010000035.1, on the reverse strand, counting down.
TGACTCATCCATGTCGAGAAACTATTACCGGTGCTGAAAATATACTTTCCTATAGTGTTAGGAATTTGTAATATACTTATTGGCTGAAGTATACAGTTCTACCGGGTTTTGCTAAGAAGTTTAAGAAAAAGAGAACAAGCAAACGTTTTAAATTACAGTGAGTGATTACCCATGTTCCTTGTACCCTTGTACATCTGCGGAAGGTGGGTTACACTTGCGGAATGGGCCGCAGGTTACTTAACTCTGGATGAAATTCAGTAGCCTAGGATACGATCCTGGTAAAAAAATAATAACACTTTACGTAAATGTCATCACAAATATCACGACCTGAATTTAAAAAAAAGGATTGCTCTACACGATAGTGAGTCATAGAGAACTAACGTTTGTCAAAAAAGGTAAATAGTAGGCATTTACAGGCTTCTACAAGGCCTGTAAATGCCTACTTCTAGGAAAAGGCCTTATTGTCATGTCCGCGATGCTGCTCAAACGTCTTCGAAATAGTATTTTTAAATCGATTTGTTTCTTTTTTTAAAAAAAGAAACAAATCAATTTAATAATCTAAATCTAAGAGAAAACAGAATAGAAGATAATGTGATTATTCTTTTTGAGAGTATTAAAGAGATTAATTCACTTTGCTGGACGAGCAAGTTTTGGGAGCACAGTACAGGTATCCTTTGCAAAGGTGAGGCTTATCAGGATACTGACGCGTATTAGCCAAATTGTCACGATGCTTATTTAAAAATAATCTAAAGCCAAGTAATCGAAGTCACGATAGCCGAGTGGTTGGGTGGTCGGAATTTCGAGTTAAGAGACCAGAGTTCGATCCCCAGGTGACAGTACCAATGAGTTTTTCAAAAACTTATGTACGAATTACATCGTTGGCTTGGACATAAAGACGGCGACGGGCTCACCACCTGTCACGTCGTCCCGAAAATATCTATGGTAGAAGGTGGGTCAAAGGGACTTAATTGTCTAGACTAGACCTCTGTCTACCCCTGTATTGGGAATTGCGTGATGATATTTATTTATTTATTTATCTAAAGCCAAGCCTTCGATCCGGCCAATTTTATGTGTCGAATTGACCTCCAAATTGATAGTGAATAAAAAATAATGTGAAAAAAGGCATATCTGCATGATAAAAAATATAATTGGGACGACGTGCGACACTACCTCACTAATCTCTAACAAAAATAATTTACCAAAGGTTGGAATGAGATCGGAGAGGGGAGGTTTTGAGGGAAATGTTCACAGCTAGTCAAATGCCATTGACGTTACCTAACTGCTATTTCAATTTTTATAATATTCTGATATTTGGTTAGGTTCTCAGTCTCCACTGTGGAATCGGAAAACAAAAAAAATGGCGTCCACATGGGTGCCAGCATCATCACGCGTCCGCTGCGGTCATCTGTCGAGACCGTGGAGCGTGGCGAAGGGGGAGTCCCTAACCAGCCAGACACCTGGCTCCATGACGCTGGCTGGAGGAGGAAGAGGTCACTAGCGCAACTCACAAGAGAAGCGTTGCCCAGGATGGAGAACTACAGAAACTCCAAACGGGCTCTGAAAAGGCCTAGTCTAGGGGAGCTGCACGGAGATAATCTTATCACAGAAGAGGTAATTTATTGCTTACTTATATTGAATTTCTTGTGATAAACTCATACGTTATGAGTTCAATGTGATGTTTACGTGGCTTGGTAGGCAAACTTACTGATTTAAAAATAGGTAGAGAGAGAGAGTAAATTCATTCTAAATAAAGTTGTCTACAACCTAAATATTCTGGTTATGTGTTACAACTACTTGGCGCAGGCAGAAATGCATCTGAACATTTTTAAAGATTTGTGCAAGCTTTTAGGAATAGAACTCAGGTTTGTTATCGAGTTTATAGCCAGTGCTTCGGCTGTATGTATAAATACATAACACATTGAAAACTGAAGCGATATATACAACTATAATGTTATAAATTAAATAAAATTATGCAGCCGAAATCCTTGAAGGGGTAGATTAGAGGGCCCAAGAGGTTAGGGAAATGTGAAAGAAACCGTCAATCTATTTTGCGGTATAGAAGAGCATGTTCAGAATTCAGAATTCTCCGAACCATCCATTACCTATACTAAACGCCTACTAAAGGCTTATTTATTTTAACATCGAGAACATGGTTGTTATTGTAAGTAGTTATTACATCAATTTCTTTCTCGCAGTTTTTCGTTATTTTTTGGGAATATAATTTGATGGTTTTATTTTTATGCTATATGGAAGCAAAATTTGTTTAATGACACAGATGATTATTTTGTAATTTACGTAAGGTCATCTTTTCTCACAAAATTATTGGTCGGCGACTGAGCATGGCAACTTTTTGTTTCCACGAGCTCTTTAATTGAATCTTTCGTTAATTGAAGGGTATGGAAGAAAAAAAAAAGCAAGTGTTGTGTTCGGTGATCGATATATCTGAATCTATTAAAAAGCTTATGAATAGAGCAATTTTTTCTTTCGTTACCATGTTACTGTCTTAGTATTGAATCTATCGCCGCCCCCGCGCAACAATTGCATCTCTTATGGTGTTTTGGAGTTGTGAATGCATATAGACGTCTATAATTACTTACCATCCAGTGACACGTCATGAAGGGTATTTTTTTTATTTTTAAATATTCGTGTAGTGACCGGTCTTGATAATTTAGACCTTTAGACTTGTATTTCTCCGAAACATTTCGGACGAAGTGAGGTTGACGCCGTCTTAATGGGAAAGTCGAAGTTAGAAAGCTGTTTGATTGAAAGATGTTTTTGGAAGAAAATTCAATCTGCATTCATTGACACGAAAAAAATCGCAGCTGATATTCATCTTGTGAAACTAAATTAAATAGTAATGTTCATAACCCAGTACGTGGTAAAGCCAAGTGGGTTTTGCTGCATGAATGGACAAGCATGACCAAGGCGTGGGCACAGCTTTGCAAAATAACGGCGTATGAGATGGCCTGAGACCTATTTTTTGAAGATAGGCAATAAATCAGTAATATTCTCTCGGGGTTCCCAGTATACATGTGCATCCGTATTCATTTGCCAGGTGTGAACCAATTGCTAGTTTGCAACCAAAGAAAAATGATAAAATTCGCTTTTTATATCAGTATTTATATCATTGCGTATTCAGTTGACAGGTTTCTTTTATTCATTCCAATAGATTAGATCTATAGAGTATTGACTTTTGATTTGCCATATTATGAATTAAACATTGGGTATTTCAAATTCGACCCCGGCCTTTATGTCGTCTCGGAGAACGAAAACTAAATGAAACAAGTAGTCTATGAATTTTACATAGTTGGTAAATGGTCTGTTCAATCCACCATAGATTGACAATTTCCTCCTACTGCGACTACAGAATAATACGCTAACACTAAATGCACGTCGCATTTATCATTAAGTTTTTTTTTTAATTATGATCATTTATAAGTATTTTGCCAACGAATCATGCAGCCAAAAACAAATCGTTTCTCCCCGTAGTTCTTCTGTAGGTTACTCGTTTATCTAGCGGTCGATGAGCACGCTTCCGACTATTATAATATCGTTAAGTGTAATTTATTGTACACTGGAATTGTGTAACTACATAGTAACAACAGCAAGTTAGGTTCAGCATATTTACGGGATTACTACAGATACATAAAAAACGTATAATTGCATGTTTTCTTTCCTTCTCTTAGGGTTATGGCCTCTCTTTTTAGAATTCTTTTGAATTCTCTTGTTAGGATTATACTCTTGTGAGAAAACTGTCAGGTTAGTAATATATTCATATTAGTAATATATAACGACCTCCGAGGACGAGGGGCGTAAACACCGGTTTTAAAGGTGTCACCATCTCCAGGTTCCGGCTTCGATTCCTGATCGACACAATGTAGAAAAAAACACTTTTTCTACATTTTCCCAGGTTTGGGTGTCTGTGGTACCTTCGATGTTTCTAGTTCCATCTGTCTCTCCCATATCACAAGTGCTTTAGCATCTTAAATTGGGATCGGAGCAATGTATGTGATGTTGTCCCTATCTATCTATTTATTCTTAACAAAGGAAACATAAAAATCACTTATCAAATTCCAGATTTTATTTAAAGCTACCACCGTTTAAGGATGACGAGCGAAATGAGTAGATTAGAATAGAGAGAGAGAGAGAGAGAGAGAGTAGAATAGCGAGAAAGTATTTGTTTTCTTTGGAGTTTAAAAGCGAACTATGAACTTTAAAAATTCTATTAAATTTTGTATTGATCGACCAACTTTTATGGGAAATATAACTACGAACCTCATATTTCGTTAACGTTATAATTAATTCATAAATTTGCGTAAGAACCTACTCCATAAAATTAACTGAAATTAGCGAATGATATCCCCTTTGATCTAGATAGATTTAAATTATAACGCAAAATTTTTCAGGAAGATAAAAAATTATAACGTTAATAACATTGTGATTAAATTAAAGAGAAAAAAGTTAAAATTTCAACTGACACGGGCGGGATTCGAACCCGCGACCTTCGCCAATCCGTGGCGACGCTCTTACCTCCGAGCCACCGTGTCTTACACGCTTTTTTTTCTCTTTAATTTAATCACATAACAGTTCAGTGTAAATATGCTTTAAAATTCAATAAATTTGCATAGTTAATAACATTATTTATATATGCATCTATTCGTACATGAATTTTTTTTTTCGCTGTCCGCACTTTTCTTTATTATAATTTTTTAATAATTTTCTATGTTAATTCTTTCCTGAAAAGGGTAGAGTTGGTTCTATTACACTGAAATTCATTAAACATGGACAGCAAGGTCTTTGTTTGCCATGTCCATGAATTAACTAATAATTAGCAAATTCTCTAAAGATGTTACGACAATGTATCGATTGAAACAATACAGAAGTTAAAGATTATTGCCAAGAACGAAATATTTTACGTAATATATGTGTATAACATAAACAATACAATGTAGTGTGCTTTGTGCTACTAGTACTCATCAATGAAGTTAATTAAGGGGCTGCCACTTAAATTAAAATAAAGAACACATTTTATTGTTTGCTATATTCGCGGCCATTACGTTGCTGTAGAATGGGTCTGCGGCGGTTATTGCCGGTTCTGTTTAGCGTCAGCCACTTTAACTTTGTCATAACTGGTTGCTATAAGAAGTCACGATAGCCGAGTGGTTGGCTGGTCGGAATTTCAAGTCAAAAGAGTTCGATCCCTAGGTGGCAGGCTCGTACCAATAGGTTTTTCAAAAACTTATGTACGAATTATATCGTTGGCTTGGAAATAAAGATGGCGACAGGCTCACCACCTGTCACGTTGTCCCTAAAATATCTTCGATGGAAGGTGGGTCGAAGGGACTCAATTGTCTAGACTAGACCTGTCTACCCCTGTATTGCGAATTACGTGAAGTATTTATTTTTATTTATAACTGGTTGCTCTTTTACAATAAATAAAGTTGTGACGGCGTATTGTGTTCTTTTCCGCTCATCCTCTTTTTAAGGCGTACTAGCGAGCTAATTGCAAGTTAGTCGTAGACGATGCTAATGATACTTTTGCTCCGTAATACCATACAAACATTATTTGATACGGGGCAGCGCTTACCAACTGGCTCAACATGCTGAGCAGTAGCGTCTTGGACCTATTGCCCTCTAGGGCCAACGGCATAATGTACGATTGCTAAGATTTGATATGCATTAATTCCTTATTTTTTCATTTTCAAAATTATATCTTCTTTGTGTATATAATACGATGAAGAGAATATAAATAGATAAAATAAATGAATATCTTCACGGAATTTAATAATAGACAGTTAAGTCCCACCTTCCACCGAAGATATTTTCGAGACAACGTAACAGACGGTGAGCCAGTCGCCGTCTTTATGTCCAAACCAACGATTTTATTCGTACATAAGTTTTTGAAAAACCCATTGCTACGAGCCTGCCACCTAGGGATCGAACTCGGGTCTCTCGAAAAGAAATTCCGACCACCCAACCACTCGGCTATCGTGACTTATATGTAGAGAATATGAAGTTTCAACATTATTTGGTAAGGACCGATGAGAGTTAATTACAATATTACATTATAGCAAAGTAAAAGGTAAATAACCTAACTTCAATGTTTTATTTTGCGGTAGTTACTATTGCTGATAATTTTTTTGAAACTACAAAAATAACTCATTACGATATCCTGCATGCGACATTATGATATTATGTCGCATTGAAAATACGAAGGGTATTGGGATAGGTCAACCGAAGCCAGATATTGTGCTATTTGTGCATGTATTTCTTAATTGATGCGAACAGATAAGATGGTTAGATAGGTTAGTATAGAAACCCAACGGTTAGCAAATTACAACAATCCCACTCCACGTTAGAAATGACGAACGTCGAAACCCAATGCGTCACGACTGTTGATAGTGACGCATTGGACTCATACTCCTTTGGGTTGGTTTAATATTGTTACAATTACTGCCAAACCAATACGTATTGGCATATGTATAAATACTTGAAACATATTTATTTATAGTCACGATAGCCTAGTGGTTGGGTGGTCGGAATTTCTAGTCGAGAGACCCGAGTTCGATTCCCAGGTGGTAGGCCCTTACTTTGTTATTGGGAATTTCGTGAAGATATTGATATTTTTATTTATTTATAGAGATAGAGAAAAAAATAAATTTTTTCTCTCTCTCCTACTTGAAAAATTACATTTGAAAAAAGGTACAAGATATTAAGAAACAGTTTCGTGTCTTTACTAACAGAGCTTAAAAACTATTGAATATTATATGTTGAAAACTGATCATGAGTAATACGACGTATGTTAAACTTGAATATCATGTGTTAGAGTAACTTTATGACGATACAATACATATACTGAACACTCTAAATCTATCTACATGTAATTCAAAATATTACATTTTTAAGCGATGTGATGGGGTAACACTTCGACCTGCTGTTGTCTTAATTTCGGGATCCGATAATACAAAAATAAAATATTACTAAAAAATAACAGTTCAGAGAGAAGTATGTGACATGGATACAAACATTCACTTTCACAGATATTTCACATGCAAATATTTACCTCTATTGGGATTGCAACATAGCTTCGAACACTATCGACCAAAATTGCCCTCAGTTAATTGAAAGATAAAAACGTATCGAAGTAAACATTTTCAGTATAGAGAGTTTTCATTGAAATATCTCACATACATTTTCGTCTATGAATTAATTTTCTGCTCACATTTACCTCCAATTTCAAGATCCCCTGAAATTACAACCGCGTGATATTACAAGACGGGTTATTCCCTTGTTTATTTTAAGCGTCATTGGCACATTTGCAAACAATACATTGATTTAATGCCTATAGGTTTCTAAATGCAAACGGCGAGATGGCGCGAATCAACTCACCGGGAACAGACCGTGTCCATCACGGCTCGGCACACTGAGCCACCTGTCAATCATTGCCAGTTCACTAGGGCTGTCAGGTGTTTCTATTTAGATTGTGATATTATGGTGGTACCATATGCAATATGATAAGTATTGTCATTCAAATAGTTAAAAACGGCTACACTGACGCTATAATAATCGGTGTAGGCACCGACTAGTTTCGGACCTATCGGAGGCCCTTCATCAGGGTGAGTGGAATGAGTTCGCGCTCGTGTTTAACTATTTGATTGATAATGTCTCACGAAAGTTTTAATAATTTAATATTGACATTCTTTTGCCATACTGTCGAATGCAGGCAGTGAGGCGATGGCATGTATTTTTTTAAAGAATGCTGTAATGAATAACTGTGAACCACTTGAACTAAGCTGCAATTCTTGTGTTGTGAGTGGTTCATGACTATAGTCGAATGGCAGGCCTACGTCTTGTTTCCCTGTCAGCCTCATCACGTTTCACGATCAGGCTGTTGACGCTATTTGAGAAAGATAGTTAATTGACTCAGGCATTACTTTGCGGAATTTCATTGCAAAGTTGTTATTGAGAAAATTACGTTATTAATTATTATTAATTACAAATATAAAAAAAGAAAAGTTACCTGGTCTGTTTTTTTTATTTTTTTATATTTGCATGCGAAGTAATTTTTTCAATAACAACTTTAGCTCTTTGAGAAGGCTCATATACTTAATAGTCATTATGCGCAATCGAATGGAAGCGATGGTGACGGACTTTTACGTCCTTCTGTGCATTCAGACATTAATACATATATAATGATTATGTTTTCATTTCACATTTCATTCAACATGTAGATAGTTATTAGAGAACCGATTTCCACTATTAAAAGGTATATTTGATTGTATATATCTATTTATTAGTATGTCCTTTTCCTCTCTTGATCTGAGGCCTATAAAATTTTATATATTTCTATTTATGCGCTCTTGGTTATCTTGATCATAGGGGGCATACAACTACAATCACATTATTATTTAAAAAGTACTTCTTTTAGTCACTGTTATGTTTAATTTTTACTATACTTTAAAGGAGAAAGTAAACAAACTTTCTTACCTTCGAAACTATTTAACATTGCAATAAAATTGACGAACAGACGTGCCCTTCGCAATAAATCGATCACATGTTAAAGTCAACAATACATTTACACCGTCACGGTCGCTCGGGAGATCGTTACATCGAGTGGAGTGCCGCAGACATTGTTGTGTATTTTTCCAACAAGCTTCTCCAGTAATGACGGTTATGCGTAGAAAGCACGCGAGAACTACGTTGTAGTTTTACATAGTGCAGTATGACACATGAAACGCAGTTACGTCCCGTCTACTTGCCCCTGATACGAGCCCTTACCATGTGTCTTAGTTATAATGGTAAAACATAATTCTAATAACTAGCTTAGGGTTATTGGATACAAGATATAAATATTAGTTTGTAAAGTCTTCTACATAATCAATGACTTCTACTGTTAGATAATTTTTAACACCAGCGTTTACGAAAGCCATCCCAGGAAGCGTGATTTCAATGAAAAATTCAGATATATATGTATATACCAAAAATATATATCAAGTGAAATAAATTGTCAACAAACCAAAAACAATAAAAAGTATTAAAGAAAGAGAAAAAGATAAGAATAGAATGGATAGAAAATATTTCTTTAAACTTCTTATTTCTTTAAATGCTTGGATATCTATACATATAAATAAAATTGAAGTGTCTGTGTCGAAATAACCTTTTTTATTACATGTATATGAATATATAAGGTACATACACTAAAATTTTACTTGTAGTTTTTGTCTGTCTGTCTGTCTGTTTGTACCGGCTAAATCTCTGAAGCGGCTGGACCGACTTTAACGAGACTTTCACGGGCAGATAACTGATGTTATAAGTGATGTTGTAACTTAGACTAATTTCATTTTACAAAAATAATTATAGTTCCGATTAAGTGTTAAATTAATATACTATAATGATTAATACGATGATTGGTCTACATTTGTCATGCTTGCACGAGAGAAATGCGGGACGAAAGTATTGGACCGTTTAGATAAAAAAGATACACGGATCGTGATACATTAAGTTGATAACATTGATTATACTGTACTGGGAGTTTATTTTTTATATATCACTAGTTGTCTCCCGCGGCTTAGCCCGCGGTTTAACACTTAAGGGGACCGCCCCTAATTACTTTTCTAAATTAAAAGTAGCCTAAGTTGCTCTTTATAACATCAGCTTTCTGTCACTGAGAGTCCTGTCAAAATCAGTTCTGGTATTTCAGAGATTAGCCGGAATAAACAGATAGACTGAAAGACAGACATACAAAAATTGTAAAAACTGTTATTTCAATGTTACAAATAGACACTCTAATTTTATTGATATGTGTATATAATATATGATGTAAAATAAATAAAATAAATATCTTCACGCCAACAATTAAGTCCTTAAGACCCACCTTCCGCCGAAGACATTATTGGGAAAACGTGACCGGTGGTGAGTCCATATTTATGTTCAAGTCAACGATATAAATCGTATGTAAGTGTTACAAAAAAACTCATTGGTAGGAGCCACCAACCTGGGGATGAAATCGGGTCACTTGACTCGAATTCCGATCACTCAACTACTAGTCTATCGTGACTGTCATCATGTATGTAACATTGTATCTTTATTTTCAAAGCTCATTGATGATTTAGCATTTCGGAGATTTAGTTATGTCGGTGGCAACTGCCGAGTAGTCAAGCACTTAAAATCTTAGCGCCAGATGTGTAGGTACGCGTGAGCATAGCATTGGAGCATTTGCTTGTCTTTACTTTCTTATCTCCAATATGAAATTTCATGATAAGTTAGGTCTAGAAGGGTTAGGTACAATCTGCAATAGGTAGACAACCCTATCTTAAACTCACTGCGCATGGTCGATGATGTATGCCATTTGTATTATTATATACAGGAGATAATATCTTGCTGTTTATTGTTAGATCGTGAGTTTTACTTAAAGATTCATCCATCGTATACCTTCACGATTTTTGCTTTTTATAACTAAAACATAAAATGTTTCACAATACTTGTTTCGAAAATGACTAGTAACTAGTTGAATAAAAGGTTAACAATCGTATAAACAAAAAATGTCTTTACGGCGTTCCCAATACTGGGGTAGACAGAGGTCTAGACAATTAATTCCTTTCGAACCCTCTTCTACTAAAGATATTTTTTGGGACAATGTGACAGGTGGTAAGCCCGTTGCCGTCTTAATTTTCAAGCCAACGATATAAATCGTACATTACTTTTTTTTCTGGCAAAACTCATTGGTGCAAAAATAAACATGCCTGCCACTTAGGATCGTGCTCGGGGTTCTTGATTCGAATTTCGTTCACACAACCACTTTGCTATCGTGACTATACTAATTGTATACCTTACAATAAGACTTAACCTTTAGATAGTAGCTAAATAACAGATATTATGATTGTCATATTCAGTTACTGCCACTATATCTTCATCCAAATTATTGTCGTCCGAGTATTCATAATAAAATATACGAAACATAATATTGGGCGGTTGACTCACCAGATTTCACGTTTCTCCAAATAGTCTTCGGTGAAAGCAAAGGCTCGAAATGACTTAATTGTCTAGATCTCTGTTTACCTCAGTATTAGGAATTTGCTCGAAGATATTTATTTACTTTTATTTATAAAAATCAATAAAATATATATAAATCAATAAATATCATAAAAATATCTTTAATATAAAATGTGACCTTTCATCCATTCTATACAAACAGGCGTAACCCTGAGTTGTGTCGTCTTTCTTGCTACTCATAGTGTGTCGACTGCTGTTTACAAAACATAGTTGTTAGGATGTGTAAAAGTAAATTGTTTGCTGTGTGCTGATGAAGCAGTGCTTATTACACCATCAGAAGCAGAACGGCGGGCATTAGTCACGTGTATGAAAATATTTGTGTAGTGAAATTAAAGGTATAAAAGGAATGCCTAGAACAGCTGAATGAGATTTTATTATAGGGGAGCGTTTTTAGCCGGAATGAAAGATGTGAACAGGCATGTGGCTGCCGGAAACAAAGTCAACGGTGCCCTGACTGCGTCAAATACCTGGCTAATGGAAAGTGGATGCCTTAGGATAGATACACGTGTGTGCAGTGCCGATACCGACTTTGTTATATGGCAGCGAAACCTGGACCAGCCAGAAGAGGCATCAAAGCAAGTTGCAGAATGCGATCTTCGTAAAATGTGCGGCTTTACCTTGGCCAACCGAAAAGGAAACGAAGGGATTCGCAGTATCGTAGATTTAAAAGACCTTATCAGCGTGCTTGCTTTGCAGCGTGTTTTGCAGCGGATTGGGCACGTTCAGCTAATGAATAAAGATCGAATAATAAAGAAAATATATAGCGAAAACATACAAAATAATAATGGAAAAAGCGAAAAATGTATGCAGGGTTGCATCGTTACACTTGATAGGCTGTAAAAAATATAGAAGAATGTCTTCATTCAATTCCCAAAGTAGCGGCAGACAGAGGTCTAGACAATTAAGTTCTAGTCGAAAAAGGTGGGTCGAACCCTCCTTCCACCAAAGACATTTTTTTGGGACATTGTGATAGATTGTGAGGCCATTGCCATTTTTACGGTCTGGTCACTTAATTACTCGGTAATAGCTTTTATCTAGTTTTGTTGTTTGATATTCTCTTACTTTAAGAAGTGGTTGGTTGATATTACTAATGCATAATGTTTTTCACAGGACGAGCATCGACAAGAACAAAGAGATACTAAATCGCCAACCCCTGTGGGAGGAATTAAGCTAGGATGGATTCAGGTACCAATATAATTTAATGTTTTTATCTTTTTATTAGAGTTTCGTTTTAATTTTGCCCTCAGATTATATCTCCTCCGCGTAATATGCACTCTAATAATCAAATCTGAGATTAACGTAGCCAAAAAGTCTTGAATATATATAAGCAGGTTCCCAAATGCCACAAGATTCGCGTTATATTTTAAATAATAGACTACTTATTGAATTATGTTTTGATGATGTTAAGGAAATGGGGTATAAATACCTACCTTTAAAAATTAAGTCAAAGTTGTCTAATGATAGATGTTTAATTAGAAAACTATGGAGTCAGCTAATAAACTAATAGTAAAAAATATGTTGGAGTTCTGTAAATGCCTTTTCAATCATTCAAAAGGTTATTGTCTTGCGTAAGTACGGAAGAAAACACTTTAGTGTTTTCTTCCGTACGCAAGCTGTTAGGTAGGAATTCAGCATTGGTGACTTGAAATTAAACTAGAATTGAATAATAATGCAATGTTCACCAGCTTTCAAAAATAATTTAAACTTTAACGGTGTGAAGGCAAATATTATGTTTGAGCAAATACAAATCTTTGGAAATAGTTAAGCCATTGTTTTGGTTTACATAAAATGGCTGCAATCTGAACTTGTGCTTATGCTCGTTACCGTGCTTATAACCATAATAGTTTTGACCACAAGTTGACATTCCCTACATTCGTACTATACACTTCTGATGGTCATTCATAATGCGCACGGCCAGGAAGTGGAATGCTCTTCTGGCTCTGTTACTTTCACACGGATACAACCTTTACCTCTTCAAAGTGCGAGTACTCTGACTTCTCATGAGTAAACTCGCTCCACCGTGGACCTCACCTATGCCTTCATGCTTGATGGAGGTCAAGAGTTTATCCATTTTTAATAAAAAAAGAATTCAAAAAAAATTCATTCCCTAGGGCGTTCTGATACCATGCCTCCTCAACATCTGGGGTGTGATGCTGTTCCTGCGCATCTCGTGGGTGGTGTCGCAGGCCGGCATCGGTCTCTCGCTGATCATCATCGCTATCTCCGCCATCGTGTGCGTCATTACGACGTTATCAATGAGCGCCATCTGTACCAACGGCGAAGTAAAAGGAGGTATGTATTTTATTCCGTAGCGTAGATCTCAGTCTTCATTATTTTACTTTAGTTTTCATGTTATGATCAAGACTTCTTCTTTTTGTAATCGATAAGCTGAATGGTTTTAGTCCACGTTAATGTTTTTTTTTAATGTAACTATAATGTCATCTGTTATATTGATGGCCATTGCGATATTTAAATATATTTTAATAGGTCTCATAGGTGTAGGAAGAAAGGGGATGACAGATTCATTCTTGGCGGAGCCGTACTAGCAAAATTAAAACAGAACAATAAAATAGTTACATACTCAGTTTAACATATTGCCATACAATGGACTTACAAACATAACTTTATTTTGATGGATTTGCCATAGTCGAACCGCTTTTCAAGGTGAATTGTGGTCGCAGTACTAAACGTTTTGTTTTAGGCTTTGTAATTTTAGAGATGGTTATACCGAAATATGTCTGCATCCGATTGCTTTATCAAGGCATTACTGGCTTCTTTCGACATCCAAGGAAAGAAAGGGAATGGTGTATAGTAGCGCATAACCACAAGAAAATATATCTTCACCCCATTTAAATAATACAGGGGGTAAACTCTAAAAGAGGTCTGGACAAATAAGTCCTTTCGAGCCATCACCCTTAAACGATTTTTTGGGACAATGTGACAGGTGGTGTTACTTTCGCCGTCTTTATGTACAAGCCGACGGTAGAAATTGTACATAAGTTTTTGCCACAAGCCTGGGGGATCGACTCGGATCTCTTGACTCAATTAATTCCGATAACTCAACCACTCGGCTATCGTGACAGGACGTAAATTAAGACGCCACTGTCTGTGTCTCCGTCTATCCAATGTTACGGCAGACCAGCACCGTTCAGGAATTTAGGTTTCTCCCTTGTTTCATGCTGCAGCATATTGTAATATACTTTTACATTAAAATAGTTAGATAGTTGTTACATCTCCATATTGTGTTGTTATTGATTTAAGTATTTCTTTGTAACTTTTCTTTAAGATAAATATTTGAGCTTTATAATCTGTGTATGACTAGATCTTTCAGTTTCTTAAGATCCGCGTACCTTGTGATAGTTTACTAGTGTGAACTTAAAATATCAATGATTTATTGCGACGTTGAAAGGAATTTACATTCATGATATACACAGTGCAAGGAATACACGGTATTTATACCTCTGATGTACAGGAAAATAATTTTATAGCTGTAATAATTTATATTCATAATAACAAAATTCGGCTCGAAAAAACGGGCTCACCACCTGTCACGTTGTCCCGAAAATATCTTCGGTGGAAGGTGGGTCAAAGGGACTTAATTGTCTATACTAGACCTCTGTCTACCCCTGTATTGGGAATTGCGTGAAGATATTTATATTTATTTATTTATTTAAAATTATGCGAATATTTATAATACTTATTAATTAGAAAATACTATAATCGCAGAGCCGTACTGCTCGTGGAATGGTACCAATAACGCTGGCTGAATTTCCATCTTGAATGGTTAGACTTAATGGTTTAGCGAGAAAAGAACCAGCCGTTGTCAGTCTTCGTGATAGTATTATATACTTAACATAATCGGCAGTTGTTTTTTTACGAAACGAAGCGAAACAAGTATGTAAGAATCGTAGCAAGTGGAAACAAGTGGTCTCTGCCTACCCCTACGGGAAAGAGGCGTGAATATATGTATGTATGTATGTAAGAATTTTCGAATTTTCGAACGAAGATCATAGAGTTTTTTGATGATTCGGCCACGTTTAACAAATGAGTAAAGAAATAATAGAATATAAAAGAAGTGGTATTTTACTGGCCATAAAGAAAACATTTTTTTTTCAGGAGGAATCTACTATATCATCTCAAGATCCCTTGGTCCAGAATTTGGAGCATCTGTCGGCATCATTTTCGCATTCGCAAACGCGGTTGCGGCTAGCATGAATACCATAGGGTTCTGCGACTCCTTGAATGACTTGTTAAATACTCAGGGATTGAAGATACTAGACAACGGCCCTAACGATGTGAGGATAGTGGGCACAATAGCGCTGATTCTCATGTGCATCATATGCGCCGTCGGAATGGACTGGGAGAGTAAGGCTCAGGTAAATTTCATAAAGTAGGTATCCATAAAGAATCACGTGAGATAGTTTCGTACTCTTATTCTTATACTTACGTACAAAAATACAAACTCGATTATATACACTCATACGACTGAGTGCATATATAAGAGTCAAACTACTATTGTGTTCTGGTTTATAAGGTATAAAGAGCCAATATATTTGCGTGTTGTAATTGAAGCGTTGTGATGTGTACGGAAAGAAAGGGGTAGGTAAAATTTAAAGCCGGTATCAAATGGCTCGTTAATGAAAAAAAAACTCTGGTTATGAAGAGTCATTTAAAAAGTATAAACAAGGAAACATGTAATACATGATTACATGACGTACATAAAAGAGGAAATTTCCAAAGCAAGGTGGAAAGTGGGGTGTGGAGGGGGGTAAACAGTTCACTTCCAGGGGACAACGCAGAAGATTGATTGTATCGCTTGACAGTTGCTTTATTACCCTAATTGCGTTTGTTCCTGACGTTAAAACTCCACGGAATAATGGAGCCAATAAATGGCACTTAAATGTTTTTAATTCTGTACCAAATTAAATGAGTAACGCCTTTTAAAACATCTCTTCGAAGTGCGCTCCGCCTCCATTACAGCAATTAATTTGTTAAGGACATGAGAACATCGCGTGTTTGTAGACTTTGTTCGTGACAGTTGCAGAATAATTTCAAAAGATTGTTAAAATAGTCTAAATATGAAATAGGTACTACATGCCAGTTAGTAACTTTAACAATAAATGAGCTAAGAGCTGATTGTAAACAGTTAAATCTGTATTATTAATTATTTAAAGGAGGAATTATGAAATTGGTATATTTTTTATCTCGATTTTTTTTAATTATTTTATTTGAGGGAAGGCAAAGAGTGGTGTCCAGTGTACGCGGTTACACAATACACTGGTGGCGCTATTCCCTGCGCAGATAAGAATGTGATTAATTACATCGTTAAACATTTGTACCAATGTTTTTTTTAAATGTTGCTCAGATCCTTGTAAAATATTTTGAACAACTTCCAGAATTAGTTATTATGTTATAAGCAAAAATAATGTTAGAAGCGAACATAGATACATAAGATGTAATTGTTTATTCTTTACAGAACTTCCTGATTGCAATAATCGTTATTGCTATGGTGGATTTCACGGTAGGAACATTCATGGGACCAAAGAGTATAGAAGAAATTACGAAAGGCTTCGTCGGTTTGAGCGGTGAGTACACGACACTTCTAAGAAGCAACATCAGACTACTGCTAATACCAAGATAACGTGCATTTTGTTGTTGTACGCTAAATAAAAATTGTACGCTCTGGTTCTGACTTAGGTAAATAAAAAACCTTTTCGATGGTTGATGTATATGTATGTTTCACACTACTATACAGAAACAAGTAAATGAACTTGTCAAAATCAAAACTCGGACTACCTCAATTTGCTCTCCAATCGTTCTTATATACGACTTTGAATTTTCTAGATCGTCTAGAAAGTTCTACAAGGTACGTGTTAATACTAAGTTTTCCTTATTCGGTAAGACGAAAACACTTGACACAAGAAACTTCTGTATGCGATAAACGGAAGACATAGCTTTCCAGAAACTTCGATATTTGTTAAGAATGAATCATAACGTTTTAGAACCATTTCAACAATATATTAAACAAATAATTAAAAAGCCCGTCGCCGTACTTATGTCCAAGCAGACCATTCAATTCGTACATAAGTTTTAGAAAATCCTATTGGTACGAGCATGCCACCTGGGGATCGAACTCGGGTGTCTCGATTTGAAATTCCGACCACCCAACCACTCGGCTATCGTGATTTAAATAATACATTGACCATAATCTGCAATTTCTGTCCCTGTCGTTGAGTTCTACTTCAAATTTTGCTTTTAAGTTCTGATTATAACCGACTAGCAAACATTAAACCTTGTTCGCAGCTACAACGTTTGAATCAAACTTCGGACCGGACTTTCGATACAGCGAAAACTTGGATCAAAATTTCTTCACGGTTTTCGCAATCTTCTTCCCGTCCGTCACCGGAATCCAGGCTGGCGCCAATATATCTGGCGATCTTAAGGTAAGGTATTTTAAGCAAAGATCTTGTACAAATGTTGCTATAACTTCTTTACATTGTTGTACATCTATAGTTATTATCACTGTACTTAAATAAGAAGTACGTAATCTATATAAATGAGAATATTGCCACTCCCTTTCTTTCCGTGGGTGTCGTAAGTGGCGACTAAAGGAAACAGCCCAGATATCGTTGTGTCAACCGAAAGATGGCGGGATAACCATCTCTAAAAAAATCAGATCAAAATAATCAGACCGAAGACAAGTGTCTACAATCCGCTTGCCAAGCGTGGCGATTATGGCAAATCCTCCCTATGGTGATTAATTCCCATTTTTTATGATAAACTACTTAGAAATACGTTTTATCCACCTCTTTTTATTAATGCGTCAAACATTTTCAAAACTATTTATAAATTTAATTTTAAATATAATCCCTATTTTCTTATTTACGACTTAACTCACTTAAGCTGTTTTATCCCCCTATTTTAATTAAGTTATGACAGGGTATCGTCTGCCATATCTGTCAGTTTAAAATAAAATTAGTTAATCGTTTTAAATAAATTATTAGTCTTTGACCTAGCGAGAAACTCATTCCAAAATACATGACATTTACGAGATTATTTCTTGACTATATAGGATATCAAGGAGTCTTGCGGCGTTGTATCTATAATTGTAATTACTTGCGGACAGCTAGGAAGCGACGTCATTGGATCTTAATTGATTCGTGGGCGTCCCTACCCATGAACTCGTCAATATTTGTACCACGTGCCATGCGGCGGTAAAGTATGGTTTTAAAATACCTCCTCAGTCACATGTTGATGTTGAGCGTAAGTGCGACGTTATTCCTTACGTACTAATCATAGGATTTGTAGTTTTCAGTGTTCGAATGAATATTTATGCATCAATTACCTCAATAGTTTGAATGTGGGAAACGATAATAATTTAGGTAGAAAAGTATCTACTAAATACGTCTTACTCTTTTATCAAAAATTAATAAATAAATATAAATAACTTCACGCAATTCCAGAGCAAGTAGACAAAGGTCTAGTCTAGACAATTAAGTCCCTTTGACCCAACTTCCACCGAAGATATTTTCGGGACAACATGACTGGTGGTAAACCCGCGGCGTCATTATATCCAAGCCATCATCTCGGCTATCATGACATTTGACTGAAGAAGAACAAATACTACATTTAAATTACGCAGCGAATCTATGCGGAAGTTAACATACATTCTACTTCATTGTGGGTCAAAAGGATCTCTAAATAACCAGTATTCGTAAATACGTGAAGATTTTTTCTCACGGATGAAATAAAGCAATATAAAAAAATATGTTCGATTTTCGAAAACACCAAAGCGCCTCAAACATCGTAATATAGGCTAAAAGAGGTCAAGGCAACTCCGTCGAATAGCAACTCGGACAAAATTGGACTTGCACTACATTACACATAGGATTGTTTACCAGAGTGTGTGGCGAGTGCGATAGCCATGATTTATGAAAGCTTTCATTGAATTTTTTAAATATTTTTATGCATGTAAGTAAATATAAATAATGAAAAAATATCCTCACGCCTTTCCCAATACAGATAATAGACAGAGGTCTCAAATAATAAAAAAAAATATCTTCACGCAATTCCCAATACAGGGGTAGACAGAGGTCGAGTCTAGACAATTAAGTCCCTTCGACCCACCTTCCACCGAAGATATTTTCGGGACAACGTGACAGGTGGTGAGCCTGTCGCCATCTTTATGTCCAAGCCAACGATAGAATTCGTACATAGGTTTTTGAAAAACCCATTGGTACGAGCCTGGCACCTGGGGATCGAACTCGGGTCTCTCGCCTCGAAATTCCGACCACCCAACCACTCGGCTATCGTGACTTTTTGAGAGAGGTCTCACATTTCAACGATTAAGCTCTTTCGACCCAACTTCCACCGAAAACATTTTTTGGGACAGCGTGACAGATGGTAAGCCCGTCAACGTCTTTCTGTCTAAGCTAACGATAAAAATCGTACATAATTTTTGGAAAAAACTAATTGGTACGAGCCTGCCAACGTTCGAACTCGAGTCTTTCGAATAAAATTCCGATCACCTAACCACTCGGCTATCGTGGCTATAATATATATATGCTCCACGAATTTGCTCAGAGTATTCAGTGTTTCTTTGTGTATTAGTTTTATTGCAACTGGATCAACCCATGGCGTATGCATCAGTAACTCGGAGTGGCTATGGGTCCGAATGTAATCGATGCTAGGATGACTATTAAGATAATTAAAAAAAATACTAGCAATGTCTAATACCATTACTGGTATTCCTGTTAACCACTCCAACTAAGATATAATGCTTATATCTGGAGTGGTTCACGACCTTAAGTCGAATTTTTACATTTCGCAGTCCGCACCCTATACCATTAGGCTATTATTGACGCTTATCAATTCTTTTTTCAAATTTCGTTAGACTGAACCATATGATATTTGTATAGTATACTTTACCTTCTATGAAAGAACTATCTATCCATCTATACATATAAATAAAGTTGCAGTGTCTGTTTGTCACGAGGGGCAGCAAGTTGTTTATAGTTTTACAATTACATTTAAACGCTTTATTTTTTAATTATACATGTATATAAGACGATCTGAAAGCCAAATTATTCTTTGCAGATAAGGGTCGCGTGTTCGAATCCCGCTAGGGACAAATATTTGTGACTATTATAAAAAAAAATATCTTCACGCAATTCCCAATACAGGGGTAGACAGAGGCCGAGTCTAGACAATTAAGTCCCTTCGACCCACCTTTCACCGAAGATATTTTCGGGACAACGTGACAGGTGGTGAGCCCATCGCCGCCATTATGTCCAAGCCAACGATATTCGTACATAAGTTTTTGAAAAACCCATTGGTTTCGAGCCTACCAACTGGGGATCGAACTCGGGTCTATTGACTCGAAATTCCGACCACCCAACCACTCGGCTATCGTGACTTCGTTGCTACTGCGGCTATTGTGACTATTATGAATGTTTGTAATCTAGTCATGGATGTTTAAATGTATATATTAATATTTATCTATGTAAATATGAATGTTATATTGTACCGTTGGCTTGTACAATAACTCGATGATATGCTCACCACTTTTCCCGTTGTCCCAAATAGGCTCTGTTTAAAGGATTTAATTGTCTACACCTTTGCCTACCCCAGTAAGAGAAACTACTTAAATAAAATAAATAAATATCTTCACGCAATTCCCACTACAGGGGTAGACAGAGGCCAAGTCAGACAATTAAGTCCCTTTGACCCACATTCCACCGAAGATATCCCACCTTCCACCGAAGATATATAGAGAAACTACTTGAAGATAAAAAAATAATTTTACATGTTCGTATCAAGACTGGTGAAAATTACGTATGAGCTGTAAAAAATAATGGCATGTTACATTTCCGAACAAAAACAGGATGCCTGGAGACACTAGCCCAAACACGTGGAAGTTGGAATCGATCCGAACTGTTGTTGTAGGAGGGGCACGAGATACTCGAGATGACGTATCACTAGTTGCTCGCGATCATTCTTCAATACGCATATACATACATACATTCATACATACATACATACATACATACATACATACATACATACATACATACATACATACATACATGCATACATACATAAATAACGGCCAGTCAAAATCCACTGTAGAATATAGGCCTCTCCCATAGAGAAGACTTGCCATAATCGCCACACTTGGCAAGCGGATTGGCGATCACAGTACCAGACCTCTCGCACCTCAGACGTTGCTTCAGTCTGTTTATTTTATTATCGGTTGCCATAACGATTCCTTTAGTCGCCTTTTACGACATTATCGGGAAGAAAGGGAGAGGCAATATTCTTTCGCCTCTATCTCAAGACACGCGCTCAATACGCGTAGGGACAAGTTAAAATTATTAGATTCAGAGTATAATTTATTAGAGTCACGATAGCCGATGTGCCGGGTGATCGGAATTCGAGTCAAGAGACTCGAGTCCGATCCCCAAGGCTCGTACCAATAAGTTTTTTCAAAAACTAATTTGCGATTTATATGATTGTTTTGGACATAAAGACGCCAACCGGCTCAAAGCCAGCACATTTTTTTTATTTATTAGAGCACGCTATCAGAGAGATTGGTGATTCTGTATCAAGAATCTTGAGTTCAGTCCTCGTTTTTGTAGCAAAAAGTTCGTATAAACTTTTGAATACCTTTCAACCTACTTTATTTGGGATGTGAGATGGTGGGTCTGTCGCCGTCTTAGTGTCCAAGTTTTTTGTCATTCTAACTGGGAACGAACTACAGTACCTACTTACCCATATTTTCCTCGTAACCTAATGATTGCTGAATCATAATTTATAATCATTTTACGTATATATACGTATATATACATAGGTTTGTCTTCACATATATGTAACACACTCGCTCTTAGTCGTGGTCACCATTAATATCTTCTTTTTTCGTAGTTTTAGCGATTTATTCCAAGAGTATTTAGACGTACAATAGAATATACAGGTTTAATATAAAAATGAGGTAAACATACAGGCATTTGATTACACTTCCTGTTTATGTTCTATAAGAAGTAAATCATCCGATATTCAATATAAATCAATGGGGTCAACATCACAAGAAGGATCAAATGTGTCCAATAAACAACATTGTAATGGATATAGGAGTGTAGGTACACTTTACTTATTATACAATATCTATAAAGATATCATATACAATATAAGTCCATTCTTATATTATCTATGATATACGGGTTATTGATTGAAATTAAAAGATAAAGATATTTAGGAAAGAAATATATTACGTGTGAGATTAATTTCATTGAACCTATGGTATCCGCACAGTAGTGTCCCTCTGAAGCAGGTCTTTTTTAATCCCTTTTTCTAACGGAAATTAAACATATACATCTTCATATGATTTACCGAATTGTATTAAAAATTCTTAAGCTATTTATATTATTTTCACACTCTTACTTACTTTCATACATATAGGTATTTTCTATATCGAACAGGAAAAACAAATATGTATAAAGTTAAGTTTATAAATTATACCTATAAGGCTACTTTTTACACGTTTTTTGCGGTTTGGTCCACAAATGATGTCTACTTTTCTTTATAAAATGTTTCGCTACAATAAATTACCTATCATACAACAGTTAATACTCTTCAACTCTAGTAATTAAGTTTGTTTAAAAAAAGCAATAACAGTTGATCAAATTTAATGAATGAATTCAATTCCAAAACATGAATGCGTGACCCAATGTGATCATTTGATAGTACGTAATTCATGAGTGCGGTACGACAGGCGTCTATAAATCGCTTGGCTACAAATAGATATATGTCAATTAATTTGACTCCTGAAAATTTCGAATTCCATTAGTGAATTCGTCAAATATCTCTGAATCATTTCAGGCAAATTGACGTTGGCATTTCGTTGACTCAATATTGTTTATAAGTGCTGATGACTCAGATTTATTTGAAGATGAATTATGCGTTGCTTGGCATTATTAAAACTGTCCCAAACTTGGGCATATAAGTTTATATATATATTTCAGCAAAAAATAAATGACCAAATCGAATTGAAGTAATGTAAATTAATAACTTTGTTTATCTATTTGAGACAATTTAAGCGGAACTAATAAGTTTAATCTATTGAATGCACATTGTTGACGAACAACGATTTAAGTGTCAAGATTAAATTACTTGACATTAAAGTTTAGATACCTGAATTATTCCTCAGTTAATTATTTTCTATACAATAGCTAAAATATTATCGGTTTTCTGAGTCATTAATATATAATTATAGTTTGTTTCAAGAGCTGCCACAAATTGTACCATTAACAGTTTCAATCACATAAAATCTTAATGTTAAATGAAATTTAGGTATTCTTTGGTTCTACACAGTTCTTAGGTGAAACTGCTTAGTAGTTTAATTTTACTCCACAATTGTGGTGAGTCTATTCCCGTCTGAATTTTCAGGCTAATGGTTCAATATACTTACACATTACAGGTTCATTATTTTAACTTGAACATATTAATTTATGACATATTTTATTATATATGATATTTAAATCATAATTTTCTCGAGTGTAGACGAATTCATCATAAAAAAATATTCGCCCCTAGCTGGGAAAGAAATATATTACGTGTGAGATTTATTTCATTGAACCTATGATATCCGCAGTACAGTAGTGTCCCTCTGAAGCAGGTCTTTTTTAATCCCTTTTTCTAACGTAAATTAAAAATATACATCTTCATATGATTTACCGAATTTTATTAAAAATTCTTAAGCTATTTATATTATTTTCACACTCTTACTTACTTTCATACATATAGGTATTTTCTATATCGAACAGGAAAAACAAATATGTACAAAGTTAAGTTTATAAATTATACCTATAAGGCTACTTTTTACACGTTTTTTGCGGTTTGGTCCACAAATGATGTCTACTTTTCTTTATAAAATGTTTCGCTACAATAAATTACCTATCATACAACAGTTAATACTCTTCAACTCTAGTAATTAAGTTTGTTTAAAAAAAGCAATAACAGTTGATCAAATTTAATGAATGAATTCAATTCCAAAACATGAATGCGTGACCCAATGTGATCATTTGATAGTACGTAATTCATGAGTGCGGTACGACAGGCGTCTATAAATCGCTTGGCTACAAATAGATATATGTCAATTAATTTGACTCCTGAAAATTTCCGAATTCCATTAGTGAATTCGTCAAATATCTCTGAATCATTTCAGGCAAATTGACGTTGGCATTTCGTTGACTCAATATTGTTTATAAGTGCTGATGACTCAGATTTATTTGAAGATGAATTATGCGTTGCTTGGCATTATTAAAACTGTCCCAAACTTGGGCATATAAGTTTATATATATATTTCAGCAAAAAATAAATGACCAAATCGAATTGAAGTAATGTAAATTAATAACTTTGTTTATCTATTTGAGACAATTTAAGCGGAACTAATAAGTTTAATCTATTGAATGCACATTGTTGACGAACAACGATTTAAGTGTCAAGATTAGATTACTTGACATTAAAGTTTACATACCTGAATTATTCCTCAGTTAATTATTTTCTATCAATACAATAGCTAAAATATTATCGGTTTTCTGAGTCATTAATATATAATTATAGTTTGTTTCAAGAGCTGCCACAAATTGTACCATTACCAGTTTCAATCACATAAAATCTTAATGTTAAATGAAATTTAGGTATTCTTTGGTTCTACACAGTTCTTAGGTGAAACTGCTTAGTAGTTTAATTTTACTCCACAATTGTGGTGAGTCTATTCCCGTCTGAATGTTCAGGCTAATGGTTCAATATACTTACACATTACAGGTTCATTATTTTAACTTGAACATATTAATTTATGACATATTTTATTATATATGATATTTAAATCATAATTTTCTCGAGTGTAGACGAATTCATCATAAAAAAATATTCGCCCCTAGCTGGGATCGAACCCGACACCTTTGATTCTCGAAAGCACGACCGACTAGTTTATTAGGCAGTAAAATTTTCCAATTTCGATACCGATACACGCTATCAAACGCGCGCGCTATGGAGTGCAACACGAGTTTAGGTTATACCAAACAATGAATTGAGAATTCCTCGGTCAATTCTTGCAAATGAAAATAAAGATGAATGGCGTCGTAAATGATCTGCAGAGTTCTGTTGATATTTTTATATTGAGTCAATGGCTCCATTCTTAGCAGGCCACATTTTAATCTTATTCGTACAATCATAACTAATTGTTTATTTTATAGTTACTTTAAGTTGATATATATTATGTCATTGCTTTAGAAGGGACTAGCTCCTGATATACAGGTTTTTCCTAGTTCAGGAACTAGGGCTCTTTTGTATTTTTTTAAAATTTTTTCATGTAAATAAATAACCTGAAATATTTGTGGAAAATATTTGATATTCATAACGATTTAGCTCACGTATTTCTAAATCCCAAAAATCATGTTCATAACATCATCGAAATTACTTAGTCCGTAGTTATTATGTGAAATAAAAAATAAAGTAATACATTTGGCAGAAATAAAATTATAAATAAATATAAGTATCTTCACGCAATTCCCAATACAGGGGTAGACAGAGGTCTAGTCTAGACAATTTAGTCCCTTTGACCCACCTTCCACCGAAGATATTTTCGGGACAACGTGACAGGTGGTGAGCCCGTCGCCGTCTTTATGTCCAAGCCAGCGATGTAATTCGTACATAAGTTTTTTGAAAAACCCGTTAGTACGAGCCTGCCATCTGGGGATCGAACTCGGGGCTCTTGACTCGAAATTCTGATCACCCAACCACTCGGCTATCGTGACTTATAATATATATTGGCAGAAATCAGACAAAATATAACATTCTGTATGTAATAAAGAAATCCCGCAAGATCCGTTAATTTTTTTGAAGTACAAAGTAGCCTTTGCTTCTTTACGAACTGCATCAAATCTAAATCCGTTAACAAAATCATGATTCAAATCTCTATAATAGGAGCCGTGAATTTTTCCAGGATAAAAAATGTATCCCACATTTTGAACCAGGTTATAAACTCTATCTGTGCTAAATTTCATATAAATCTGTCAAGCCAGTTCAAGGAGCAAAAAAATATTTTGTCGCTATTTCCAAATTCGTGGTCCAGACAATTAAGTCCTTTCGACCCACCTTTCACTGAAGACGTTTTTCGGACGTTTTCCCGTCGCCTTCTTTATGTCCAAGTGAACTATATTAATCGTACATAAGTTTTACAAAAAACTCATTGGTACGAGCCATCAACCTGAGGATGAAATCAGATCTCTTGACTCGAATTCCGATCACCCAACTACACGGCTTGCGTGACCTTAACTCGTGTAGGACATCCATAATGTAGTAAGGTTTGAGAAAATGAAATACATAGGCTCCTATTAGTATTGAGAAGCCTTTTTGAGGGTGAATAAGTAATAACCACTCGGCAATCGTGACTATTAATATAAGTAACATAGTAGTAAGATTTACAATTAATAAACTAAATGTAACAGATGGTACACTCCTCCAAATTTTTAGGAATAGTATATACTATTCCGAAAAACTTGAACCTGGTGCTCATTATGAAACTGGTGTGTCCAATAGCTGAAGTAGCATTTATTCGATTGTCACTCGTCTCATTTCTATGTCTTACCATTCTTCTAACTTTCACATTTGTTACCAGGATCCAGCATCAGCAATTCCCAAAGGAACTTTGTTAGCGCTGCTGATCTCTATGGTCAGCTATGCCGCGATGGTACTAATATCTGGCGGCGGCGCTCTGAGGGACGCCAGTGGCAACATGACCGACCTACTCGTCGTCAACGGGACCGTCGTGAACTACACCTCTCTATGGGAGTGCGCCAACACGACGCTTGGATGCAAATATGGACTCCATAACAGTTACTCGGTAAAATACATTAAACTTCTAATTTATTATAAACTAGTTCATAATTTAATTATATTAAAATAGCTAAATTATATTTTTTTGGCAGTTGATAACAGTAAAATTATCAACAAATGTTGGTTGCGATATTGTTACAAAGTCACAAAGAAGCGGATGTTTTCGAAAGCGTCAGTTAACTGTTAAATGTCCTAAATATTTAATAACAACCATCTGTTGTAATTCTCCAAAAACATGCACATTTTAAATGTTCTCAATCCTTCACAAAAGCCACGATAACGGAGTGGTGGGGTGATAAAAATTCGAGTCTAAAAACCCGAGTTCTATATCTAAGGCTCGTACCAAAGTTTTTCAAAAATTTACGTATGATTTATATCGTTGGCTAACGCTAAAGTCGGCGATAGACTGACCACTTGTCACGTTGTCTCAAAAATGTCTTCGTTGGAATATGGGTCGAAAAGACTTAATTGTCTAGACTAAATTGTCTCCGTCTACCCCTGTATTGAGAATGCCGTGACGATACTTACTAATTTTTTATATATTTATTTATTTCTGAATCAGGTGATGCAGCTAATGTCGGCATGGGGTCCTTTAATTTATGGCGGTTGCTGGGCGGCGACGCTGTCCACGGCGTTGACGAACCTGCTGTCTGTGCCGCGGCTGATCCAGGCGCTGGGCGTGGACCGCATCTACCCGGGCCTCATCTTCTTCGCGAAGCCCTACGGCCGCCACGGGGAGCCCTACCGCGGATATGTGCTCACGTTCCTCGTGTCTCTCATTTTTCTACTTATCGGTACGCTGATTTATGTATTCTTCCATAAATTTAAAGTTACGGCAGCCGTGTGGAAGGGTGGTCAGAATTTAGAGTCAAAAGACCCGAGTTCGATTCCCAGGTGGCAGGCTCGTACCAATGGGTTTTTCTAAAACTAATGTACGAATTATATCGTTGGCTTGGATATAAAGACGGCGACGTACTCACCACCTGTCACGTTGTCCCGAAATATCTTCGGTGGAAGGTGGGTCGAAGGAACTTAATTGTTTAGACTAGACCTCTGTCTACCCCTGTATTGGGAATGGCGTGAAGATGTTTATAATTTAAGTTTAGTAAGCAAATGACAGTCTATTAACGGGTACAGATTATATACTCTGATTTATTTCTCTAATTGATACTTAAGTGACGTTTCCATTTAAGATAAATATTATATCTTCATATAGAAATATAATATCTATCTCGTTACGTCGATTTGTAAAGGCGCCTAAATAGAACAGAAAATAATTTCAAACATACGTCGAGTACTTACGATCGTTCATACGTTTGCCAAGTGTTACGCGTACTTAAAGTTCTTCGAATATGGGAGAGACTGTTAATGGTGATGATTCACAGATTGTGTTTAATGGAAACGGAAGCCATGAAATTACAATTAGCTCACGACAAATGGCGGGATAACCATCTTGAAAAATATTACACCGAAATTGAGCAGACCAATGATGGACAGCATCCGAGGTGTTTAGTACTTCGATCGTCAATCCGCTTGTCAATCGTGGTGATTATGGCAAGCGCTCCCGTATGGAAGATGCCATGCAGTGCACTTTTATTGGCCGTTGATGAAACACAATTTACGTCGTGTGGTCACTTGCCAAGCTTAGCCATTGTGTCAAATCCCCGTTACGAGATTTTTTTTTTCTTCGTTCTCCTTTACGAGAGAGGTATTTTTCTTCAGTGTGTTTTTCAGGAACGTGCCATAGGTCTGAATTGTCTGGTATTATAGGCAAATTTTGTAGCGCCTCTTATTATCTTGCAATAGCCTAATTGGTGTGATCTGTGAAACATAGTGCCACAAGGTCAATCCTACCTTTAGCATACCATAGAACACTACTGCAGATACATGCATAACCGCTTAATTGGATGGTAAACTGAAATAATTGTAATATTATTAGTGTTGCTAAAATTGTACTTTTTTATATCGATCTTACTTTGATGACGTCTTTTATATTATAATTGTAGCCGACTTGAACACCATAGCTCCGCTGATATCCAACTTTTACTTGGCATCGTACGCCCTCATCAACTTCTGCACGTTCCACGCAGCGCTCGTGCGGCCCCTCGGCTGGCGACCCACTTTCCGGGTGAGTTTATTCATATTATGTTGGTATTATTCAGTTCACATATCCAGGTTGCAAAGACTTTGATCCATTTACGTAATACTGTGGGATCTGTTTCTGTTTTATTATTATATTATTCAATACTGACTTACAACGGATCTATTGAAGCATAAAAAACCTTTCAATAAACCGATCAATATCCGAACATAAGTATGAAAGTCTTTGATAGATAAACAAAACACACACGATTCTATAAGAATGTATCTTGAAATGAATTTCATAACGTTTTTATGCATCTTAAAAAAACTTATTGAGGTAGGATTCTAATTATCATGGTTATAAGTTTCGAGGAGTTTTAAATAACGAGACCTGATGCAGTATGATTATTTAAATTTTAACTAAACATACCTAGTATATTGAATTAAAATTTAAACGGTTGTTTATGATCTATCAGCTTATACAATAAATGTATGATACTTATCAGAGTAAAGAAAGAAAAGATACCTGATGTTAAACCCTTCACCACTGGAAATGTAATATACAAAATACAACTCTCGCATTCGAGTTACCGGGACTTACTTATGGTTGGATCATTTCCAACTTTGACCAAGAGGATAAATGACAAATCCAACTCGACGTCACATGGACTTTAACGATTTTATAATTATTTTGAATTGTTGAAATTTCCTAAACCTCAATAATTGACAACTTAATGATCAGGAATTATTAGCTGCAAACAGAATAGAGAATGATAAACAAATGAGTATCATCATTGATTATCCGTCTCGGAATCGAACCCCAACCTTAGCGCTGGCGTCACCTTAAAACCGGCGTCTACGCCAATCGACAATGAAGTTCTTTTAATGTTTTGGTAGATGTCTTTCAGCGGGCAAGAAATGTTTCTATAATATTGCATGCTTTAATTGGTTTTGGTGATTTGCAGTACTACAACGTATGGGTGTCATTACTGGGCTTCCTCATGTGCGTCGCGATCATGCTCCTCATCAGCTGGGTGATGTCGCTTGTCACCTTTGCGATATTCTTTACTTTGTACCTCATAGTGCATTATCGCAGACCAGGTGCGTTATAAATACAAAGTAAATAATAATGTATAATTATTATATGTTATATCATTAATTAATTAAAAAGTCACAATAGCCGAGTGGTTGGGTGGTCGGATTCGGGTCAAGAGACCCGAGTTCGATCTCCAGGTGGCTTGTACCAATGGGTTTTTTCAAAAACTTATGTACGAATTACATCGTTGGCTTGGACATTAAGACGACGATGGGCTCACGATCTTTCACGTTATCCCAAAAATATGTTCGGTGGAAGGTGGGTCGAAACTAACCTCTGTCTGTATTGGGAATGGCGTGAAGATATTTATTTTTATTTTATTTTGTTTAACTGTATTCTTTATCTTGACACTTCCAATACCAGGTCAGTCATAGGTTTAGTCAACTTAGTTCTTTCCACTCGTGTTTATTTGGGACAACATGCATGTGGTGAGCATGACGTCGTGTTGTCCAAGTAACAATATCAAATACTTTCATACATATATTTACATAGATAAGTATTATATAAACATTCATGACTCTAGTACAGACAATGATATTCATCAACCAAATAATTGCCTCTATCGGGAATGAATTCGAATCACAACCGATAGTTCTGAAAGCGGTGTAACTTAGCCGACACATTTTAAGAATATAACTATAATAATTCAAAAGCCTAAACGGTTAACGATGCAATTTTTGAAACAAGAGGCGCGGGTTTGTGCTCGCATAGCCTATTGTCGTGATTACTAGGCACCAGATTAAAAAGCACTAACAAAGTTCATTCATGACCTATAATCTAATGCTAACTGCACAGAATCTTATGCATTGAAGCCTATTTGAATTTAAATAACTGAATTTTATAATAAAAATTTATCGGGCTCACCACCTGTCACGTTGTCACGAAAATATCTTCGGTGGAAGGTGCGTCGAAGGTAAATAATTGTCTAGACTAGACCTCTGTCTACCTCTGTATTGGGAATCGCGTGAAGATATGTATGTATGTATGTAAATTATTGAAGATTTTGCAAAGTATAAGCTGAAACAATTTTTTCAAAACGTGCGGCGTAAGTTTGTGCTCGCATAGGCTATTGTCGTGATTCCTACGCACCAGATTAAAAATCATTTACAATTATTATGTACATACGAGTATATATTAATACATGACCTTTAATCCAATGCTTATTGCATGGAATGTAATGTATTGAAGTATATTTGGAGTGTGTGACGGGAATACCTTTTAGGATAGCTTTGATACTTTTATTTTTTTAAACGCTCCTAAGTTCCTTAAACGTGTTACACGTTCATATCAGTGTAAGTAACCACGTACGGAAATAGCTTACAGTTGACCGAGAGCTAAATCCGTACTGGGCTCTATGAATTATTGCATCATTCACTCTTTGCTCCATATTGTGATTCAGTTGTAAAGTACTTCTATATGTATCGGGCGCGCGATCTGGTTCAAATCTATATGTAAATATATATGGACAGGAGGTCACTTATTCATAATAATAAATGTATACACACATTATTATTATAAGGTCACGATAGCCAAGTGGTTGGGTGGTCGGAATTTCGAGTCAAGAGACCCGAGTTCGATTCCCAGGTGGCAGGCTCGTACCAATGGGTTTTTCAAAAACTTATGTAAAAACTATATCGTTGGCTTGGACATAAAGACGGCGACGGGCTCATCACCTGTCAAGTTGTCCCGGAAATATCTTCGGTGGTAGGTGGGACGAAGGAAGAGACTCAGTTGCCGAGACTAGACCTCTGACTACACCTGTATTGGGAATTGCGTGAAGATATTAATATTTATTTATTTATACATAGATTACGCATTAGACACAACATCACATACATTGCTCTGATCTCAAAGTAAGTAGGTTAAGCTCTGGTGTTTGATTCCAGTATAGAATCAACGAAGATACAACGAAGGTATCAGTAGCACCTAGACTCGAGATATGTAGAAAAAGTGACTTACTAAATTGACTCATAAATGAATCGAACTGCGGAGCTCGAAGCTACCTACACCATGGAAACCGGTGTATACATCACTCGACCCCGGAAGTCGTCAAATTCATACACTGGCTAATCACGTAATGTGTAAAACCACTAGAACTTTGAAGATGAAATTTAACCCGGATATCGATTATGAGTAGGAGATATCATTGAAGAAAATATTTTATTAAAATCTTACGTAAAGGGATACTGATGGGTTGGTTTGTGTGGAACTATCTGGGCTTAGGAGTAAATAAAAAGGAGTAATTAACGTCTATTACAAACATAATTACATTGAAGTTAGTATGTCATAATTGTATAGTTATTTAAGTGAAGCAAATGGCTAAACCGATCTATAACCTCTTTTCTTCCGCAGTAGTGTCGTAAGAGCCGACTAAGAGATAATGACAAAGGCTAGCAACGGATGGCCAGATAACTATCTCTAATATACCAGACCAATATAAATTAGACCAATGGCCAGTGTGCTTTCTAGACCTGAGGATTTTGGTTTTTGGTACTGCGATGGCCAATCCTCTTTCGCGAATCCTCATCACGGTAGAGGCCTATGTCCTACATTGGTCATTTACAGTTCGTCGAGTAAGAAGCCATTGCGATTGAATTAATAAACTCGCTAAAGTCACGATGTGATGATTCAAACACAGATAAAGACAGAGAAAAATAAGTCAGAAACTCTTCATTGAGATCTCTTGAAAATATCACATCAAACAACTAACAAGAAACAAAAATAACCATAGCTCTGACGTCAAATTAGGTCTCAATTTCAGCAAATCGATAGTTTCCAAATAGATAGTTGTCTAGATCTCTGTCTACCCCATCATTGGTAATGATGTTAAGATATGTTTCTTGTTTCGTTACAGACGTGAACTGGGGGAGCAGCACGCAGGCGCAGATGTACAAGACGGCGCTGTCGAGCGCGCACAGCCTGGCGCGCACGGGCGAGCACGTGAAGAACTACTGGCCGCAGCTGCTGGTGCTGGCCGGCCGCCCGCAGCACCGCCCCGCGCTCGTCGACCTCGGACACCTCATCACGAAGGCCGGCTCGCTCATGGTCGTCGGCGACATATCACAGGTACGGCCACTATACTCCAAGCTATTCCCAATACAGACAATAGACAGAGGTCCAGTCTAGCCAATTAAGTCCCTTCGACCCACCTACCACCGAAGACATTCATTGGGACAATCTCATAGGTGATGAGCCGGTCACCGTGTTTATGTCCAAGCCAACAATATAATTCATACATTAGTTTTGAAAAACCCAATGGTACGAGCCTGCCACCTGGGTATCGAACTCGGGTATCTTAACTCGAATCCTGATTCTCTAACCACTCGGCCATCGTGACTTTAGATAAACATTTATAAACACATATAAACGTCCAGGACTCGTGTACAAACATTCATATTCATCACACAAGTGGCTTTGAAGGCAGGGTCACTACCAAAACGTTACTGTGTCTTTATTTTAAATCTGGAGACACATAGTTTGGACTGTGACCGTCCAATACCATTGTATTTTAATTTTATCATGTAACTGTCTTAGTCAAATCAAATCAATCAAATCAAATATTTTTATTGCTTATTTAGTCTGTTTTGTGTATATATATAAATAAACAAATCTCTATTACAGAACAAGTTATCATATAAGGAACGTGCGAACCGCGCGCGTGCAGCGGACGAGTGGCTGCGCGGGCGCAAGGTGCGCGCGTTCTATGCCTCCGTCAGTGGGTACGGGTTCGAAGCCGGCGCGCGCGCGCTCATGCAGGCGGCGGGCGTGGGTCGCCTCGCGCCCAACGTACTGCTCATGGGTTACAAAGCCGACTGGACCACGGCCCCCAGCGCCGATCTCGTCTCCTACTTCAACGTGCTTCAGTGAGTCTCTTGCTATCGTACTAGACACAAGTTTTGTAGTTTTCTTCTCTCAAATTCATAACTTTCTTCTTACACCTACGTGTGTAATGTCGTTACATTACACACGTAGGTGTATGAAGAAATTTATGAATAATGTAATAACTATTTTTGCCTACCTCGACACCTTTTAATGTTAACTTTCGAACCATATATTTTT
This sequence comes from Sericinus montela, assembly GCA_029286605.1. NCBI lineage: Eukaryota > Metazoa > Arthropoda > Insecta > Lepidoptera > Papilionidae > Sericinus > Sericinus montela. The sequence continues at coordinate 6,302,575 of JAGSMR010000035.1, read as the reverse complement.
CTTCACCAAACGATTTATTTATTTTTCTTTAACAATTCCGGACCATGTGGGAACTCCCTTTCTTCTCGTGGGTGTCGTAAGCGACTTAGACATACAGCCTTGAATATCGTGATGGCAACCGACAGATGGCGGCATAACCATCTCTGAAAATATAAGATTGATATAATCAGACCTAAAGGTGGGCAGCAGCGTCTGAGGTGCGAGTGGTCTGGTACTGCGATCGTCAATCCGGTTGCTGAAGATGTGATGTGGACAGCGACACGCCCGTCCACATCTAAATCACATCTTCCATCCCGGCTAAACACACTCCCCAAGTATACAATTTCATTCACCTGTTCTAGACAATAAAGAATAAATAAATACATACATACATATCGGCCTTGTAAAGTCCACTGCAGGTCATAGGCCTCACCCATGGGGAGGATTTGCCATAGTCGCCAGTCCGCTTGGCAACCGGATTGACGATCGCAGTACCAGACCGCGATCGTCAATCCGCATACTTTACAAGGCCGATATGTATGTGTATTTATTTATTCTTTATTGATTATGAATCAGGATTCGAGTTAAGATACCCGAGTTCGATACCCAGGTGATAATATGATGGTTTGGGCACGTTGAGCGAATGAGTGAAGACCGAATGGTGAAGAAAATATATAGCGCGAAAATTTATATTAAAAGGTGTCGAGGTAGACCGAGACTAACTTTCGAAGACCATGTGAGTAAATTGCTCGAAGAGGGGAGGGTCAAGAGTACTCGGATACCTAGACGTGCATGTATGAAGAAGATGATGAATCTGAAACAAGCGAAAGAAGTATGTAGGGATCGTGACACTTGGAGATCTGTTCTCTCTGGCTACCCCGTCAAGGATTGTGCGTGAAGATAAATAATAATAATAAGTAATATTCTTTATTGTATACCTTATAAATTAAGGGTTTCAATGAGCGGGCTTAATGCCTATTGCCTTCTCTACCAGTCAACTCTGGTTGACGGATAGAATGTATGAACAATTCCGTGCCGCCGATATTAACATACACGCCTGGACGGCAGCACGGCGTTCGAGACGCGGCTGGCGGTGGCGATGGTGCGCGTGGCGGGCGGGCTGGACTTCGGCGCGGTGGCGGGCGAGGAGGCGCCGTCGCGCGGCCTCACCGCCACGTCCAGCGGCAGCGCCGAGCTGCGCGTGCGCGCCGCCGCCATGCTGCACGCAGACTCCGACCTCGACATCCGCGCGCTGCAGCCCGACTCGCGCCCCTCCAGCCGGCACAACCTGCGTCAGTGCACACACACAACTATTGCACCTGCACAGCTACATTTTATTACGATATTTTATTCCCAGTAGTCATTATAGCCGAGTGGTCGGGTTAGAAGGGTCGAAAGGCCCGAATTCGTTGCCCAGGTGCCAGACTCGTACCAATGAGTTTAAAAAAAAAACTTATTTACGGTTCGACATCGTTCAATTGGACATAAAGACGGAGACTGACTCACCACTTGTCACGTTGTCCCGAAGATATCTTATGTGGAAGGTGGGTCTAAAGGACTTAGTTGTCTAGACCTCTGTTTACCCCTGTGTTGGAAATGGGGTAAAGATTTATTTTTGTTCACAGAAACTGGATTTATATTTGACTACTATAATGATTAGGACGATATTTTGTTTAATTTCTAAGTAAACACAAACAAGATTTAATACTGTTTTATCAAAAAATATTTAAACTCCGTATCATTAAAAAAAATTAGATCAAAAAAAATTATCTCCTTTAGTAGTAACATTTTAGTCCTCCTTTACCTGGCCAACGATTAAATCTTACAAATCAAAGAAATCTATATTTATTACAATATCATATATTTTACAGATATGTTAACACTGACACCGTCCGAGAAGAATGACACAAAAGAGAAAGAGAAGAAAAAGGATAGGAAACATTTGGACATGCACAGACAGATAATTTACAAGTCGTCGTCCGGGCTCGAGGTTTCAACGGACCAGCTGTCGCAGATGACTATATTTCAAAGGAAACAGGTATACTTACAAAGTAAAATTCAAGCCATTCCCAATATAGAGGTAGACAGAGGTCTAGACAATTAACTCCTTTTGATCCATCTTTCATCGAAGACATTTTTTGGGACAACATGATCAGTGTTGAGTAACCTTCGTAACTTTATGTCTGAGCTAACGATATAAAACGTACATAAGTGTTTGAAAAAACTCATTGGTACGAGCTTTGAGGATTGAACTTGGTTATCTTTTCTTGAATTCTGATCACCCAACCACTCGGCTATTCAAATCAATAGCTCGTGCCTAACACAAACTAAAATTCGTTCATCGATATATTATAAAAACTAGAGAAGTAGTGTAATAATGGTATTCCTTAGTTTTCCAAATTATTTGTAGGTGTTCATTGGCTGCAGGTACCACTACTGATCTGGTCAATCTTTATCCTCACAGGAAAAGAAATCAATTTCTGTCATAAGGGAAATACATACTATTTTGTACTAAAACCGTATAGTAACGGTGTAAGAATATTGCCACTCCCTTTCTTTTCTTGAGTGTCGTAAGAGGCGATTAAGGAAACTGCCTTGAATAATGTAATGGCAACCGATAGATGGCGGAATTACTGTAAAATAACTCTAAAAATATCAGACCAAAATAATCAGACCAAGATGGGCAGCAGAGTGTGAGGTGCGAGTGGTCTGTTACTGCAATCGCCACCGCCTGCCAAGCGTGGCAATTATGGCAAATCCTCCCTATGTGAGAGGCCTTTGTCCTGCAGGGGACTTTAACAGGCCGATATGTATGTATGTTGTACTAAAACTCTTACGATATTTTGTACTGAAACTCCGTGGAAGGAGAAATTTCCAAACAGATTATCCTGACACCTATGGTTATTTAAAACCAATTATAAAAAATTTCCGCACTTACAAGTTTATTATAATAATATGTGTGACGATTATCTTCTATAAAATTTGATATAATTTCGTTTTTACTGTTTATCAATTGAATTGGCTTCTTAAATTGTTCTTGTTTTACCGATAAAGCTATGGGCAAATTAAAATATTCTTGTGGTTTACCAGTTTTTATGGTTAATATCCGTGTTACATGGACCATACTGTCATGCCAGAACATGGACTAAAATAAATGTTTACTTCTTTAAGTTCCAATGACATTGTCAGAAAAAAATACGGAACCAAAATAAGCAACTGGTAAAGGTCAGCTGCATCTAGGGTCCGGTCCTGCGGTCGCCAATATGCTTGTCGAGCGTGGCGATTATGGCAAACGGACGTTGGAGACCTATGTCTAACAGTGGACTATAAGAAATGTAGCGAAAAAGATGTGCCGCAGGAAATTGGTAGCTACCCGCCAGGTCGGGTGATCGTGACCTGAGGAGGACATCTCCTCCTTCAGTGTGGGCTATCGGTAGTCGTATATATGCATGCAATCGTGGGAATTTCGATATCGCGATGTAGGACGTCGTTGTGTTTCCTGAATCCGCCACTTGCGAGCTTCTTATGTGGAGACATAGATGTCGCCACAAAGCCATTATGTATAATTGTATATATGAAAGTTCTAATATAAAGTATTTTTCCAGGACAAAGGCACGCTGGACGTGTGGTGGTTGTACGACGACGGCGGGCTCACCATCCTGCTGCCGTATATCATCTCGCAGCGCTCGAGCTGGGCCAACTGCAAGCTGCGGGTGTTTGCGCTCGCCAACAGGCACCACGAGCTGGAGCTCGAGGAGAGGAAGTCAGTATATTATTAAATTGTTTTGGCACGTATAATTAGCTAATTATTTCTGACTAGTAGGGGCTTATCCAGCCCTCGATTACTGCTGGGCTCAATTACTATATACTGGTCTATAAAATTAAGTCCTTTCGACCCACCTTTCGCCGAAGATATTTTTGGGACAATGTAACCTGTGATTTGCCCGTCGGCGTCTTTATATCCAAGCCAATGATATAAATCGTACATAAATTTTGAAATCACTTATTGGTATCTCTCGGCTCGAATTCCGATAACTCAATCTGCTATCGTTACTAAAAAAAACTAAGTAATTACAATTCGGATATATTTGAATTACTTCGGCTTATCAAAGGATATCTACCTATAAATACACTCCGGCGAGTCTGTACATTGAAGAAAAGTTATAAATGTAGAAAATTTCTCCGTCTATGCGTAGGAGTTGTCTGAATCTTTACCACACTACTCTACTACTTTTAGCTGTTAGTGTAACAAATATTGTGTTTGAAGTTTGAAGGGTAATTCCATTGAAAGCCACTGTAATCACGGGCTATGCTGCAATCCACATCATGTATTTAATACTAAGTGTTACGAAGTATTTTTAAGTGTTTTCCTTGCCGTTCCACCTACATGAGACAGCTTAAGTACAATAACAGCATAAAATACAAAACATTAAATATTAAAACTACGCACCATGAACAAGCAAACACGCTTGTGTTGAATCTAGTACTTCTGTTTATTACATTAATTGTCTTACTTTCAGTATGGCGAACTTATTGGCAAAGTTCCGAATAGATTACTCGTCGCTGACAATGGTCCAGGACATCACGGAGCCGCCTCGGCCCGAGACCAAGAAACTTTTCGATGAAACCATTAAGAAGTTTACAGATGTTAATGCAAGCGAAGGTAAAGGCTTTATAAAATATAGTAACCGCTCTCTCAAATTGTAAACGTGAGGATATTTCTCATATTCTTCTTTCATTATCATTCTCATTAGCCGTGTGGTAACGGTGTAAGAATATTACCACTCTTTTTCTTCCCGTGGGTGTCGTAAGAGGCGACTAAGGGAATCAGCCTTGAATAACGTTATCGCAACCGTTAGATGGCGGGATAAACATCTCTAAAAATAACAGAGCAAAATAATCAGACCGAAGATAGCCAGCAGCGTCTAAGGTGCAAGGTGTCTGATACTGCGATCGCCAATCCGATTTCCAAGCACGGCAATTACGAAAAGTGGACTTTAATAGGCCATTATGTATGTATGTATGTATATATGTATCATTCTTTCTGTACGTGGTGAAATAGACTACTAAAAGAAAAGCATTGGTTATGACTACTAACAATGGTACGAAACTATCTTTAAAATACCGATGAAAATTAACGATATCAGGGATGGGCGGTGTTTGGTACTGTGATCGCCAATCTTACTTACTTTAATCACTGATCGTGGCAATTGTGGTAATTCTTTGTAACGAGACAGCCTTATATCCTGCAATGGTCATGCAGGTATTTATTATAATAATATATGATTAATGTTGCGGGAAGTCGATAGATGCAGTTGGCTAGGGACCGTTCTTTGTGGGAAACTTTGAGGGAAGCTTATGTTCAGCAGTGGACTCTAGATAGGCTGTAACGAAGAAGCATAAGGTATGATCAATTTATATAGATTTCGTCTTACATCATAATCAGATTGCCGTATAAGTGAGACGGAGCTGTCTACACTGGCAGAGAAGACAAACCGTCAACTGAGGCTGCGAGAACTCTTGCTTGCTAACTCCAAAGATGCTCGTCTGGTCGTCATGTCACTCCCTATGCCTAGAAAGGTTGGTAATAAAAAATGTGAAATTTTATATCTTTTATGTACCGAAATAAAAACATACTAACCTAACTATAGCCCTCTCAAGGTAATTGAGTCCTGTACCTCGTAGCAAGTGTTTGCGACACCCTTAATCTCCCCTTTGCCAATCTGGTTTTAAAAATTGAAGTAAATATTAATAAATGTATTTTTTTGATTGTTATAACAAGTAAAGTCTTAAACAACAAAGTCTAGTCAAGTCAAGTAGACAACTTCGATCAATGAAGGTAGCAGAAGTTTGTGTCATGCAATGCCTAATGTCTGTTCAAATCCGATAAAAACAGGATATGGAACCCGTTTAATTTGTAAAGAAGTTTAATGAAAGAACAACGCTTAACGCTTAAGGCTTAAAGCTTAATTATGTAACAATCTCAGTTGAGATTAACTACACGGAGAATTTAACAAAATAAAACATCTTCAAACGGAGAATTTAGTTTTCAATAAAATTCAAAACGAGCATCCTTCGAAGATAAAGAAGAATATTGCTACAACTATTAAACACATAAAATTAATACATTGTAATTTATTTAAACAGAAAAATTACCTCTCTGTCCAGGGTTCAATATCGGCGCCACTGTACATGGCGTGGTTGGAGATGATGAGCCGCGACCTGCCGCCAATGCTGTTCGTGCGTGGAAATCAAACCTCCGTTCTGACATTCTACTCTTAATTTCAAATCATACATTCAAATAGAACCAGTACAGTAACTAATAAATCTAAGAATTAACATGATCTGACGTAAACGTACGTGGATGTGCTCTATGAGGTAGGAAGATGAGAAGTGAAGGAAGGAAGTTAAGGTCGTGGTAGATAAGGCAATCGACGGCAGGTACGCTGGTTGTTAGACGAATATTGCTTTTTTATTCCTCAAATTATTCGATCATAAATAATTTCTCCAAAAGCAGCTATTTTTGTGGCGCTAATGAGCATTATTAGTAAATCAGAAACGGTACGGTATTCTTTGTGCTGTGAGAATAGCACGCCTGATAAAAATACCTAAATTTCATCACTTTACAATGAATAATTGACGGATCAAGACGACTTAAACATGAAGTAACATTAAGTATTCCTAATATTAATTATTATACGTTACCTTTATTAAATAATTGAAAGTTAAGAACCGTAGTACCAAAGCTTTATAGAAATTAAAATTATTTAGTATTATTTTTTTTTGTAGTTTAAATTTTTATGTAGCTACGTACAGTACTTAGTTTGAGGAATATGATCATATTAGGTAGCTACGTGTCATTTAGTGTTAACGTAGTATTTAAGTGTAAATGTAAAAGTATGAAAAGGGAAATGAAAAATTATGCGTATATTTTATTTCTGAGATTGAACTCTATTGTCTATTTCAGAGCATGGTATGAGATACGATAACAGAACACATACCAGTAGTATATAAATTAATGAATTGTATAGATTTTGAAAGTGCAAGATTATATTTTAACTTTAAACCTTCCTATTTTATTCGATCTAAAAGGTGATGAAAATTAAATAGAAGTCCACTAAAAGTACGTAAGCGTATATGTATACGTATATAGATGAAAAATTGTTATCTTTTTAATAGATGTTTCTTTCACATTTAGTTCGTTATCGGATCTCGGATAATTTATACTTTTTAAAAACTTTTTACTGACTCGGTTTTCATATTTTAATAATGTAATTGATTAGAATTAAGTTGTAATTTTCAATTCATCAGAATTTTCATTTTATTAAATTATAATAACAATTGGAAATCAGCATTTAAGACACTGAAAGTTATCGAGAAAATGATTTCACAAACAAAAGTTGTGCAAATACATAATGATATATTTATATAAATATTCTGCAAATAAATAGCTACTTTTTATAGTTCATGGAAACATTTACACCCGAACGCAAATAACTAAGGTCAAACAAAATAATGTGAATAATATTTTTTAAGCAAACATCTCCCAAATTACTTCAAAATTTATGTTATTTGGTTTATTCTAAATTAATTTAATTTAGTCATTGAAAAAAATCTGCAGTTGCTAAAATATTTTTATATAATCAAAGTAAATCCGGTGTTGTCACAGAATAGATAACAATTATAGTTTGTTGCAAATATCGTCTATACAATTTGTTCTTAAAAAATATACAAAAATATATTTTACATATGATTTATGTTTCAATGAGCACATAATATTGACTGTTGAAAAATAGTAATGCGTATTATTTGAAAAAAAATTAAACTGTAAACTTCTTCTGATAATTTAACTCTTTTACCAACTTACAAAGTCGGTTAAATTGTGACTCTTTGCTGAAAGTATTGCTACTTAACTGTGTTTTAAATAATTTACTGAAGTTTTATACAACTTGCAACATGTTAAGTATTTAAGTTATTTTGTTAGTGACAAGAAAAAAAATTAAATATAAATAATACAAATTTGAATAGCACTAATAAAGAAATCGTTGTTGATATGATTTTTCAAAGTAAGTATTATCTACCGCTGTCATGTAATAGAAAACGGTTTCTATAGAAAATTTTATGGTACATTTTAGAAGTACAGTTCCGTTTAAATATTCAATATGAATTAATATTAAATAATAGGCAATGTAGTATATCCTAAGTAATATTACTGACTCAAAAAATCATTCACTCTAAGCAATTATTTTATTTATTGTTTCATTTTACAATTATACAGATTAAAGACAATTGTAAGTTCATAATAAATCATTATTGTTCATTTATCTTGTTTGTTTTTAAATCCTTTGTTTTAAAACTCCAGAATATGTCCTACTAATTTTATAAATGTGAAAGTATGTGGCTTTGGATGTTTGTTCATCAATCATGCTTTAATGGCTGAACGAAATGGGCTCCGATTGAGGACACATATAGATTTCGCTTCGACTTAACACGTAGAATACTTTTTATCCCAGCTATTTGTTCCTATGGGATAATACAGATAATTTTGTAATATTAAGACGGCTAAATATGTTCATATAAAATATATAGTTTAGTTTTTTTATTAACTCAATATAGTTTTTCTATTCTCACATTTCTCATTTCTCTTTTGAACCCAATTCTGGTGTTCACCCAGACAAAGTTGCGGGCTGAAGTTAGTTATAAAATATAAAATAACCTTAAAAATTTATACTCTCAATGTTGCGTTGGTGGGGAGGAGTGCAACTAATATAAACAGGAGTGAGTCTATCAAGGGACTACTGGGACTAAAAATCTACCTGCGCATTCATTACCACATATCAGTTATCGATACATTCATTTTTATTCGCTTCGACTGATCAGGCGTGGCAATCACATGTGTCCACCATGGGCCCACCGAATATTAAATAAAATAAATAAATATCTTCACGCAATTCCCAATACAATTAAGGGAAGTCTAGACAATTAAGTCCCTTTGACCCACCTTCCACCGAAGATATTTTCGGAAATACGTGACAGGTGGTGAGCCCGTCGCCGTCTTTATGTCCAAGCTAACGATATTCGTACATAAGTTTTTGAAAAACCCATTGGTACGAGCCTACCAACTGGGGATCGAACTCGGGTCTATTGACTCCAAATTCCGACCACCCAACCACTCGGCTATCGTGACTTTTTTTACGATAGCCGAGTGGTTGGGCTCCCGACCGAATATTAAGTAACAAAAAGACTTTTACTTTGGAACATGTTCTGTTGTGTAGTGTTTTTATAACGCCATAAATAATACAAATTACTATTACACAATGCATTAAAGAGTAACTTAAAAATATCCACCGACACGGACACACTGATTCGAACCCGACTTTCATCGTACCGTGGTAAGGCAACTTACCTTGTACACTGACGCTCAGAACTCCAATTCTACAATCTACTATTAGATAAAATAAACTTAGTGGCGATTTTCTATCTCCAGAAAACACGAAATCATAATGATGTGACGACATCTATGTCCTGCGTATCTACACGTGTAAGTTAACGTAATCATTGTATACTCTTTGGACTCTGGTAACGCTTCTTAACAAATTTTCACAGTATTAATTTGATGGAAGTGATTAGTATGGTGTATCAATATTTTAAGTTGTCAATTGAATTGACATATTCAAAGCCAACGTAATTTATTAAACTAACTACAAAGAGAATACATGTCTACTGCGGTCTAACAAGGTATTCGCCTCTACTGAACTCCGGTATGAATTTATAATTTATTAAATACTTACTGTGCGGTAGAATCCACGATAAATAACATCCGCAGCAGAATCAGAGATAACCGACGTAAGCAATGGACCGGCGACATGGCTTGCAGCAGTGACAACCGTCGACAATGAAAGGTTTTTGAATGGGACATTACCTCGATGAGGCAAACGCCGTTTAAGATAGTTAATTGACTCAGGCGTTACTTTGCGGAAATTCATTGTAAAGTTGCTATTGAAAAAATTACTTCGCAACACTCCGCATGCAAATATAAAAATGTATATGTTACCTGGTCCGAAGAGAAGAAGAGCACCACCCTCCCTCCCACAGATGCGTGCACTAATTCCACTGTATGCACCACCACCACCACACTCAAACCAGGTGACATATACCACCACCGAAAACGCGACACGTGTTTCGTCAAAACAAGGCATAACGCTGTTTAGTTTAATCTCCTACAAAATGGAGTGACTACCTGCACAATGTTAAAGGAATTCCTTGGAAGCAGCTGGACAGCACCATTTTGTGTGGCAATAATTGTGGATGTTATATATTCAGCAGTGGAGTCCGGATAGGCTGTAATAATTATGATAATGAGAAAATAACTTACATGCTCAACTGGGCGGGGGGCCAACTACCGTGTCCCTATGTTTTTATTATGTCCCTGTAGTAATTTAAAGAGTACATTTCATAAAAATATCTAATCGCGTCTACTCCAATTGACGCAGATGAGTGCAATCCTAGCATCATAATTATGTCTGAAGGTGACTGAAAATGTAAACAGTAATTTAACACGACGTATTTTCAAATGATTGATTGTTCAAAGCGACCATCGTTCATAGAACCACGGTCCTCTCTTGCTGCAAACTTATTTCATATTGTTTAATACATTGATGAACCCAGGAAGTTCATTTTATAATGGTGATATCACTAATAAAAGAAAGCGGTATATGGCTGTGTAGCGACAGTTCAGACAAGCTAGTTGCGCTAATATTATAAGCTATGTTTTAGAAGAGTGGTTATTCGTTCTGACTTTACAACGTTTCATATTATTACTACGATCAATAAGTATATTTTATTATACTATCTTTTTAAATATGGATATCCACCTTTTAAGTGATTGCAGTAAGTTTACTACTACAACTTTTACCTTTTACCTATGGCCTAGGCTAATCTTCAAATAACTTCTTACAGACTATTAGATAATTATTTTTAATCCTTTCATATTTTTACTCTTTTAAAAAAGTACGTCTTCTCCTAAGCAAGTAATACAGGTAAATAAATTGATATAAAATCGCAGATGATACGAAGAGAGCAACGCAAATAAACCCAGGCACAAACTCTATCTCATAATAAAATTGCTTATCCTTTGCTTCTTTATAATTTACTTGAACGATTACATAACGTGTGCTTAAATTTGGCGACAGCCAAGATGTTATATCGGCACCCCCTGATGTGCATTAGTAAGAAGTTCTTATATAATATTTCATTTAAATTGATAAGTAACAAGTTTAGCTGTGCAAGTTATTTTATGTTCTTTTTGAACGCATTTCATTTCCCGTCATTTTTTAAACAATTTTTAAAGTAGAATGAACGTAGGTACGAGTGAATACGATAATTCTTTAAGGTCACAAACTTAGGGAGGCTAGTATCAAGCAGAAGGTGAGGCCTATGGTTTAAGTGATGATTGTAATGAGTACGATATACGTAAATTGTACAGTAATAAGTCGGTGGCAACTATTAAATACCCAATTCGTTTTTATTATCCAATACCTAAATATCGGGCAGTATAATAAATATTTACCCTTGCGTCATTCCCAACATTGGGGTGGACTGAGGTCCGAAGTCCTCTGAAGTCCTTTCAACCAACCCTTCACCGAAGACATTCTTTGGGACAACGTAATGGGTGGTGAGCCTGTTGCTGTCTTAATATCCATGCCAACGATATAAATCGTACATAAGTTTTAAAAAAATACATTGATACGAGCCTGCATCCTTGGGATTGTAATCGGTATACCTGGGGATTGGGCAGTATCTGTCAAAAAATCGTATATTATTTCCTTTCTCCTAACCATTACATATTGCAGCGGTTTCTATCATCAGCTCTGCATCCCCAAATAAACGTAAATGCTCGTAAAATGTATGCGAGTTTCTTGACATTCTAGGGATGCCATCATGTGACAATGGGACCAAACTAGAAATACCTAATTTTTGAAATTTGAAATCGGTTTACATATGACGCAATTATGAACTAACAAATATTAAGAAAAAAAATGTGGAACCTAATTGAGAACCTCTTGTTTTTTTAAGTCAATTAATAGAAGTAAAGCCATAAAAATTCTATTAGCTTCCGTCAAATGGCGGGATAACCATCTCGAGAAATAACAGACCTTAATTAAGCAGACCGGTAACGGATAGCACCGTCTAAGGTGTGAGGTGTCTGGTGCTGCGATCGCCAATCCGCTTGCCAAGCGGAGCAATGGCAGAGGGCAACGTTCTGGAATGAATTTTTATGGTCCGTTCTGCATATGTATTTATTCAAACCGCCTTCAAATAGACGGTTTAGTTATGAGTTGTTTATATAATTAAAACATCAAATTCATCTGAACTCCATTTTTTTAAGTTCATTAGTACATACAGACATTTGGATTGATGTACAATTTGGCAAAAAAAACTAAAACCTTATAAATTTATTATATATTAAAAAATCCTGTTTAGGATAATGTTGATGGCCCTTTTCAGTACCTACATCTTTCGTAAGAAAAAGAGGAAAAAGTAAAATAATGAGAAACTTAGACTCTGTGCTAAGAGGCTCTTCACATCTTGCGATTGAGGTAAGCAACTTTAATATGCTAAGCTACTTGTGGCGTTTTCCAAGTCTTGAACAGACTCTATAAAATCCAACATTTGTTTTTTTTTTTAAATGGCCACTGATATAAAAATATGCATGAAACATCAAAAGAAGTTCGAGATCTTTTTATTAAATTATATCCTGAACGAATACATTTTCGTCCATATAAAAGCACAATACACTGAAAAAATAAAAAGTAATTATAATATACTATAGCATTACAAGGTTATTGAAAATGATTATCGAAATATTGAAAATTATAGCCAAGGAAAAAATATTGAAAATTATGGTTCTCTAAAAATGATACTATATTTTATGATAAAAAATATTACAAAAATGTATTGTTATGACAGATATAGGACATACTGTATAGTATTATTGCAGGATAACGAGAACAGTGGAAAAGCTAAACCGACGCCTGAACTTACAACTTACGGAGGAATCAAATTAGGATGGATTCAGGTGAATAATGTTTAATTTTTCAGTTTCTATTAAAACATATTTGAACTTTGCCTTCATTTGAAATTGCTAAGCAAGTTTAATAACAAAACCTGTTTTGTAGTCTTCTTCATTACAGACTTTCAAAAGTCTACAGCTGAATATAGCCTCCCCCTGTGATTGCCAAAAAGAACTTGACCCCTTGCATGTTTTTATGTCTGTTATGTTTTTATATAATTAAATTTCATAATGCAATTTTATTGGTTTTTAAAGCATTTTTAAAATATGAGGAATCACATAAAAGTTCACCATAAATATGCTTTAAAAATAAAACTATAAAATAGCATAACAAAATTAAGTTAGCGTTATCGTATTGATAATTCCTAATTGAAAAGTCGGAAATATAAAATTGTCACTTGCAAAAGGGATAATAGATAGCGCCTATGCCAAACAACAAGGCATAAGTAATATAAGAGAATACAGATTTAAAATTTTAACTGATGCGCATAAGACACGGTGGCTCGAATGTAAGAGCGTCGCCACGTATCGGCGAAGGTCGCGGATTTGCATCCTGCCCGTGTCAGTTAAAATTTTAACTTTTTTCTCTTAAATTTAATCAAATACTTTATATTCAAACATTATCTACTCGCAGTATAAAACAATGTTTGATACTGCGATCGCCAATCTGCTAACCAAGCATTCCGAGTTCAGTTCGGTCCGAATCGCTTATTAGATTACAGTTGTTTTCAGGTATAAATGAGTTGTGCTAGCGACTTGGCAACTAACTAGCTGAACTGTTAGTTCTTTATTCACGCAACCTAAATTATACTTTAGTACGTTTATATTTAATTTCAAATTCACACGCTTACAAATATTAATTTCAGGGTGTGCTTATCCCCTGCTTGCTGAACATCTGGGGGGTGATGTTATTCTTGCGAATCGCCTGGATAGTCGCACAGGCGGGCATTGGTCTATCTGTGCTCATCATATTAATTTCGGGGCTGGTGTGCGTCATCACCACACTGTCACTGAGCGCCATCTGCACCAACGGTCAGGTACAAGGGGGTGAGATATTAAATAAAAAAGATTTTTTTATTTTTTTTTTAGTAAAGAATGTAAACAAGAATTATTTTCTAACTTTAAGCGACAAACTGATGGTAAATGTTATTGAAAAATATTTACATCATGTAGATACGTTGCCGGACGATAGGTAAATAATTTGTCAGGGGACGCGAAGAGAAGAGAAGAAGAAGCTAAAGGCAGAGAAATTCTCCCGTTAACTCCTTCTTTGGACGAAACATTACTGGACAATGGTGCTCTGCGAAGTCGTGCTGTCTCGCTAGAGCCAGACCAATCTTGCGGAGGCAAAAGCTACGGTTTGACTCCCAACATAAATAGAGAGCAGAGTTTGTAACACTTTTTACTTTATTCTGGAATCATAAGAACACTCATAGATTAATAAAGTGTCCAGTAACTAACTACAGGATGACCAGTATTAGAAATGCCTTACCTCTCATAATAGTACATTTTTTTTTATAAAATCAATGGGCTTTTATTTTAACATTTTTCTTATAGGCACCAAAACACAACAATTTATTAAAAAATTACTGGAACTTTTCGTTGTCTTCGTGTTCTATTCTATCAAATGCAGTTTGTAAAAGCCTTAAAATATAATAAAAATAGTTTTAATTTTTATAATACACTGTTCTGGTTAAGGTTCTACTAACCAGTATATAATAATAATATTTTTAATTTATACATGTCACGATAGCCGAATGGTTGGGTGGTCGGAATTTTGACTCAAGAGACCCGAGTTCGATCCCCAGGTGGCAGGCCCGTACCAATGGGCTTTTCAAAAACTTATGTACGAATTATATCGTTGGCTTGGACAAAAAGATGGCGACGGGCTCACCACCTGTCACGTTGTCCCGAAAATATCTTCGGTGGAAGGTGGATCAAAGGGACTTAATTATCTATACTAGACCTCTGTCTATCCCTGTATTGGGAATTGCGTGAAGATATTTATTTATTTCTAATTAGATTTAATTTACGTAATAATATTTTTAATTTGTTGAACACATTTTTCTGGTTAAGGCGGAGTCTACTACTTAGTCTCAAGATCACTGGGCGCAGAGCTTGGCGCATCGGTTGGCATAATTTTCGCTTTCGCCAACGCAGTGGCGGCAAGTATGAACACGATCGGATTCTGCGAGTCCCTCAATGAACTGCTCAAGTCACATAATTTGAAGATATTGGACAATGGAGTTAATGATATAAGAATAGTCGGCACCGTTGCTCTTTTTGTCATGTGCCTAATATGCGCTATCGGAATGGATTGGGAGACAAAAACTCAGGTACGGTGTTGTGTGTACTTACGAGTTTTCTATGTGCATTCTCATTTAAAACACTGCCCGTCTGATTTAGAAAAAAAAATAAACACTGTTCATACCTAAGGGAAAAAATGAAGTAAATTACTGATACCTAACGGCAATGCGTTACTCGTTTCTTCAATAATCGAAAAGTATATATAACAACACGTAGGAATCTAAAGCGGAGCTATAGTTGATTTGTACCAAATGATGGCAAGTGGCTATCCGTGTCACATGAAAATCACCTAAAATTATAAGGTTACAAATGCCATATCTCGGCTGAGTCAATATATATCATAAACCGATGCCAGCTTTCAGCCTAACCCTATTATTATAGTGCTATACATTTATTTTTTGTATTATAATACTATACAAATTGGCAATAACTTTGTTTTCTTTTTTTTCTGGCAGAATTTTCTCATCACGGTGATCGTGCTGGCCATAGCCACGTATATAGTTGGCGCAATAATTGGCCCAAGGACTGACCTGGAAAGAGCCAAAGGCTTTGTAGGAATTAGCTGTAAGGCATATAACAATATTTTTCCATGTTAATTTATGAGCATCTTAATCATATAGATAAATTTTAAAGTAAATATAAGTTTTTACCTGCAACGTGAGTCGTGGTAGCGTATTGGTCACGGCGCTTTATATGCGAACAACTTAGATTCGATCCCCGGGCCAGTATTTAGGTAATTTCAAGTATTGAATTTAAAAGTAATTTCAAAAGTAATTTCAAGTATTGAATTAACTACGAGGCACAGTGAAAGAAAACATCATGAGGAAACCTGCCCGACTTAGATATAGTCAAAATATAACATATACAATATTATTTACTATATTTTTTGTGCTTTAACATTTTTTGTTTATTTAATTATTATATTACGTCATCATCATATCAGCCTATCCGAAGTCCACTGCTGAACATAGAACGGTCCTGTGCCATCTACATCCATCGACTCCCCGCAACATTATTATACGTAATTTTATGTATAATTGTTATATTTATTTGTTATATTTAATTGTTGTTTATTTAATGATTTTTATGTATACCTAGTGAAGACGGCCGCGAGTAACATGGGGCCAGACTTCCGCTTTAGCGAAGGCGAGCATCATAACTTCTTCAGTGTCTTTGCCATGTATTTCCCCGCCGTCACCGGAGTGCAAGCGGGCGCTAACATTTGTGGTGATTTAAAGGTATCTTTCTTTCTTCTCATTGGATTTCGTTTTTATCACTTTAGGCCTCGGCAACCACTATCAATACAGTCGTCAGTTCTGATATGGAAGAGACAGTTTTTTTGTCCATAATTTACATTATTTTATTTGTTTACAATTTCTTTTACCTTACCAATTATATCAATTTTAAAGTATGTTTATTTAAATGTTTATTCCTTAATGAGGAAGGAACGGCATGAATTGAAATTAAAATGATTGAATTGAATTGACATATATGTAAAATGGGGTATTGGATTTACGCTTTATTTCGGAAATTTACCTGCGGGTAAAAACAGTACAAATTTAACAACGCAGTATCGATTAATTTGTCACGCAGGATCCCGCTTCAGCCATACCTAAAGGGACTCTATTGGCGTTGGCGATTTCGTTAGCGAGTTACCTGGCTATGGCGGTTCTGAGCGGAATGGGAGCTCTGCGGGACGCTAGTGGGAACGTCACTGACTTGGCTGCTGGCACCCTCGACTCGTGCAAACCAAACTGTTTTTTTGGGCTGCATAACAATTATTCTGTAAGTATGAGTACATTTCGTACTTTTTATGGGGAGAAGTTGAAAAAGGAACTGACAGTCCACCGGATGGTAAGTGTCTACTGCATCCCATGGACACCAGCTAGCAACATTAAACGTAGAAATTTACAGATGCCTTATCTCCAACAAGATCTAAGATTTTCTGAAAATCTGAAGATCTCTGAAAATCCTATTGAGTTGAGAACAACATCGAGAGATGTCATACTTATGTTAACCGAAAATGTATTTAATACAATTGTTAAGGCGGCGTTCCAGCTTGTTTAGAAGATATTTGGATAAATAATGGTAACAAACATCTCCGTAATCAATTATGGCCAATATGTGCGTTTGTAAAAGCATGAGTTAAGTTTTTAAAAGTGCTTAAACCGTCGAAGAACCGTTATTTGTGACATGGCAGGACATTGGTCTCTTCTGTCAGTTAGAATTGGCCATTACAGCTACTTCTGACAAAGGTAAATAAAAAAGAAGTGGTCATGAGAAATACTTACTCTGTTATTAACAACGAACTTTTTTAAAAACAATGTAGGTTGTGATAATGTGCAATTCTTCTTATCTGTTAAGCGCATAAAAACCCTAAACACAAAGATTATCATTTCTCTTACAATTAATATTCCACCAGGCGCTACAATTCTTTCCCACCGGGTCGCGGAATAATCGTCACAAAAATACCAAAGGTGCAAGTGCTAGTGCAAGGTGTCAGGTACTGCGATCACTAATCCGCTTGTCAAGCGTACCCATTATAATAAAACCTCCCGCAGGTCTATATCCTGCAGTGGACTTCTACAGGCCGTTATTACTTGTGTTCTAAATTCGAAAACTGTAGAAATGCTCCTGTTAAAGTTTGAATAACCACATTACACGTCATTCTATCACATTCACCTTTTCTGTTGGACTTACGAGAGGTTTTTTGCTGGTTACTTCATTGTAAAATTTTTACAATGCGACCATAAGGTATTGACAAAATGCGAACTCTCTCTTCTTACAATATATTACAAAAATTATTTTAAGTTTCAATTTTAAAAATGTTATTTGAAAGTAATTAATCTAAATGAAGTTAAATGTTGGACAACAAAAGAACTTCGGCTTATCAATCTAACATTTTAAACAAAATCTGGCCAATTACATAAAACATTGCCGTCATTATTAAGATTAAAATTTTAATAAAAATAATTAATAAAAGTTAACACAGGGGACACCCGGGTTTGAACCGGGGACCTCTCGATCTGCAGTCGAATGCTCTACCACTGAGCTATATCCCCAATTGATATACTTGACAAAACAGCAAAACACTAGAAATATAGTTGACGTCATTGGACATTATCATAACGATAATTCTTTGTCATTTGACGCCTCTGCACATTTCCTTAAAAACAAAACTCACAGCACTTTTGCCATAACTGATTCGTAAAACTAAAAGATATTGCACAATTATGATATTAAAGTAGCTGACGATATAGTTACTTTCAAATAGAAAGCACGTAAATCTGCTTAACAATATTTTTAAACAGAATTTTTTTTGTTGAATTGTTTTTTGTAAATAAATAAATAAATATCTTCACGCAATTCCCAATACAGGGGTAGACAGAGGTCTAGTCTAGACAATTAATTCCCTTCGACCCACCTTCCACCGAAGATATTTTCGGGACAACATGACAGGTGGTGAGCCCGTCGCCGTCTTATTGTCCAAGCCAACGATACAATTCGTACATAAGTTTTTGAGTAACCCATTGGTACGAGCTGCCACCTGGGAATCGAACTCGGGTCTTTTGAATCGAAATTCCGACCACCCAACCACTCGGCTATCGTGACTTATATATTTTGTAAATATAGAAATAAAAAAAAAACTTTTAATGAATCACCATAAAAGGATATTTCTTTCTCCAGATAATGCAATTGATGTCTTTATCCGGGCCGGTTATCTACGCCGGTTGCTGGGCGGCGACGCTGTCCACGGCGTTAACGAACCTGCTGTCTGTGCCGCGGCTGATCCAGGCGCTGGGCGTGGACCGCATCTACCCGGGCCTCATCTTCTTCGCGAAGCCCTACGGCCGCCACGGAGAGCCCTACCGCGGTTACGTGCTCACGTTTCTCGTGTCGCTGTTGTTTTTACTCATCGGTAATGGTATTATTGTCATTATTATATCTTTACACATAATCGCTGCCGTAGCCAGAGAGAATTTTATAATTGTACGAAATTGCATTATAGAATGTATTATCATAATACACAATAGAAATTATGTCTATGTGTAGCGTTTTCACATCTGAACGGATTTTGAACACATTTGTGAAAGGATATTTCACATTGATCGACGTAGGATATGTTTTTTCTGGAATAAGATTGCATTTTTTTGCCATAAAGTTAAGAATACCTACCCTATAAAGACACGCGAGTGTTGTCGCGAGTAACAGCTAGATTCGTATTGTAAGGAATCAATAGGCTCCGCAGTTGAGACCGGTTAGGACGACCCACAACGGTGACTGGCTCACAACAGGTGGTGAACCGTTTTAGTATGGAAGCTATCGATACAATTTGTTACTTTTATACTTAAATAAGTTGCGAAAAATCGTTATAGACTGGAGCCTTCTCTTTGGGATATCGAACTCTTGTCTCCTCCATTCGTCCTCCTCATTTTATTTGCTATTATGTTTATATACCTATCCATTTTATTGTTTAACCGAATTTAAAAACGCAGAAGGTTCTCATAAATATGTCATATAGATAGATAGATAGGTAGAAACAACATCAAATACATTGCTCCGATCCCAATGTAAGAAGCACTTGAGGTATGGGAATATAAAACAACAAAGGCACCACAAACATCCAGACCTGAGAAAATGTAGAAAAAGTGGTTTTTCTACATCGACCCGTTCGGGAATCGAACCCGGGACCCCGAGATGGCGACACCTTGAAAACAAGTGTTTATGCCACTCGTCCACGGAGGTCGTCAAAGGCAGATTTCAAAAATTCTATTTTCGTTTGAAAGGATATACTTCCAATTTGGTTCAATTGTCAGCAAGTCAGGAACTGAAGATGGAATCAAAAGAATATAAATAAAATCTATAAAAAAAAGAGTATAAATAAAAATAATAAATAAAGTTGACGGTAGCCGAAGGTAGCTGTGACAGCGGGGCGTTCAAGCCCTCAGTCCCCCCGTGACCACGGTTGCTGTAAGGCATCCGAAACGTCGGGTAATAAAAATAGTTTGTAAAAACTAATTAAAAACGCGATAAAATCCGTAAATCGTTTTATTTAAAATATAAATAAAATCCCCAAATTTATTAGCAAATTGAGTATTTCTGAAATTAAGTTCTTTGTGCCTGTGACTCATTGTACATCGATGCTGAGCTTATGACGGAAGTCAGTGCACTCTTTAATGGTTAGGAGATAGGCAATAATATACCATTTGTTAACCGATACTGTCCGGTAAGTAGGTATTGGATGATAAGAGACGAATTGGACGTTTGATACTTCCCACCCACTTATTAGAAGATATTACGATTATCGCACTTATTATCATCATTGTTAAAACCTCATAGTTCTCAAAGTATTATTGTATTCACTACGTACTCGTACTAAGTTAAAAAAAAATTATCACGTTATTTTGCAATTTTATTGATTTCTAAGCATATAAATTAGGCAGAACTTTTTGTTATTAAATTTAAGAGTTTGCCGAGTTTTACTCGGTGTCTCGGAGGTAAGAGCGTTTTCACGTAAGAGGCGACTTAGGGAAACAGCTTTGAATATCGTTGTGGAGACCGATAGATGGCGGGATAACTATCTCTAAAAAAAAGACCCAAATAATTCGACCAAAGATGGTCAGCAGCGTCTGAGGTGTAAGTGATTAGGTATGGTAATAGTTTCATATTAATACCTCGTAGTTTCGACGAAATGTCGAAAAGCAAACAAAAATTAAAAAACAATGTAATTACTATACGAATTAATGTAACGTTTCAAGCATAGTCTTAAGAGCTGTGTGTTTTATTTTCAGCGGACCTGAATAGAATAGCACCTCTGATAACAAACTTTTACTTGGCTTCATATGCTCTGATAAATTTCTGCACATTCCATGCTGCCTTCATCGAACACATTAGCTGGAGACCTTCATTCAAGGTACCTCAGACAGTTATGATCTCTTTAAATTCACAGTTTAGCGTAATTAAATCAACTAAAGTTTCGTTCCGAGGTTCAGCAGGTGCAGCAGCAACGAATAATAATGATAAGAAAAAAATTATTTTTCTATATCTTTCGCAATTCCCAATACAGGGGTAGCAGTCTAGTCTAGACAGTTAAGTCCCTTCGACCCACCTTCCACTGAAGATATTTTCGGGACAACGTGATAGGTGGTCCTCCGTCTTTATGTCCAAGCCAACGATATAATTCATACATAAGTTTTTGAAGACGAGAGTCTAAAAGTAGGAAAAGAAAAAAGACAAAAGAGATATTTAAAAACCATCAACTGTAGCGGGTAACACACAGCAGCCCGAAAATAAGAGCGTCGCCACTACGTCGCAGGTTCGAATCCCGATTGTGTCAATCGGAAAAATCATTCCAAAAAAAAATTAAGGATTGCGAACCCGAGCCTGTTCACAAGCATGACGTTTGTGGCAGCCCAGACGACACGCCATACAAATTTGCCGTAAACAGAGGCATAATTAAGCGGCCTCGCGAATAAAGCCACAGGCAGCCATTTTGTGTAAAATAAATCCAATCATGCTTTAACATAATTCTCTTTCAGTATTACAATACGTGGGTGTCATTTATTGGCTTCCTGATGTGTATCGCAATAATGATGATTATCAGCTGGGTGATGGCGCTCGTCACTGTTCTTATATTTATCGCACTTTATCTTGTGGTGCTGTACAGAAACCCAGGTAACGACTATTAGCGTTATTTTTTCCAATTTTAAATTAGATTTCACAAACTTCTTCTGTTACTTCATACTTCAACGACGTATACCTCTATGAATCGCATCACTCGTTCGAACGAGTAACATAATTCATTCGATATTATTCAATAAAACGTTGCCCGTTATAGATACCGTGGCTGTTGTTTCATGGTGTCGCCAGCTTTGAAGTTTCGGGTTTGATTCTCGAAGGGATCAAGATGTATAAGTGTCATTGTTTCGGGTATGTGTGTTCGTGGGTGTCCGTTTTTTCGTGCTATCTCATTCTATAACACCACTGCTTTAGCTACTTACTTTGGGATCAGAGCAATGTAGTTGATTTTGTCCCTATCTATGTATTCATTTTATTATCGTTTACGCACAAATTTTCTATGAACACATAATCGGATTAAGATGAAAATTCATATAGAAAGTGTCGAAAATGTTACAATAACTTTATTGAATTGTTTTTTGTTCGAATTCAAACACACGTGGCACACCCACAATGAGTAATTTTCGAACGAAATTGATTAAACGGTAACGACCATCAACATACGACAGTAAAAACACCTAGTCGTATTATTGTTAGATAATCGAATTATTGTTTAATTTTGCTTTAAGCTATTTTATATATTGCTCTAAAATAATATAATACTCGGACTGTAAAAACACGACCAAACCATAATGTTACTATGCGTACTAAAACAAAAGACGCGAAGTCAATTTTGCCGTATAAAAACAAAAAAAGTTACAAAACATAATAATTATAGGTAAAGACTATTTAGTAGTGGTCTGAAACATTTCAGAAAATTTAAATGGTTTGACGCTATTCATTTTTGTTATATAACCAAGTAGAATATACCGTTTCTAAAACATCTGACCAAATGCCAATAATTTACTATGCCAAAGGTGAATTTTTGGGTTATCGGAATTTAATTCAAGAGTTCATCTCCAGTTGGTACGCTCGTTCCTATGACTTTTTTCACAAACTTATATACGATGTGTATCGTTGGCTTGGATATAAAGACGGCGACAGGTTCGATAAAGATGGGTCGAAAGGACTTAATTGTCTGGACCTCTGTTTATCACAGTATTGGAAATAGCGTGAAGATATATTTTTTATATTTTTCCCATCTCCTAGCAGTTATCTATAGATCTATATCAATAGAAGTAAATTATTCAATTGCAGCGGTAAATTGGGGCAGTAGTACCGACGCGCAGAAGTACAAGGACACTGTCGCAGCATTGGTCCAAATGACGCACGTCCTCGATTCGGCGAAGTCCTACAATCCTCAACTACTGGTCCTGGCGGGGCAGCCTTTTGCCAGACCAGCACTGCTCGATGTGGCCCATCTTATTACCAAAGTTGGATCTTTCATGATTGTTGCTGACATAAATGAGGTAAATGAAGTATATGATGTGCACGAATAGCGCGAGAACATTTTTAAATATGTTTTGTAACGAAGTAGTGTGTTTTATAAAGATTTGTCTTTAAATTTCTACGAAGTAAATAAATTTATTACATTTCTATTCTGGAATAAATATGAAGAATCGGCGTTATTCAATTTAATGGATGCTTTTTTAAATATTCAGAATTTTTTTCTGAATATTTTAATCTATTGCAAAACATAGACATTTCTTTTTAGTACACATCAGCACGCTGGCGTGGACAGTGCCGATATTACATTATCAAACTGCGTTTGCTAGTGACCCGAGCGATCCAAGGTTGGCATTTGGAAAAAGAGATACAATCCTTCTTACACCCCTAATAAATAGTGCAAGATTGACGAAATATACGAGATGTATTTTTCAGAATCATGATCGATTTTCAAAAAAATTTCGTTTAAACATTACACAGTGAAGGACGCACCTTAAAAATTGTCTATAAAACAAAAAAAAAGTATTAAATTTGACTGATAATTTAAGGGTCGAACTACTAACAGTCAGTCTTGTCTACAGTAATTTTTAATGCTATGATACGAACGCACAGCAGAAACAAGCTACTAACAATTTATGAATACGGTCCTCTCAGAAATCAGAAAGAGACCTTTTTTTGGTAGTTTCTGATTTAAGATATTACAACCATATTTTTCTGGCGATCCTAATATTTTTTATCTTAACACTGCAAAATGTGGCGTATTAAGACATTGCCTATTCTAACCTTTCTTACAGGCAAAACTGTCGTACGCAGAGCGCACCAGCCGTTCCTGCATTGGCGAAGACTGGTTACACTCGCGTAAGATCCGAGGTTTCTACGTGTTAATCGAAGGTTTCGATTTTGAAAACGGAGTGCGTGCGCTCATACAAGCAGCGGGACTCGGGAAACTTGCTCCAAACATTATGTTCATTGGTTATAAGAATAACTGGATGACGGATACTAAAGAAGGACTTAGAAGTTACGTAAGGGTGATCCAGTAAGTTTGTTTCTGGAAGATGTTTAATTGTTTATACACGCGTGACCCATGTTCGATTCTGGGCCGGCATTAATAAAATTGTTGGAAACATTTTTAAGTGTGGACTTACTACAGGCTGAAGGAACACATCATTATTAAACCTGTAGATGTAACAAATAAAAATACAGTATTTCGAGATCGTTATACGTTTCTGTGTTGAGAAACTGGAAAAATTTGCCAAAATGTCCTTCCTATGTTTAAACGTGGACATATAGAACAATTCAATGAAAATATTAATATGACGAAAGCAATACAGTAAAAATACATAAAAAAATAATTTTCATGTTTCTAATGAATAACAATTTTTTTTTTGAGAGTAGATTTCTGGAAAGCTGTACCGACTGCTCTGCCGCTACCATATTATCTACCCGATACTGTATCATATCGACAGTCATACACTTTTTCTCCACAATTTTTAATTTTATTTTACAGAGAAGCTTTTGAATATCAACTGGCTGTAGCAGTTCTTCGTTTACCGACCACGCTGCTCCGAAAGCAAAGCAGAACAATCGCTATGGTGCCCGAAACAGGTCGAACCTTAGACCTTCCGTACCAAACTCAAATCCAGGCTGTACTAAACGCAGACTCGAACATTGTATTCACTAGTAATGATGCCGAACCTCTGGACCACGATTACGTTAAGGGTAATAATATTTATGGGTAATACGAAATTACTGTTAAAGTCACGATAACCGAGTGGTTGGTTGGTCGGAATTTCCAGACAAGAGACCCGAGTTTGATTCCCAGGTGGCAGGCTCGAACCAATGGCTTTTTCAAAAACTTATGTACGAATTACATCGTTGGGATGGGCATAAAGACGGCGACGGGCTCACCACCTGTCACGTTGTCCCGAAAATATCTTCGGTGGAAGGTAGGACGAAGGGTGTTAATTGACTAGACTAGATCTCTGTCTACCCCAGTATTGGCAATTGCGTGAAGATATTTATTTAATTTTATGATTTCTTGATCTCGTATTTTATCACTGATAGAAAGTATTTAAAGCAATGACATTTGTAGAATAATAGCTTTATAAGTTTCTTAATCTATGAGTCGCTCACAACAATAGTTAGTTTTATTGTGTGACATCTTATTATACAGTCAGCATTTCTCAAACCAGGCTTCTAGAAGAGATATAAAATGACATCTACTGATTACGTCATTGATGTGAAAATATTTACTTTATTTATATAACACCCATGTGTTACAGTAGCGATCAGTGATAAATATGCTTACGCTTGACGCAGTACTTTATAGACGATAACGACGTTTTATAAACGTCGTTATCGTCTATAAAGTCTTATTTTAGAAATTCTTAACTTTCATCTTTTTTATTTTCTTTAGAAAGGCGAGAATCATATTTAAAAGTAACTCCTCTCCCCAATTTCTGTCTTAAAATGCTGACAAGAAACATATAGCTCGTTTGGTTTTGCAATTTTTCATGGAGGTTGTATTAAGCAGTTGAAACTACATTCTCGTTTCTATTCGTTTTAGACAGGGCTCCTTGCAGCTTGCAAGGAGCCCTCTCATGTGAAGTGTTTGCCTTTCACTGCTATAGACCTATCACTAAAAGCTCTATAGTAACTTTGGTAGTGTCTGCTAGAATAATTATTATCAAGGAGATTTGTTTTTAGATAATAACAAACTAGAAGCTGGTACAGCCTATACCGAAACACTTATGTCATTAGAAGGCAGTGATTTAAAAAGGCGAGCAGACAATATCTCTGATGTAACAGATCCGATTTTTAAAAGTAAGAAGGTGCTAACGTTGAATTCTGTAAGTTTAGATTGTTGTTTACTAAATATGAATATATATATATACTAGTATAACTTAGTGGTGGCGTTTGGGCAGTAAAAAGAAATATTTTATTTTTGCCCCATTATAAGTTAATCCGTGTGTGCGAAATAAACATCTCGAAAATTTTTAGACTACAATAAGGTAGACCAGTGTACGGTAGCAGCGTTTAAGTTTCAAAGTGTTTAGTTTATTTATTTATCTTCACGCACAATCCCTGACGGGGTAGCCAGAAAGAACATATCGCCAAGTGTCACGATCCCTACATACTTCTTTCGCTTCTTTCAGATTCATCATCTTCTTCATACATGCACGTCTAGGTATCCGAGTACTCTTGACCCTCCCCTCTTCGAGCAATTTTCTCACGTGGTCTTCGAAAGTTAGTCTCGGTCTACCTCGACACCTTTTAATATTAACTTTCGCGCTATATATTTTCTTCACCATTCGGTCTTCACTCATTCGCTCAACGTGCCCAAACCATCGAAGCACGCCCTTATCCATTTTTGAGAAAAAGGTCATCTTTCAAACCTGCCATATTGCGAATCTCTTCGTTTCGCTTTCGGTCGGCCATGGTAAGGCCGCTCATTTTACGAAGAGATCGCATCTCCACTGCATTCAACCTGCTTTTATGCTTCTTCTGGCATACCCAGGTTTCGCTGCCATATAACAAAATCGGTATCAACACTGCGTGATGTATTGCAAGGCGTGCACTTTTCACAACGCCTTGCCTTTTGATTAACGCAGTCAGGGCACCATTGACTTTGTTCCCAGCAGCGACACGCCTGTCCACATCTAAATCACATCTTCCATCCCGGCTAAACGCACTCCCCAAGTATACAATTTCATTCACCTGTTCTAGACATTCCTGATTTACCCAAATTTCGCACTTCGTTCTTTCTTCGTCCCTTTCAAATACCAGAACCTTAGTTTTATTAGCATTCAAACGGAGACCATTAATTTCACATTCTTCTTTCATACACCTGACTAATGCCTGCAGTTCTGCCTCTGATGGTGCAATAAGCACTGCATCATCAGCATATAGCAGCCAATTTACTTTTATGTCACCCAATTTCACACCCAAACAGCTATCTTTCAGCTTCTGTAAACAGCTGTCGAGATACAGTATGAACAGCCAGGAAGACATGACACAACCCTGTTTTACGCCCGTTTGGACGCTAAACATGGGTGACAGCTCATGCCCTACCCGCACTCAGGCTTTACAGTCACAGCAAAGTGACTGCACAGCCCTTAGCAATCGACCATCCACACCATACCCCGGCAACAGTTCCCACATTTTCTTCCTTACAACCTTATCAAATGCTTTCTCAAGATCTACAAAAGCACAGAAAATCTTCTGGTTAGCAGCCAGAAGCTTCTCCGTTATCATGCGGAGAGAAAACATTTGATCCGTGCATCCTCTTCCAGGTCTAAATCTGCATTGTGCCTCCCATATAAATCTTTCCGATTTATCTTGCATCCTACGTGTCAAAACCTTCGAGTAAACTATACTTGCTAAACTGGTCAACCTGATCGCCCGATAGCACCCGCAGTCATAATGTGAACCTTTACCTTTATATAAAGGCTCAATGACCGCGGATCGCTAATCATCCGGGACAGCCCCCGTTCGCCAGCACAAATTGCACAGCAGAAGAAAACTGTCCCAGACGCGTGGCCCACCATACTTGACCATTTCAGCAGTAACTCTGTCTAGTCCCGCAGCCTTACCACATTTCAAACTTCTAATCGCACATTCAATCTCTTTCATACTGATGACCTCAGTGTCATCGAGGTCCGAGTCTGGCGTACCAGTCACGGCGTCACCCCCGGATCCCTCACTAAGATCATCACACGCATACATCTCTCTATAAAATTCGCTCCATCGCTGCATGACGTCCGATTTTTCTGAGAGGACGTCATTGGTTCCCGAAAGCACTTTATTCATTCTTAAGGCTGTCGCACCACTCCGGGTCCTTCCAACGTCTTTCCAGAAGAGTTTGGAGTTCTCCTTGAAGTTGTGCGACAACCTTTCGTCCGCTTCCATTCTACTCCTTTCACGCCTTGCACTTCCTCAATCAATGCTTTCGTGTGAACTTTCTGGAGGTTATATCTTTCTTTCCTCTTCTCTCTCATATCCTTATCATTACTAGAGGCCAAGTAGTCTAACCATGCTTTCTTCTTCTTATTTACAGCTTCTTTCACTTCGTCATTCCACCATGCATCACCCTTTTTACTCCTACCTCTTTTCACAGTTCCACACACTTCTTCCGCTGCACTAACCATTCCATCTCTAAGGCTCTGCCATATTTCTTCCACACATTCTTTCCTGACATCGATGCTGTCCAGCTTTTCGGCTACCCTTGCTTGATATTTATCCCTAGTGTCCGCTTCCTGAAGCTTCCAGCTTCGGATGCTACCGACCGACTGTGGTTCTGGTATCGCCGTCCGGTGGCGCCAACCCGCGAACAGACCCCTAAATCTAGTAATCACTAGATAGTGATCCGTTCCCAGGTCAGCACCCCGGAACACTCGCGTATCCATCACCTGTTTTCGCAGTCGGTCATCCACCAGGAATAAATCGATCATACTTCGCTCATTCTCTCTTGTTCTAGTATACATATGGATTTTCTTGTGACTAAACATAGTGTTTGTCACAAGAAGACCCTTTTCCTTGCATACAGCCAGTATAAGCTTGCCAGCATCGTTAACCCTTTTATCACCAAACATTCCAAGCACCGACTCGTACCCTGGCCGAGCGGTACCAACCCATCCATTCAAATCACCACACACAACAAGAGGAAACGAAAGGTTTCCTCTAACCAAGTCTAGAACTTCTCTTACATTCTCCCAAAACTCCTCCAGCTCAGCTCTGGACGACGAAACTACCGGCGCATAAACAGCCAAAAGGAATAACTTCGTCAGTCCCAATTTAAAGCGAACCCAGAGAAGTCTCGAGTTCACAACCTTATATTCAGTCATAACATCGACCAACCGAGACGACAGCAGCACCCCCACTCTCTGGCAGGCACTCTCGCTCTCCGGGACTCCGGACCATAGAGCTAACGCCCCGCCAGGGAGCTCTTCAGTACCGCTGCCCTTCCGCTTGGTCTCCGGCAAACACACGACATCTAATTCTCTTTCTTTCATTATTTCAATCAACTCATTCGTCTTATCTCTCATGCCTCCTCTAACATTCCACGTGCCAACTCTGCACTCCGTCCTCCACGTTTAGTTTACGTTTAAAAATAAAAAATAAATCAATATCTTCACGCAATTCCCAAAACAGGGGTAGACAGAGGTCTAGTCTAGACAATTAAGTCCCTTCGACCCACCTTCCACAGAAGATATTTTTAGGACAACGTGACAGATAGTGAGCCCGTCACCGTCTCTATGTCCAAGCCAACGATATAATTGCCACCTGGGGATCGAACTCGGGTAGCTGTAGTCACTTACCTTGTTGGATTTGCGCTGTTTGCTCGTTTTTCAATCAAATCCAATACAAAAATCAGTTGATAAAAACCATTAATAAAAGTAAAATTCTTTGTTTTTATTAGGAAAATGATTCTTTGGACACTTGGTGGTTGTACGACGACGGGGGTCTCAACATATTGTTGTCTTACATCGTCGCGTTACGCGGTTTCAAAATACCGCTGAGGATATTTGCGCTCGCAAAGACGGGTCAACGTATCGAAGATGCTGAAGAACAGTAAGTATAATCTGGGGGTACTGTCGACTCACCCTGTCACTTCCTTGTGGACAAAGCTAGAATGCTGGGTTTCTAACACCAAGGGGACATACTATGGCTATATTACTAAATTACTTATTATTTTATACCTAAAGTTTATTAACTATCGCAAGTCGAAGTGAAAGCCACACTTACCACTCTTCTTATTTTTTAATGAATTTTATATATAAAATTGTACAATTCGTATGTAAAATGCAAAGAATTTCAGTCGCGTTGATACCGGTTTGTTATTGTCCAAGTAAAACTTAATTAAAATTAATAAAGGCTTTGTCTAAATAGTATACTGCTAGAAAATGGTTTATCAGTGTTAAAACGCGATTTCTCCTGCGTGACACATGCGAGAGTGTACTACTGTGGGATTACTTCCAATTAATATGGACTTGGGTTAATTATATCAAATAATATATCAAAGCCGAAGGAAATATTAGGAATCTAATAGAGGCTTACAGTTAAAAACTTATAATTGCATAAATTCAAACCTCGCAAGACAAGTCCTTCCTCTGCAAAAATTTGCTATATTAATAGCAAATTAATATAGCAAATGTGACTATTAAGTCACGAGAAATTTTTAGGTGATTTTTTTAAACTTAGTTATCCTTTAATTTACAGAGTCAAAACCCTTCTCCAACAGTTTCGAATCAACTACTCTTCACTGACGATGATAAAAGGCATTAATGAAAAACCCACGAGGGCCAGCGTTGAACTTTTTAACAATCTCATACAGCATTTCAAAACTGGTACGGCTAATGGTACGCGCATTATCTATGTCTATTTAAAAATCTTATTATTTCAAACGAACCAATCTTGTAAATAATAAATAACTAAATATCTTCACGCAATTCTCAGTATAGTTACAGAGGTCTAGTCTAGACAATTAAGTCCCTTTGACCCACCTTCCACCGAAGATATTTTCGGGACAACGTGACAGGTGGTGAGCCCGTCGCCGTCTTTATGTCCAAGCCAACGATATAATTCGTACATAAGTTTTTGAAAAAATCATTGGTACGAGCCTGACACCTGGGGATCGATCTCGGGCCTCTTGACTCGAAATTCCGACCAGCCAACCACTCGACTATCGTGTCATTCTATATGTATAAATACATTCAAAGCGGCTTGCAAAAGCCCACTGCAGTACATAGTCCTCTCCCATAAGGGAGAGTTAGTCGTAATCACCATGCGAAGTAAATGGATTGGCGATCGCAGTATCTTGCACCATAGACGCTGCTGCCCCTCATCAGTCTTTTTTTATATAGAAAAGGGAGGCAAACGAGCAGGTGGCACACGTGATGGTAAGATGAACTTCTGCAATACCGGAGGAAAAGCGGATGCGTTGCCGGCCTTTGAGAAAGGTATAGGCTTTTTTCTTGAAGGTCCCTAAGTCGTTTCGGCCCGGAAAAACCACTGACGGCAGCTGATTCCACAATGTGCAAATGCGTGGCAGAAAATTCCGCGAAAAACGCACTGTGGTGGAATGCCAAGCATCAAGGTGGTATTGATGAAATTTTTGGTTATGCCGTAAGGTACGATGGTGAAATTCAACGGCTGGGATTAATCCGAACAATTCCTCAGAGCACTCCCCGTAGTAGATCTTGTAGAAAATGCAAAGAGATGCAACATCTCTTCGCAATGCTAGGGGATTTAGCCGATCAGATAGAGTATGGTCGTCGACGATTCGATCCGCTCTTCATTGGATACGGTCAAATGGAAGGAGCTGACACTGGAGTGCCCCCACCCACAGATGCGAACAGTACTTCATATGCGGCCGAACCTGCGCCTTATAAAGTTGCAAGCGGTGGGCCGGCATGAAGTACTGTCGTGCTCTACTAAGCATGCCAAGCTTTTTAGAGGCCAATTTGGCCTTCTCTTCCAAATGACCGCGAAACTGAACGTTGCTCGATATGTCGACGCAAAGGATTCCGATGCTGGCGGAGGCAACTAGGGGAGTGCTCTCAAAACTAACGTGCAAACTTGTGTCTTTTTAGGGTTGAACTGGAATAAATTAAGTCTGCCCCAGTCCGAGATTGTATCAAACAAAATCTCGACTTCAGACACAAGTTTGTTCCGGTACTCGTCGACGTGTTCCCGAGAAATAATGGCACGGCCGGTATATAGGACATAGCCAGGGCTGTCATCTGCATAGCAATGGATGTTACTAATTTGTAACAAATCATTGATATGCAGAAGAAACAGGGTTGGCGATAGCACACAGCCTTGTGGGACACCAGGGTTCACAGACTTGGAGTCCGAGCATGCATCGTCAACTACGACCTTGATGCTCCGGTCACGAGAAAATTAGTGACCCAACTACTAGGGCCTCAACCTTGCTCTCTACTGCCTCCACCCATCGATGAGTGAGAGCACACAAAGATCACCAGCCGAGTGACTCCGACGGAAGCCGTACTGGCGGGCACTGATCAACTGGTGCTCCTCTAAGTACCTCAAGAACTGGCAGTTTATAATGGACCCCATTATTTTGGAGAAAAAGGAAGTGATGGCGATCGGTCTGTAGTTACCTGGATCTGAGCGGTCGCCTTTCTTAGGGATCGGGTGTACCAAAGCTGTCTTCCATGTCATCGGGACGACGCCTTCAGAGTAGGAGTACCGAAAAAGACGCGTTAGAACCAGTGCCAACTCTGGAGCACACATCCTCAGCACAATAGGGGAAATACCATCGGATCCACTCGACTTTTGGATGTCTAGGGAGAGGAGTGCTTTTCGCACTGAGCTCTGAAACAACCGGATGTCCGGCACTCACGGCGGTGAGTTCTCTCTGTCATCGAGTAGGACGCAAAAAGAGAACCTAGAAGATCGGCTTTCTCTTTTGCGTCATGGGCCAGCGAGTTGTCCTCTCTGTGCAGAGATGGTAGTGATGGCTGACTGAAATTCCTTTCGACAGCCTTGGCGAGGGACCAGAACGCACGAGTTCTCGAAGAAAGACGAACTAGTTTCTCGCCAATTCTGCCAATATACTCGGACTTTGCCGCAGTAATTACTCTTTTGGAGGACGTGGCGGCAGAGTTATACTCCTTCTTAAAAACGCTTGTCATTGATTCCCGAGACGCCGATGCTTTAATCCAGGACCGGTAGCACTGCTGCTTTTGGCGAGATGCCATTCTACAGGTGATACCAAACCAACGCTTTGATCTACCACCGATGAGCACTACAGAAGAAGGAACGAAGAGTTCCATTCCTTGGAGCACCACATCGGTGACGGAATTTGAAACGGCGTCGGGACTATCCAGCGAGAAGCAAACCTGCCTCCATGGGTAGGATGCAAAGAAAGACCGCATCCCTTCCCAATCCGCCGACCTGTAGTGCCATACACGGCGGTGGCCAGCATATCGCGACCGCAATGGGCTAATGATAGGCGCTTTACTCCGAATCAGGCAGTGGTCCGATGAACCCAAAGGGGCATCAACGGAGACCACATAGCCGTCCGGATGAGAGGTCAGCAGAAGATCCAGCAGGGAAGGTGTATGATCCTTCACATCCAGAACCCGCGTTGGCAAAGTAACCAGTTGTTTCAGATATTTTTTTATAGAAAAAAAATATACTATGGCAAAGTCAAAAACAGATCTCCCCGCATGATCAGTGGTTCGAGATCTTAGCCATTCGGCGTGGCGGGCGTTGAAGTCGCCGAGTATTACGATCTCTGCCGATGGGATCCGCTGTGGGACCTATAGAGGCACCCATAGACGCGAGGATGGTTGTCGCTGTCTATGCATTGCCAAAGGGTGGACAGGTCCCTACCTTCAAGGCTACCGAGGCGTTGAGAAGATATATCCTCTCTGACGTACACACAAACTCCAGCCCGAGGCACAAAAGAATGTTCCAGCTTGTACCCCGGCTAGGAAAGATAAGAGGTATCCGCCGGAGAGGATATCTGCGTCTCGTTAAGAAAAAGCAAGGCCGGATTTACCGTCTCCAGATGGTAGTGGACCGCATCAAGATTAGAGTGGAGTCCCCTGATATTGCAAAAGTCCAGGGCAAGCGTGGTAAGGGGTGCCGAAGGTTTTTTTGCTTCGTTTGCCTCGAACAGTATGGGAACAGAGCGGAACTTTACTTAACTTAGTGCCCAGTTTTAATTCTGTTCATTGTTTCTAGGGTACCTCGTAACTGAAGCGGAACTGCTTTTGCAACAGTCGAAGACCGACAGACAGCTTCGAATACGAGAATTATTATTAGAAAATTCTCGAAAAGCATCCCTCATAGTGATGAGTCTGCCCCTACCCAGACAGGTTTCTAGTAGCTAATATTTAGTAATATATTGAATGAATCACACTCCAACGATCACTATTACTAAGGGTTATAAGAATTTACCGTAAAACTAAGTTATTAGTTACTTAGTTACAGTAAATCCATTGACCGTAAAGTCTCGTATCTGTGGTTTTGACGACAGCAAACACACCTCGCGTTCGAACGAACTTTGGGGATGATATGTAGAAATTTTTTGGTAAAAGTCGATTACGGGACCTCAGAGATGGCGACTCCTTAAAAGCCGTTGTGAACGCCACTCGTCCACGGAGTTCATCACATTATCGCACGTAGCTTTAATTTCCTATCCCATTATACTTAAATGTTTGTGAGAATGGATGGATTTTAGTTACTCTTTCACGCAAAAACAACTGAACAGATATTTAAGAAACTTTATCGTAAATTTCCGGGATTCTTTTAATTTCCAGGAGTAAGGCTCCTTTTCCCTCCTAATACCAAAACTAAAAATCTGTTAAGCAAAATAATATGTGTGATCTCTACTACAGGAACCTGATTTTTAAGTTTAACCAGCCCATTAATATTCAAATCTGATCGTCCATTTTCTGAATTGAGTAACATATATCGAAACACCTTTCAAGGACCGTTACAACACCTCAACGTTTATAATATTGTAAATGTGATATCTAATACATTCCAATAATTTGTACGTCGCTTATCTCGAAAGAATTACCTGTTCCTTCTAAATGTTAAACTACGGATGAAACCGAGATGCCCAACTAGCAAAAAATATAAGGTTGTATCTACTGTTTCGTTTTCCAGGGTGTGCCGGCCGCTCTGTACATGACGTGGCTGGAAGTACTGGGCCGGGACCTACCGCCCATGCTTTTTGTAAGAGGAAATGATTCGTCAGTGTTGAGCACTTAAAAGAACTTTAAATAATCTTTACATCAGTTTTAGTAGGTTAAGGCCTCAGAATAATTATGTTATATTCCAAAACTCATAGTTACTCAGTTTAGTTGCTAAGGAAGATAAGTTCTAAAGTATATTATTATTAGAGTAGAAGTATTATCTATAATATGTATGTCGTTGTACACACAATGGCAAAGCACTTTCTCTTTTACTTCCATAATATGAAGCGTCTTGAACTTAAATATGGTAAAAATAAGTTTAAAATAGGTTTCAAAGTCACGATAGCCGAGTTGTTGGGTGGTCGGAATTTCGAGTCGAGAGACCCGAGTTCGATCCCCAGGTGGCAGTACCAATGAGTTTTTCAAAAACTTATGTACGAATTTCATCGTTGGCTTGGACATAAAGGCGGCGACGGGCTGACCACCTGTCACGTTGTCCCGAAAATATCTTCGGTGGAAGGTAGGTCAAAGGGACTTAATTGTCTAGACTTGACCTCTGTCTACCCCTGTATTGGGAATTGCGTGAAGATATTTTTTTTAATAGGTTTCCTACTCCATAATTTTAACATTATACAACTTTTAAATACAAACAAACTTCTACTTCGATTTACAACTGAAACGAAACCACTGGGGAAAAAGGTTCTCGAGTGGCAACCTCGTCTAGGCAGTGTAGGACGATCCCACACGAGATGGAGAGTCGACATGCAAAATGTTGCGGTGAGTCGATGGATGCTGGTGACTGACGACCGTTCTTTGTGGAAAACTTTGGGGATGCCTATGTTCAGTAGTGGACTGTTGATAGGATGTAAATAGAAAAAAAGACGAGAACTAATTTTTAAAAAATAAAATAAAAATTAATGGCCTTCAACAAGGATAAACCTCGAAAAAAATTAGCAGATTAATAACGTGCAGCAGCGTTCAAGGTGCAAGGTATCTAGTACTGCTATCGCTAATCCACTTACCAAGCGCAGTGATAACAGAAAACCTCTAGGAATCTCTCCTGAGAAGAGAGATTCCAGGAGAGACTATTTCTTCCTGATGTGTTACTTTTGTAGTTATGAAAGTGCAATTTATTGTAATTCATATATACCACTTAATATATCTTTTATTATTTATGTCCACCAAATACTATATGAAAAATGAGTCACGAGTCCATTAGTTAGTAGAGTGGTTGGATTCGAGTCAAGAGACCCAAGTTTGATTCCCAGGTGGCAGGCTCGTACCAATGTTTTTCATAAACTTATGTACGAGTATTGTCCTTGGCTATGTCGTAATGACGGCGACAGGTTCACCACCCTGCGACAGGTCCCAAAACCAAGTATTAGATATTGTAGTAGCACGTATGTAGTACCTTTTGCACACCCTATCAATACTTTTACTTAGTTATTAGTTGTCGAGAAGAGACCATTAGGAAACATCGAGGCCGATAAGTTTGTAAGTTTGTATGTTATTTTATATGCGATGCACAATAAAGGTGCGTAGGGGAACTCTAAAATGTTATGAGTTAATTTTTACAACATGTATTTTCTCTCCGCTCGTTGAATTTAACCGATTGTTGAGCGAAATCAAAGCCTACCCACTGGGCAGGTTAGATGTCAAGTGACTAAGAAGCAGTTACATATGGTTTGACAATAAAATATCGGATATTACTATCGGAACCGGTTAGTGTTCTTAGGGCCTTTTTTGAACAAGCACAAGTTCTTATTAGGTATACGATTATTAAAAAATATTCATCAAACCACAATGAAAAGAAAACTGTGCTACTTTTTAGGCGACCCGTTGATCCAAGTCTTTTTTTGACAATAAAACCACTTTTCATGTATATTACAATTATCTCTTTTATTTCACACATATTTCACAAGATTGGTTTTTGAACAGAAAATAAAATATTTACAGATACAAGAATCAACAGTTGCTCGAGATTAACAATTCCCTTAACCTAAAAATAATACGTCGAAATAGTTTTTAAGGCAGAGAATTCTCCATATATTTTGTAGTCGGATTATACGAGAAAAACATTAATATAATTTTGGGTTGATTTCCAGTAAAAT
This sequence comes from Sericinus montela, assembly GCA_029286605.1. NCBI lineage: Eukaryota > Metazoa > Arthropoda > Insecta > Lepidoptera > Papilionidae > Sericinus > Sericinus montela. The sequence continues at coordinate 6,265,370 of JAGSMR010000035.1, read as the reverse complement.
CGATTTTTTCAAGTTTACAAAAATCAATTTTACGGGAACTTATTTTTTAACCACCTGGAAACTTTGTAAAGATTTTGTTATTTCGATGTAGCAACCGACTCAAATGTGTCAGTTTCACTTCATAGCAGCGGGTTCCAATAAAATTGTAATACATATGGACCCGTGATTTTAAAAATATTTACTTGAAACAACAAACAGTAAAAGGGAAATATTGAAAAATCGTTTGAAATATTCCATTAACTATTGTGATTAAATAAATAAGATTATTTACATTCTATAATAAGTCCCTATTGTTTTACCGGTGATCCTTTTATACCGTTCATAGTAATCGATACAGAGTGTGCGATATAAATTACTGTGAACGTATAACGAACGGCAAATGTCGCGGTCACAAAATTGTTTGCGCAGGAGTTTATATTTAGGTGTGTATTATTATTTGGCAAGAGGAGCCTGAGTCGATAGCAGCCAACAGAACTTCACGCAATTGTTTGTGGATTGGACGAAGTACATGATTGGTTCGTTATATCAACACTTTACTTAATAATGATGGATATGTCTACAATGCGCGAACTAACGACGCCTCGTGCTTACGTCTCGTGCCGATGGTTGCGCTACACGACGTGAGTTCAAAATAACTTCGCCAGAGTGAGAAAGACGTTAGAAACGTATACATTTTATTCGGGACCCTTTTTGTACGTAAATAAAAACATCCGCACGGTCTGAGGATACCGACAAAAATACCATGTATTAATGGCAAAAATGGAGTTGGACTAGAGTTATTTTGGTGTTGAACAACTCTATTCAAACCTCCTTTTGTTCGAACTTCGAAAATATTTTTTTTTGCAAATTGCTGCGAAATGGTAGTCAAAAATTACGACAATAAAATTAGTCCAAAGGCTACACTGAACTCTCAGGTGCTTCCGAGTGAATAAACTGTGACAGAGAGACTGTTCGATTTCCTGCTCTAAAAAGAGGACATTGTGGACGAAGACTGTAATGAGTTACAGAGACAGCAAGAGAACTGGGATGGTTGTTGGTGTTTTCAGAGAAGTTCATGTCCAAACCAAGACGTCATAATTATGGTGTATATACAGGACTTCTTTCTACTGGAAGAAAGTCTTCGGGACTAGAAGAGGTCTTCGTTTAGATACACCTACGGCTGAAAATTACTGAAATAAAGCTCTGGAACCAATGTTCTTCCCAAAATTGAGTACAATGTGGGAAAATTATTGGTTATAGCGCCAATTTTCCTGCTTATAAACGAGAGGGCCTGTTCGGATATCACCAGGGTAGTAGTCTCGTAGCTCTAGAATGGCCAGCGCAATCCCCAGATGTTATTCCCATTGTGCATAATTAGGATGTGCACCAATGAAGAGCTCTGGCTTTTCTTTAATATCTTGTTCCATAAGAACCCCTTTTTGTGCAGCTCATAACGACCTCGGACGATTCCTCAATAGGATATTGACAGGTTGTCAATATTCTGCGTTCTGATATTCTGATATTTTAAGAACAAAGAATGCAGAATGATTATGCCTTCATAATAGCTTCATGGGAGCTTTTACTGATTATTATATCCAAGTCACGATAGCCGAGTGGTTGGGTGGTCGGAATTTCCAGTCAATAGACCCGAGTTCGATCCCCAGTAGGTAGGCTCGTACCAATGGGTTTTTCAAAAACTTATGTACGAATATCGTTGGCTTGGACATAAAGACGGCGACGGGCCCACCACCTGTCACGTTGTCCCGAAAATATCTTCGGTGGAAGGTGGTTCGAAGGGACTTAATTGTCTAGACTCGACTTCTGCCTACCCCTGTATTGGGAAGTGCGTGAAGATATTTTTTTTATCATGATATCACACTTGCGTTTGCACACATATATACCATATCTTAAGAAAATATTGACAGACTCTATGCAATTCAAGTGTTGTTGAAATATCCGTAGACCGTGTTGATGTGTTCCTTAAGAACACAGAGCGTGTCGATAACAATGCTATCACCGTGGCATTATAATTAATTTGCGTACAACTACATTAACATAAGTATTGGAAGAAATCGTGCGAGGGGGACAAACTGTGAGAGACAGCGATATGTCAGTTGCGTGTCAGGACGGCGGCTCAAAATATATTCCTCTAAGTCAGTTACTTTGGCTACTGTTTAAAAATATACTTCCATATCTGCTATATGAGTCATCTAAGGATACACTATACGATACTTTATACACATTCGCTATTGACTTAATATGTAAAAAAAACTATTTGTTACATTCGTTTCAATACTTAAAAAGTTAATTTCTCAATGTCAGATAAGAGTCATCCATCGAATAAATAATCACCCGATTAAAAAAAAAAATATTCGCTCGGGTTGCGATTTAGTTAAAGGGTAACTCTTATATGATGATTGAAAAAACAACCTTAATGGTAAATATAAAAAGAACAAATAATGAATTCCCACCGACACCATCGTATGTTTATAAAATTCAGGCCGCAATTAAAAAATTTTGACCAAAAGTTAACAATATTCAGTCTATCCATACATATACATTTTTATTTATTAACATTATCTAAAATTCCTTGTAATTAAAAAAGAACGAACATTTAGGATGTAAGTTGAATAAAAATCCCACGTCACAAACACGAAACGTGGGACTGCTACTGTTCAAAGTAATTTGTTTTAACATCTCCACGTTCGGAATTTGAACTTTCAAAATATAAAGGGAAGAATACAACAACACGATAAAAAAATAATAATTTAGTTTGCACACAGCCATACATTACATAAATAGAAAAAAAGAGAGAGAACAATAATTTCTAATTATTATGTCCAACTTAAAAACTGTGCGATGGAATTTCGCGACAAAATTTCTAAATTAAATGTAAACCCAATTAGAGTAAAGTAGGCACTAATTCTGCCAACTTCACTTCACAAGTTCTAACAGACATTTTTTTGTTAAGATCAGGTTTTAGTAATAATGTCGTCTGAAACTGCTGCATGTATGTTTTAAATTTGTTATAGTAGATTTACATTTAGCACAATCCCTCGTAATTGTTATTTATTTACAGTTAAAGAGATTGTGTCACCATTCGTGTCGGCCATTAGCCTCTGTTCAATCACAACCGACACTTTTCAAGTTGGACGCGACTAACCGGAACGTATCTAAATGAAACACGAATACATTGTTTTTTTTTTTTTTTTGGTTACACTTCATTATTCGCAATATAAATAGCAACAAAAAAAAAGAAGAGAGGTTTTAATTTAAATTGGAAACTTCAGTTCTCGTTTACGCTACAGGAACGTTTTACATCTACATGTATACGCAAGTGGCTTAATGCTAAAAGCCGGATAGGATCGATTTGGACAGGTGGGGGGCTGGAATCGTAGCAGTGTCCGTAGCAGTCTCCGCAGCAGTGTCCGTAGTAGTGTCCGTAGCACCGCTACGCACGCGCTACATTACGCCGCACGAGCCGCGCGGCGAGCTTCATTCCGACTCGTCGTCGTTCTCGTCGTCGAATCCGTTCAGCTCGGCAGACTCCAGGTACCCGTGCATCACCTGCGAGCGGCGGTTGAAAAATAGAAATAAAATATATCTTCACGCCATTCCCAATACGGGGGTAGGCAGAGATCTAGACAATTAAGTCCATTCGATCCACCTTCCAGCGAAGACGTTTTGCGACAACGGGAACAGCGGTGAGCCCGTCGCCGTCTTTATTTCCAAGCCAACGATATAATTCAACAATATAATCGTATATAGATTTTTGAAAAACCCGATTGGTACGAGCCTTGGGAATCGAACTCGGGTCTCTTGACTCGAAATCCGATCTCCCAATCACTCGGTCTCGTGACTTTTAAACGTATTAAACGATAGAGCTTTATTCTTTTTAGCCGACGGCACCCAATCAAATCTAATATTTTTTTGCATGTCACATAACAATTACGGTTTTAAACACAATAGTAATAGTTGAATGGGATGTTGATAAATCGGATGGAATGTTAGCTAATATTTATCTTTATTAAAAAGAACTAAAACTCTCCATAAACATAATTACAATTAAAATTCAAATAAATACATATTACATGTATTACTTACTGATTAAATACCAATTTTATAAATGATATTAAGTATTGTTACAATTTTAATATTATATAAATATTGCACCTTAGTTGGGGTGATTAACAGGAATAATAGCAATGTTACCTCCGTTACTGAAAAAGTCTAATATTCTATAGTGAGTTTTTCAGACCATTAAGTAAGAATAAGAAGGAATGTATAGATAAGGACAACATCACATACGTTTCTTTGATCCCGAAGTAAGTAGTTAAAGTACTTGTGTCATGATATCGGAAGCAGCGAAGGGTCCACGCACACTCAGACCCGAGAAAATTTAGAAAAAGTGGTTTTCTACACTTACAAGTCCGAGAATCGAACTCGAAAAAACCGGAGTAAATCACTCGACGACGGAGATCGTCATAAATTTTCCACTTAAATATAATAATAAAAATAGTGAGTAGTGTATGTGGTGCGGAGTGTATGTGGTGCGGTGTGTGTGTAGTGCGGAATGTGTGAGGTGTGGAGAGTGTTGGGTGCGGTGCGTGTGGGGTGTGGGGTGCGGGGCATGTGGGGGGAGGAGTGTTGGGTGTAGTCAGTGGGGTGTGTGGAGTCTGTGTGGTGTGGAGTCTGTGTGGTGTGAAGTGTGTTGGGTGTAGTCTGTGGGGTGTGAAGTGTGTTGGGTGTAGTCAGTGGGGTGTGTGGAGTCTGTGTGGTGTGAAGTGTGTTGGGTGTAGTCAGTGGGGTGTGTGGAGTCTGTGTGGTGTGGAGTCTGTGTGGTGTGAAGTGTGTTGGGTGTAGTCTGTGGGGTGTGAAGTGTGTTGGGTGTAGTCAGTGGGGTGTGTGAGTCTGTGTGGTGTGAAGTGTGTTGGGTGTAGTCAGTGGGGTGTGGAGTATGTGGGGTGTGGAGTGTGTTGGGTGTAGTCTGTGGGGTGTGGAGTATGTGGGGTGTAGATTCTGTGGGGTATAGAGTCTGTGGGGTGTAGAGTCTGTGGGGTGTAGAGTCTGTGGGGTGTAGAGTCTGTGGGGTGTAAGTCTGTGGGGTGTAGAAGTCTGTGGGGTGTAGAAGTCTGTGGGGTGCAGAGTCTGTGGGGTGTAGAAGTCTGTGGGGTGTAGAAGTCTGTGGGGTGTAGAGTCTGTGGGGTGTGTAGAGTCTGTAGGGTGTAGAGTCTGTGGGGTGTGTAGAGTCTGTGGGGTGTAGAAGTCTGTGGGGTGTAAGTCTGTGGGGTGTGTAGAGTCTGTGGGGTGTAAGTCTGTGGGGTGTAGAGTCTGTGGGGTGCAAGTCTGTGGGGTGCAGAGTCTGTGGGGTGTAGAGTCTGTGGGGTGTAGAGTCTGTGGGGTGTAGAGTCTGTGGGGTGCAAGTCTGTGGGGTGTAAGTCTGTGGGGTGCAAGTCTGTGGGGTGTAAGTCTGTGGGGTGTAGAAGTCTGTGGGGTGTGAGTCTGTGGGGTGTAAGTCTGTGGGGTATAGAGTCTGTGGGGTGTAAGAGTCTGTGGGGTGCAAGTCTGTGGGGTGTGTAGAGTCTGTAGGTGTAGAGTCTGGGGTGTAGAGTCTGTGGGGTGTAGAGTCTGTGGGGTGCAAGTCTGTGGGGTGTAGAGTCTGTGGGGTGCAAGTCTGTGGGGTGTAGAGTCTGTGGGGTGTAGAGTCTGTGGGGTGCAGAGTCTGTGGGGTGTAGAGTCTGTGGGGTGCAAGTCTGTGGGGTGTAGAGTCTGTGGGGTGTAGAGTCTGTGGGGTGTAGAGTCTGTGGGGTGCAAGTCTGTGGGGTGTAAGTCTGTGGGGTGCAAGTCTGTGGGGTGTAGAGTCTGTGGGGTGTAGAGTCTGTGGGGTGTAAGTCTGTGGGGTGTAGAGTCTGTGGGGTGTAAGTCTGTGGGGTGTAAGTCTGTGGGGTGTAGAGTCTGTGGGGTGTAGAGTCTGTGGGGTGTAGAGTCTGTGGGGTGTAGAGTCTGTGGGGTGTAGAGTCTGTGGGGTGCAGAGTCTGTGGGGTGCAGAGTCTGTGGGGTGTAGAGTCTGTGGGGTGTAGAGTCTGTGGGGTGTAGAGTCTGTGGGGTGTAGAGTCTGTGGGGTGTAAGTCTGTGGGGTGTAGAGTCTGTGGGGTGTAGAGTCTGTGGGGTGTAGAGTCTGTGGGGTGTAGAGTCTGTGGGGTGTAGAGTCTGTGGGGTGCAAGTCTGTGGGGTGCAAGTCTGTGGGGTGTAGAGTCTGTGGGGTGCAAGTCTGTGGGGTGTAGAGTCTGTGGGGTGTAAGTCTGTGGGGTGTAGAGTCTGTGGGGTGTAGAGTCTGTGGGGTGCAAGTCTGTGGGGTGTAAGTCTGTGGGGTGTAAGTCTGTGGGGTGTAGAGTCTGTGGGGTGTAGAGTCTGTGGGGTGTAAGTCTGTGGGGTGTAAGTCTGTGGGGTGTAGAGTCTGTGGGGTGTAAGTCTGTGGGGTGCAAGTCTGTGGGGTGCAAGTCTGTGGGGTGTAAGTATGTGGGGTGTAGAGTCTGTGGGGTGTAGAGTCTGTGGGGTGTAGAGTCTGTGGGGTGTAGAGTCTGTGGGGTGTAGAGTCTGTGGGGTGTAGAGTCTGTGGGGAGTAGAGTCTGTGGGGTGCAGAGTCTGTGGGGTGCAGAGTCTGTGGGGTGTGCGTGACGCGAGCGGACGCACGACGGGTACCCACCGCGTACTCGAGCAGCGCGAGGTGGCAGAAGACGTACTGGTCGGGCATCTGTATGGAGTGCGCGCGCTGCGCCCGCACGCGCTCCACGGCGCCGCGCACGTCGCACGCGCCCTCCGCCGCCAGCCGCGCCGCGCACACGTCCAGCGTCAGGAATGTGCCTGCCGCACGACCGCACGTGGCATATTGTACCCCCGGGGACACAATATCCCACGTCCCACTCCCGACACATTACATCACAGAGCAAATCTAATCGTTTATTTATCCAAATTTATCTATACATACATAGAATAAGTAGCGGTGTTTTAGGCAAGATAAAAACAAATAAATAAATATCTTCACGCAATTCCTAATACAGGGGTAGACAGAGGTCTAGTCTAGACAATTAAGTCCCTTCGACCCACCTTCCACCGAAGATATTTTCGGGACAACGTGACAGGAGGTGAGCCCGTCGCAGCCTTTATGTCCAAGTCAACAATGTAATTCGTACATAAGTTTTCGAAAAACCCATTGGTACAAGCCTCCCACCTGGGGATCAAACTCGGGCCTCTCGACTCGAGATTCCGACCACCCAACCGTGACCGCTATCGTGACTTTTAGGCAAGATACTTGTCTATTTTTGTTTGGAAAATATATCATCATCATTTCAGCATACAAAATAACTCGATTTTAACTATACTGCAAGGTGAAATGGTAAAGAATATCAAAACTAATGTAATAAGCATCATATTCATACAAGTATTACGGTAACGAAATCAGTAGTATTACTTGGCCATTAGTTGTAGGTTCAATATTCACACATATACAGTAATTATAAAAGGTCTTTACCCAGCTGTTGACATAGAAATATTATTCAGTTCTCGTAGATACATAATTTACAATAATAAACAGATAATACAACATACCAGTTCGTCCGATTCCGGCGGAACAGTGAACAACGATTGGCGGTCCTTTACTATGCCCCGCCCACGCATCTCCTAAACTGTAACAATTTATGTCAACGTTAAAACTATCAGAACACTCTTTTTAATGTCATGGTCGCTTACTGCACAAGTATTGTACATAAAAATAAAAATATCTTCACGCAATTCCCAATACAGGGGTAGACAGAGGTCAAGTCTAGACACTTAAGTCCCTTTGACCCACCTTCCACCGAAGATATTTTCGGGACAACGTGACAGGTGGTGAGCCCGTCGCCGTCTTTATATCCAAGCCAACGATGAAATTCGTACATAAGTTTTTGAAAAACTCATCGGTACTGCCACCTGGGGATCGAACTCGGCTCTCTCGACTCGAAATTCCGACCACCCAACAACTCGGCTATCGTGACAAGTATTATGAATATTCTTATTAAGTCTTTATAAACTTGAAGAGGATTTGCTACACTCCATTGAGCCTAACTAGTAGAGATTAGCACTGTCGCCGCTGCGCACGCACTGCCCGTGCCGCACGCACGCACTCACACGCAGGTACGTACTCGGCGAGCGCGGCCCGCTGCGCGCGACGCACCAGCTGCAGGAAGCGCAGCACGGGCTGCACACGTACTGCCCGTGCCGAACGCACACACACACACGCGGGTACGTACTCGGCGAGCGCGGCCCGCTGCGCGCGACGCACCAGCTGCAGGAAGCGCAGCACGGGCTGCACACGTACTGCCCGTGCCGAACGCACACACACACACACACACACACACGCAGGTACGTACTCGGCGAGCGCGGCCCGCTGCGCGCGACGCACCAGCTGCAGGAAGCGCAGCACGGGCTGCACACGTACTCGCCCGTGCCGTACGCACACACACACACACACACACACACACACACACGCAGGTACGTACTCGGCAGGCGCGGCCCGCTGCGCGCGCGACGCACCAGCTGCAGGAAGCGCAGCACGGGCTGCACACATGCTGCCCGTGCCGTACGCACACACACACACACACACACACACACACACACACACACACACGCGGGTACGTACTCGGCAGGCGCGGCCCGCTGCGCGCTGACGCACCAGCTGCAGGAAGCGCAGCACGGGCTGCACGTACTGCCGTGCCGTACGCACACGCACACACACACACACACACACACGCGGGTACGTACTCGGCAGGCGCGGCCCGCTGCGCGCCGACGCACCAGCTACGGGAAGCGCAGCACGGGCTGCACATCGTACTGCCCGTGCCGTACGCACACACACACACACACACGCAGGTACGTACTCGGCGAGCGCGGCCCGCTGCGCGCGACGCACCAGCTGCAGGAAGCGCAGCACGGGCTGCACACGTACTGCCCGTGCCGTACGCACACACACACACACACACACACACACACACACACACACGCAGGTACGTACTCGGCGAGCGCGGCCGCTGCGCGCGACGCACCAACTACGGGAAGCGCAGCACGGCTGCGCGCGACGCACCAGCTGCAGGAAGCGCAGCACGGGCTGCACACGTACTGCCCGTGCCGTACGCACACACACACACACACACACACACACACGCGGGTACGTACTCGGCGAGCGCGGTTGCTGCGCGCGACGCACCAGCTGCAGGAAGCGCAGCACGGGCTGCACACGTACTTCCCGTGCCGTACGCACACACACACACACACACACACACACACGCAGGTACGTATTTCGGCGAGCGCGGTTGCTGCGCGCGACGCACCAGCTGCAGGAAGCGCAGCACGGGCTGCACACGTACCGCCCGTGCCGTACGCACACACACACACGCACACACACACACACACACACACACACACGCAGGTATTGCATCGGCGAGCGCGGCCGCTGCGCGCGACGCACCAGCTGCAGGAAGCGCAGCACGGGCTGCACACGTACTTCCCGTGCCGTACGCACACACACACACACACACACACACACACACACACGCAGGTACGTACTCGGCGAGCGCGGCCCGCTGCGCGCGACGCACCAGCTGCAGGAAGCGCAGCACGGGCTGCACACGTACTTCCCGTGCCGTACGCACACACACACACACACACACACACACGCAGGTACGTACTCGGCGAGCGCGGCCCGCTGCGCGCGACGCACCAGCTGCAGGAAGCGCAGCACGGGCTGCACACGTACTGCCCGTGCCGTACGCACACACACACACACACACACACACACACACACACGCAGGTATTGCATCGGCGAGCGCGGCCCGCTGCGCGCGACGCACCAGTTGCAGGAAGCGCAGCACGGGCTGCACACGTACTGCCCGTGCCGTACGCACACACACACACACACACACACACGCAGGTACGTATTTCGGCGAGCGCGGTTGCTGCGCGCGACGCACCAGCTGCAGGAAGCGCAGCACGGGCTGCACACGTACTGCCCGTGCCGAACGCACACACACACACACACACACACACACACACACACACACACACACACACACACACACACACGCAGGTACGTACTCGGCGAGCGCGGCCCGCTGCGCGCGACGCACCAGCTGCAGGAAGCGCAGCACGGGCTGCGCGCGCCCGCCGCCCGGCACGCCGTAGTCCGGCCAGCGCACGTACTGCCCGTGCCACACGCGCCGCGTCTGCTCCGTCTGTGCGCCGCGACGGTTACATCACATTAATATACCGTTTCATACATACCTACATACATACAAACATACCTATAATACTCTAATGTGGGACATAGACCTCACTCGTCGAAGGGTCTGCAGTAGTCCGGCCGGTAATCGGCACATTTGACACACGGAATGGCAATCACAGTACCAAACATTTTGCATCTTCCTCACTCGTCTGATGTATTTTCATGAATAATTTTTTGAGATAGTTATCCCGCCATAGGGATAGGCTATCCATTCGTCGGTAGCCATTGATATTTTCAAAGCTATCTCTTCTTTCTCTTAGTCGTCTCTTCTGACACCAACGAGAAGAAAGGTTTTGTAGAATAATTATAAACCTATACTACAACGATCCACTGTTTCATATCGATAAACTTTTAAACAATAGCTTCCGATCCTGCATTCACCCATCTGTCTCCCCATGAATCATTCACATGAGAGAGAGTGAGAGTGAGAGAGAAAGATAGAGAGAGTGAGAGAGAGTCGCGCGTCGTACCCGCAGGTCGGTGAGCAGCAGATGCGAGACCACGTAGTCCTCGCCCGCGTCTACCGCCTCCGTGGCGACGGCGAAGGCGCCGTGCAGCGCGCGCTCGCCCGCCGCCGCCGGCCAGTACTGGCCGCACTTGACGCGGCCGCGCTCCGCGACCCGCGTCGTCATCACCACCACCACGCTGCCCTGCTCCCACACCATGCGCCAGAAGTCGCCGAAGGTCTTCGGCAGCGGACCTGCGTAACCGTCACGTCGTCACAGAGTCACGTAGCTGTTCTATGATGAATGTACCGGTGTAACGCGTAACGTCACCTCATCACAAAGTCACGTAACTGTTCTATGATGAATGTAACGGTGTAACGCGTAACGTCACCTCATCACAAAGTCACGTAACTGTTCTATGATGAATGTAACGGTGTAACGCGTAACGTCACCTCATCACAAAGTCACGTAACTGTTCAATGATGAATGTAACGGTGTAACGCGTAACGTCACCTCATCACAAAGTCACGTAACTGTTCAATGATGAATGTAACGGTGTAACGCGTAACGTCACCTCATCACAAAGTCACGTAACTGTTCTATGATGAATGTAACGGTGTAACGCGTAACGTCACCTCATCACAAAGTCACGTAACTGTTCTATGATGAATGTACCGGTCTTAAACGTTTTGAAGAGTTTTAAACTGTTCATGTATATTAGAACAAAGAACAAGATTTGTCAACGTTTTTTTAGAATAATTCTTCTTTTACAAACAGCAGTTATAAAATAAAACTATATATTATATCACTTCCTCTTCTTTTTTGCATATCATACCAGATCTCTTTTAACTGAATTTTGTATCGTTTGTGAAGATCTTTTCTGATAACTATTTAGACAGTTAAAAAACAAAAATGCTACAAATTTATTTATTATTTAAATGCATAAAAATAGTGAGATGCTTTTACAAATGACATTTATAAAAAACTGTATCGTGTCTTGATCATGCTAGACACGTTCCGCCTGATTGATTCTGTTCTCATTTCGAATACCTATTTATTTTTTTTATAGAAGAGGGAGGCAAACGAGCAGGTGGCTCACGTGATGGTAAGTGATTACCGCCGCCCATGAACACCCGCAATACCAGAGGCACAGCAGATGCGTTGCCTCCCTTAGAGTGCCCCCAGAATGGGGGAAGGGGGGTGTGTGGGCCACCGGTTGCCTGCACTCACCAGACGAAACGCAGAAGTTTGTCAGACTTCCACTTCACGCCGGTATTCTGTGAGGAAGCGGTACTTCCCCGGTCGTGCCGGCCCACCTATTCATGCAACAACAAAAGCTGACGCGTGGCTCTACCACTGTTAAAAAAAACTGTTGAAACCTACATAACCGAGTGCGAAGCTCTACCCTCACCTTGCGTGCAAATGAATGCGTTCTTCTGCTTGTAGCCGTCTACGTAGTTTGCGTTGATGTAGTCGGTGGTGGGGTCGTCGGGGTCCGTCTGCGAGAGCACCACGCGCGAGTGGTCGTAGCACAGGACGTCCGTGTAGCGGTTCTTCGCCACGTTGCTAGGCAACCTGCAACCAAAGTCACAGTTATTCAATACTAATATAATTCAAAACAATTTACTAATGTTACTGTTAAAGCGCAGGTCAAGAGTATCCTAAAGGGTAGATGTATGAAGGGAATAATGAAAGTGGACGAAGCGAAACAAGTATGTAAGGACCCATAGCAAGTGGAAAGAAGTGGGTTCTGCCTACCCCTACGGGAAAGAGGCGTGATTGTATGTATGTATTTTTAATTATATTCGGCTGAATGGCGCTGAAACTATCAAACAAGCTATAAATTATAGTAGTTGCCATAGATACTGTGATTTGTTAAGAAAACAGTTATGCTCCGAAAAGTTTTAGGGCAGAGGAATCTACCACCGAGAATATTTGTCACAGAAATTAAGTGCGATTGAACACACTTGGCAAGTTTGGACTCGGCGTATTGTAACTCACTCATTTGGCATGATGTAAGTCCACCTGGCGAGGTGCTTCACACGTGTAGAGTCCGGACTCACTTGGCACGACAGACTTACACCAGTCTAGGTGCTTGACACGTGTAGTGTCGGGACTCACTTGGCACGACCGAAGTACAGTACACCAGTCTCGGTGCTTGATAGGTGTAGTGTCGGGACTCACACGGCACGTCAGGCGTAACGCGTGCAGTGTCGGCATTCACTTGGCGCGACAGAAGTACACCAGTCCAGGCGCTTCACGCGTGCAGTGTCGGGATTCACTTGGCGCGACAGAAGTACAGTACACCAGTCTCGGTGTTTGACACGTGTAGTGTCGGGCCTCACTTGACTTGGCGTACACCAGTCCATGTGCTTGACGCGTGCAGTGTCTGGACTCACTTGGCGTGATGGAACGTGCCGAGCGGCGGGCGCGCGCGGATCTCGTCGTACTCGGCGAGCAGGCCGCGCCGGCCGACGGCGCGCAGGCGCGCGAGCAGCGCCGCCGGCGTCTCGCCCGCGCCGCCGCCCGCGCACTCCTCGTCCGACAGCCCCGGGGACGCCTCGCCCGACGACCACGTGCCGCGCGCTACAGTGGTGCACGTGTGTTGATAAATAAAAAAAAAGGCACGATAGCGAAGTGGTTGGACGATCCGAGTTCGAGTCGAGAGGCACGGGTGCGATCCCCAGGTCGTGTGGACGTTTTTTTTTTTTTCATCAACTTATATACGATTTATATATCGTTGGCTGGGACATAATATGGCGACAAGCTCACCACGTTGTCCCATAAATATTTACGGAAGAAAGTGGATCCAAAAGACTTAATTGTGTAGAACTCTGTCATTCCCAATACTGGAGATAGGGAATGGCGTCAAATATATAGCGTAATGAAACAACGTTTGGGAGGTCAAACGTTGTTTTGCCATATACAAAAATAGGGGTTGATCGAAGAGGGGTGAAAATTTACGGTTGTATGTATTTTTGTATGCTGTTTCATAAAAAAACATCTTGACGCAATTCCCAATACATGGGTAGACAGAGGTCTAGTCTAGACAATTAAGTCCCTTCGGCCCACCTTCCACGGAAGATATTTTCGGGACAACGTGACAGGTGATATAATTCGTACATAAGTTTTTGAAAAACCCATTGGTACGAGCCTGCCACCTGGGGATCGAACTCGGGTCTCTTGACTCGGAATTCCGACCACCCAACCACTCGGCTATCGTGACTTTAACCACTAAAAAATGAAAACCAAAATTTAAATTTTATCTAAATATTTTAAAAAAATTGGGCAACACACGTAACATTTAGGGGGATAAAAAACAGATATTGTCCGATTCGCAGACCTAACCGATATGCATACATCATTTCACACAAATCGGTCGAGCCATTTCGTAGGAATTTGGAATTTAATTAAAAACACCGTGACACGAGAATTCTATATATAAGATATTATATCATGTCCATGGCCATGGCCGTGGTAACGTGGTGGTGGTAGTTTTAATGATTGATATCTATACGATCACTTTTTATTGATAAATTCATCACTAAAATGTTATTATAATAATGCCGTAAGCCAGTCGCCGTTACAAATTGTAAATTTTAAGTTTCGAAAATACTCAGAGGTATGAACCACATCGAACTCGGGTCGTCTGTTTCGAATTCATATCATCCAACAACTCCGCAATATTAAATAAACATTATGCATCATACTGAACAATAATTAATGCTGTAAAAGTTATCAAAGGAAAAACGATACGTAGACCATGCGTCCCGTTTTAATTATTATCAATTTTAATAACAACAACATTTAACTTCAACATTTTCAAAAAACGACACAATTCTATTAACAAATATTAATACGCTCTCGGCAAGTGAATTTGTAGTTTGCAAGGGTTTATTAATTTGCACATGTCACTTTTCTGATACTTTTATGAGACCTTTGACTGTGTAAAGGTATCTTATGGTAGTCAATCTTAATTCTACTTATAATGAAATCACTCAGTAGGGAATCGCTAGATAATGATATTTACGAATGAAGTAAAACAAAACCAACCGACATTATTCTTCTTATCACTCATAATTAATAATCACACGCGGAATTTCACAGTTATTTCGATCATGACCGTCGTGATTTGAACATAATTTTATAAAATAGTATATAAACAATATTTGACATTACAAATTGACAAAAAATGTCAATCTGCCAGAAACATTTTTATAATAACAAGTCACTTTAGCTGTCATAATATTGGCCAGAAAACCACAGTACCACAGTGTCACGACTTCGAAAAATAAGCTGAATCCGGAAACACTTATTATAAAGTCAAAATAAATTGTATTCTTTACGATGGACTGGAGTGGATAGGGAAAAACGGAACGATTTTGGGGAGCACTTTACCCACCTATATCTTATATAGATATTATATCTTAGCACAACTTTTTTTAAAAGAAAATTTATAATAGATAAGCACCAGTTTTCTAGACAAAAATTAAATGATTTAGTGATAACCGCGCGAAGTCATAGTATATTTAGTGGCCTTTACATTAAATCTAGCACATGTCTACAAAACTAGAATAATACGAACAAAATATTACAAACAAGTTTTACCATAAGAAAATTGTTGAAATAATTTGAATGTTTTCCAACTTGCTTCACACCGACCGCTACTCAACTTTGCAAATTTGTAGCGGTCGGTATGAAAAAAGTTTGAGAGGCGAAATCGAAAGCATCGGAAAGAATTATTTGAAAAATTCTCGAATAACATTTGTTCAGAAGATGATTTATTGAAACTGTACATTTTTTAAATAACTGTCATACATATTTGCCTATGTACATACTTGATTACTAGGTTTTAGCCGCGGTTTCACTCGCACTTAATCATATCACTAGAAAATAAATAAAAACTGACTTCTATTAAGAGGGGCCATTAAAGAAAGAAAATCATTATCAAGTAAATACATTTAAGCAACAACAACAAAAATTCATAACTGCTTATGTTTAAAAAAAAGTTTAAAGTATCTAAGTTTTATAAAAATTCCTCTTTAAAAGAGCTCAAAATGAAATATTTTATAGGAAGATACTGTACTATATTATATGTTTCTCCGTCAGTTGCAAATATTTTGAGTATTAGACAGGGCCAACTATATTTAGCCTGTCCGCATGTACAGGCTACATATAGTTGGCCATGGGTTAAATTTACACTTGCGAGGCATGAAGAAAAAAGTTAAATATGAAAACTACAGACAGAGAAAGAAGAAAGAAAATACACGGTGGCTTAGAGGTGGGACCGTTGCCACCGTTCGGCAGAGGTCGCGGGTTCGAATCCCGCCCGTGACAGTTGAAATTTAAAAAACATTTTTTCTCTTTAATTAAATCACAACAAAGAAAATAAATAAATTTTGAACCTGACCGGGTGTGACCTGAAGTTGTCGAATGACGTGAACAAAGGTGCGTTATTAAGATGGTTTACTACTCTGATTTATAAAAATCTCTGGGCGACCCGTTAGGAGAAGTATGTAAGAGAAAAGATACATAATTGTCAACAGCCTTAATAGGATGCGGGCTGGAAAATGTAATTCGCAGGCCCATGATCGTCATTCGACAACGGCGTGAACCCACCCAAAGGAAAAGCATTCACGCTTAATTGAAGAGGTAAACAGGAAATTCTATGTTTTTAGTAATTATTTCTATTAAAAAAAAACATATGTCCAGAAGAGGATTTATGAGAAACTGTATAACAATTGAACAATTAAAGTCACTTAAAAAGGAACAATTATAATCTACATATATTGAACAACCTTACAAAACTACAAAGTCACAATGGCAAACTTACTTATTAAATCTGCATCGTCTTCGTCGCCAGAGTTCATGTGACCACCTTTTACGTCACCATTAAAACCGTGTGAGTGTCTGCAAGCAATGTATTAATCTACTTTATTATTTCTCCTCTTACAGACAGTTTCACATTAATTTTAACGATAGAAGATTGTTGTTTATATTAAAAAACGGCGAGGAATAACAGATTCTTAAAGTTGCTAATGAAATAATGATGTCATATAGGAAATTTTTTATGAAATAGACGGCCCACCGAACTCATTCATCAGGCTGAATATTTTTTTTAATCTATTTGTATATTTCATACATTTTTTTAATCTTCACGCAAATCCCAATACAGGGGTAGACAGAGGTCAAGTCTAGACAATTAAGTCCCGTTGACCTACCTTCCACCGGAGATATTTTCGGGACAACGTGACAGGTGGTGAGCCGGTCGCCGTCTTTTATGTCCAAGCCAACGATGAAATTCGTACATAAGTTTTTTGAAAAACTCATTGGTACTGCCACCTGGGGATCGAACTCGGGTCTCACGACTCGCAATTCCGACCACCCAACAACTCGGCTATCGTGACTTATTATATAACATACATTTTTATGTATTCATTTTTTTAATAATTTATTATTATGTTATACCTTAATTCGTCATTTCTGACGAGGTAGCCAGAAAAAACAAAGATAACGCCAAGTGTTCTGATCCTTAAATACCTCTTTGGCTTCTTTACACGTAATTTTTCTTATACACGTCGTGGCATCCGAGTACTCTTGACCCTCCACTCTCCGAGCAATTTATTCGCATGGTCGACTAAATATATTGTTCACTTACACACTGTACATTTTCTCCACCACTTATTCCACTCTCATCCATACTACTTACCCAAACCACAATTATTCATCTTATTCAACCCTTAAGGCAAACATTTGAGTGCTGAATGTGAATGTTAGTACTCAAGTCGTGGACGTTTATATGTATGAATGTGTCTACGAATATATATGTTTCTCGACTCACTATCTGTAAATTTGTCTCAAATAAACTTCAGTGAAAGGTGGGTCGTAAGAACGTCATTGCCTAGACCTCTGCCTACCTCAGTATAGGAAAATGCAAAAAGATAAAAAATATATGTAGACGATCTATAAAGCGGGAGCTTGTAAACGGTAAACTGTGTTTACCGTACACACTAAATACCTAATGTTTCGTTTAGACGTTTTTGTGTAGGATGTAGAGTTTAATAAACACCCACTGACTGAGCTACAGCAAAGCGTAGCCGGATTAAGCCAATATTATTTAAAAAAGCAAATAATACTAGCAGGACCACTTTGCTATTTCAATTTAAAACAACGATGCAACACTGTAATAGTAGTTAATCTTGCCAGTGTTATTAGATATTTTTGAAAAGGCGTACTGACATTGAATGTACTTCACATAACCATGGAAGGCGTCGCTGTATTCAGACGGAGTTAATTTTCATGTTCTAATTAGCATGAAGCACTTTGCGATTTGTCTTGTTAATGTCGGATGCCTTGAAACAGATAGAACCGTAAATATGACCTATTTACGGTGTACACAGAGAGATTGTTCAGTTTTACTTAACAGTCAGATATAAGATAATTCAGGATTTTTAGAAGTGGCTCGTAACATAATAGCATACATATACATATCATCACGCCTCTTTCCCGTAGGGGTAGGCAGAGACCACTTCTTTCCACTTGCTACGATCCTTACATACTTGTTTCGCTTCGTCCACTTTCATTATTCCCTTCATACATTCTCTTCGATTCAGGGTACTCTTGACCTGGCCTTTTTTCAGGACGTCCCTGATTTGGTCTTGAAACGTCCGCCTAGGTCTTCCCCTTCCTACACTTCCATTCACACTCGCCTTATATGCTTTTTTCGTCAATCGTTCTTCATTCATTCTCTCGACATGGCCAAACCATCTCAGCATACCTTTCTCAATTTTAGTCACTACATCTTCTTTCAGACCACAACGTTTCCTTATTTCACCATTCCTTATCCTGTCGCTCAGTTTAACTCCTAACATACTTCTTAATGCTCTCATCTCAACTGCATTTACTCTGCTTTCATGTTTCTTCTGCCATACCCAACTCATAATAGTTCATAGGAAAGGGTAGTTATAAGCCTCCAGCAAACATTTAACCGTATTTCATCAAACCTAGGGAAAGTTATCGCTCAATAAAGAATTATGATAGAACATGTGAAAGGTATGTGAACAATACATAAGGTAAATTGGGCAGCATTCGAATTCAGCATTTGAAACACTTCGTACTTTTTCAAAAATTCGTTCAACAGCAGTACGTTGTTGAACGAATGCGCAAAACTTGGTTCTACCGTGTAATTCTTAAAAAATACTAACTCTATTCTACGGTCTGTGGTATTAGTTCTTTCGTTTAACACACGTATTTAATAATTCGTATAATAATTAATATAAAAATACATTTGTACTAAATTTTTTTAATTAAGTCACGATAGCCGAGTGGATGGGTGATCGGAATTTCGAGTTGTGAGACCCGAGTTCGATCCCCAAGTGGCAGTACCAATGAGTTTTTCAAAAACTTATGTACGAATTTCATCGTTGGCTTGGACGTAAAGGCGGCGACGGGCTCACCACCTGTCACGTTGTCCCGAAAATATCTTCGGTGATGAGGTGGGTCAAAGGGACTTAATTGTCTAGACTAGATCTCTGTCTACCCCTGTATTGGGAATTGCGTGAAGATATTTATTTATTTTATTTATTTATTTTTTTAATTAATAAATGTCGGCTATATGAGGGGAAACTTTATAACTTTAAAAGCCATGAGAATAACGTCATTTTGTTTGTTTTTCTCTTTCAGTAATTTTGCAAATCTTCATGTAATTTCTTACAAATAGAAACATTAAAGTATGTATTAAGTAAATGAGTGAGTTTATTAAATAAATTACACTTAAAAAATTTGCAATATTTTTTAGTTTTTTAACACATGTAAAGATAGAAAATATAACGCAATGATGATTGCAAGCAGAACCAGGGATAAAGAAATGACATTTCTATCATTGATACTAGCGATGTTATTTCTACTTCGAATTAAGTTCAGTTCGTTAATGTCACCACGTCGCTCATCGTCACCAACTAGTGATTTAGTATTGCCACAGTTGGTCACAAAAAAACACAGACCTTTTAAATTGTCACTTCAAATTCATTTTTGTGTGACCCTGAACTGTGCTTTCACAAATATCTAATAAAATTACTATTATATATTCACCGACAATGCCGGACAGAGTAGCCAAATAGAATAGATTGCAGTTACATACCTCTTTCGCTTCTTTCAAATTCATCATTCCTTCATACATTCTCTTCGATTCAGGGTACTCTTGACCTGGCCTTTTTCAGGACGTCCCTGATTTGGTCTTGAAACGTCCGCCTAGGTCTTCCCTTCCTACACTTCCATTCACACTCGCCTTATATGCTTTTTTCGTCAATCGTTCTTCATTCATTCTCTCGACATGGCCAAACCATCTCAGCATACCTTTCTCAATTTTAGTCACTACATCTTCTTTCAGACCACAACGTTTCCTTATTTCACCATTCCTTATCCTGTCGCTCAGTTTAACTCCTAACATACTTCTTAATGCTCTCATCTCAACTGCATTTACTCTGCTTTCATGTTTCTTCTGCCATACCCAACTCATAATAGTTCATAGGAAAGGGTAGTTATAAGCCTCCAGCAAACATTTAACCGTATTTCATCAAACCTAGGGAAAGTTATCGCTCAATAAAGAATTATGATAGAACATGTGAAAGGTATGTGAACAATACATAAGGTAAATTGGGCAGCATTCGAATTCAGCATTTGAAACACTTCGTACTTTTTCAAAAATTCGTTCAACAGCAGTACGTTGTTGAACGAATGCGCAAAACTTGGTTCTACCGTGTAATTCTTAAAAAATACTAACTCTATTCTACGGTCTGTGGTATTAGTTCTTTCGTTTAACACACGTATTTAATAATTCGTATAATAATTAATATAAAAATACATTTGTACTAAATTTTTAATTAAGTCACGATAGCCAGTGGATGGGTGATCGGAATTTCGAGTTGTGAGACCCGAGTTCGATCCCCAAGTGGCAGTACCAATGAGTTTTTCAAAACTTATGTACGAATTTCATCGTTGGCTTGGACGTAAAGGCGGCGACGGGCTCACCACCTGTCACGTTGTCCCGAAAATATCTTCGGTGATGAGGTGGGTCAAAGGGACTTAATTGTCTAGACTAGATCTCTGTCTACCCCTGTATTGGGAATTGCGTGAAGATATTTATTTATTTTTAATTAAGTCACGATAGCCGAGTGGATGGGTGATCGGAATTTCGAGTTGTGAGACCCGAGTTCGATCCCCAAGTGGCAGTACCAATGAGTTTTTAAAAAAAAACTTATGTAAGAATTATATCGTTGGCTTCGACATAAAGACGGCGACGGGTTCACCACCTATCACGTTGTCTCGAAAATGTCTTTGGTGGATGGTGGGTCAAAAGGATTTAACTGTCTAGACTAGATCTTTGTCTACCACTGTATTGGGAATTACGTGAAAATATTTATTTTTTATAGTTACGTATACCAAATTATAAAATTCTAATATGTACCTTCAAAAACCTTTTTCTTTAATTATTTTTATTATAAGAGAAAAACGACTAGAGGCTGCAAGTGGGAGGTGATTTGTAGTGATTGCCTTTGTCACTGCTCGTCGCTGTCTATTACAACAACTAGACATGTTTTCTTTTGTATTTTTTTTTACACATTTTGTAGTCATTTTGTTTGTTTTTCTCTTTTAGTAATTTTGCAAATCTTCATGTAATTTCTTACAAATAGAAACATTAAAGTATGTATTAAGTAAATGAGTGAGTTTATTAAATAAATTACACTTAAAAAATTTGCAATATTTTTTAGTTTTTTAACACATGTAAAGATAGAAAATATAACGCAATGATGATTGCAAGCAGAACCAGGGATAAAGAAATGACATTTCTATCATTGATACTAGCGATGTTATTTCTACTTCGAATTAAGTTCAGTTCGTTAATGTCACCACGTCGCTCATCGTCACCAACTAGTGATTTAGTATTGCCACAGTTGATCACAAAAAAACACAGACCTTTTAAATTGTCACTTCAAATTCATTTTTGTGTGACCCTGAACTGTGCTTTAACAAATATCTAATAAAATTACTATTATATATTCACCGACAATGCCGGACGGAGTAGCCAAATAGAATAGATTGCAGTTACATACCTCTTTCGCTTCTTTCAAATTCATCATTCCCTTCATACACTCACGTCTAGATATCTGAGTACCCTTGACCCTCCCGTTTTGGAGCAATTTGCTCAGATGGTCTCCAAAAGTTAGAACAGGCGTACCTCGTACATACTATTGTTAAATTTCGCGCTGTATATTTTTTGCACCATCCATTCTTCACTCATTCCTTCAACGTGCCCAAACCATAGAGGTACGCCCTAATCAATTATATGTCTCAAACTTAAACTTAAAAACAGTCACGATAGTCGAGTGGTTGGATGCTCGGAATTGGAGTCGAGACACCCGCGTTCGATCCCATGAGGTCGTATAAATTGGTTTTTAAAAAAAACTCATGCACGATTTATATCGTTACATTATTACTATTAAAAAATTTCAAAAACTTATGTACGAAATATATAGTTGGCTTGGACATAAACACGGCGACGGGCTCACCACCTGTCACGTTGTCCCGAAAATATCTTCGGTGAAAGGTGGGTCGAAGAGACTTAATTGTCTAGACTAGTCCTCTGTCTACCCCTGTATTGGGAATTGCGTGAAGATATTTTCTTTTATAAAATAAAAGTTTACCTGAGCGGACTGGTGTCGCAGGTGTAGGGCGGGTCCCCGCTGATGTGCATGACGTCAGACTTGTCCCCGATGCGAGACACGCGGTCACTGGTCATGTCACTCGCCACTACCTCGTGCTCTATCAGACCTGAGAAGAAAAAATTACATCAAATTTGCAATACAATATGTGCGAGACGACGCTATAAAAACGACGTGCAGTCGTTAAGCGAAGCAAATGCTTCTTGTAGGGTTTATATGTATAAAAAGTTCAAAGCTCCCTCATGTATCACGTCTGAAAAAGGCCTTCACGTCACTCTGCACTGATGCGAGTTGACGCTTTAACTGTGTGTGTTTTTTTTTATTCGTACAACTTTTCCGGATAAGGTGGTTTTATCATTCATGAATGTAAGATAAGCAAGTAGCAATATTATTAGATGTTCTGAAATGCGAGCGAATATCCCACGGCTAGACTTACCTCAAAATTGTATCCCACCATATTCCGATAGTGAAAGGTTTCTGTTAGGGGCAGAGACACATTTAAAAGACTAAAAATGAGCAAGAGAATGATAAAACTACCGCAAAAATATTGTGAATATTTTATATAATTATTTATTTATTGTTAAAGAAAAACCGTTACACTGCGTCCATCTACAATACAGAGTAAAAATGTAAACTGGTATACTAAACGGATGACTAACAAAAATGTATTAACAATATTCGATTCATTTTTTTTTAATTCAGAATACAGTCCTTGTGCATGATGAAAAGCAGTTTACATAACATATACAAAAAAAAACGTAGAAACTCACCATTCTGTGTTTTAATCGGCGGGATGTAGTTAGTTATCACATATTCGTCTATAACTCCATCTAATTTGTTGTTTTGAAGATTATTTGTATAGCAATTTCTGCAGTGTTCCAACCTGGTAACAAAAAGAAATAGAATTTGTTATCTTTTTCTTTAAAATCTAACAAATTGGCACCAATGTGTTACATGGCCCCGTCCATGAATAGGGACGATTTGCAATGTGCGCTACGCCAAGCTAACAGATTAGTGTTCGCAGTACTAGACAATTTCGATTTCACACACCACTTCTGCTTGGCATAAATTTTTTCATTTTGATTTTATTAAAGTTTTATATTACGTAGTTAAAAATGTGATCTTCGAAGATTCTTTCTCAGCTTAATGCCTACTTAAAAGTAGATAAATACATAAATTAGGTAAAATGTTCGCAACACTAAATAGTTTTGCGCCATTTCAAAACAACTTTATTTGTTGTTTAGCAAGATGATGTTTATTATCTTTCTGACAATAACTATCTCACCCAGCTTTTGTGGTTTTAATGATTTAACAAATTAGAAAACAGTAGGATCTGTGAGTCACTCCATTAAAAAAGAATTTTCTATTTTTATTGTCTATATGTAAAAATATAACAGACTTAAAGATTTTTTTTTCTGTCTGTCTGTCTCGCGCACATATCCACTACACTTTCATCATAAGATTAAGAAAATGTCAATTATCTTGAAGGGCACTTAGCAGAGCAACTTGAGCTCTTTATGTATAACAGGCCCAATAAGTCTTAAGGGGAATTTCTTTTTAACATATATTTACTGCAAACTCATAATTCATTCGGTAGCTAATGCTAAATAAAATGATATTAGTTGTATTCCTGAAATTGTTATTACATTGATATTAACAAAATCAAATTGAGATAGCACTTTTCCACTAACATTCAAAACAAAAATGACCTTAATTTATTAAAAAGGCTGCATCAATTGAATTATTTAATAAAATCGTTTAATTAATTAAATATTTTTAACTGATTTAATGCGATACCATCAATTAACATCTATATTTGTGGGGAAAAATCCATTGTCTTTGTATGCATTATATGAATGACTAATAAGATTTGTATAAGAAGAGTATATCAGAAAGAAAAAAATCCGTGAAAATTGGGTAAAACTGATTGCTCTTGCTTTATCATTTTTCCTTTCCACCGCATACTCATAATTTATTGAAATTCTGGCTAATTCTGAAAGTCATGTGAAGCACTTAAATATTTCATTAGTAATAATTTCTTTCAACAACCATTAAAGAGAACTTTGAAACGGAAAGTAACTTCCATGTAACTCCTCGGAACGAGATAATCACTCCCAAGCTAGTTTAAAAAAAATAGGTACGCACTCCTACCTACCTACTCCTACCTACTCCTTCCATCGAGGAAGCTCCTAATGCAACGGCATTATCTAAGAAACAATAATAAAACAACACATCTATCATTACATTTCTCATATTAAATGGATACAAAATGATGTCAATTTCTCTATTGAAACATAACATACTATTTTCGATGTAGCTTTACAAGATGAGAATTTAAAAATTCACAAAAGAAATTTTCTTCGAGTGAAGTGAGTCCCGAGGGTTTACATTAATATTGGAATTCTCCGCGAATTCAATCAGAACAGAAGCAAACAAACAATGTTGGAAAGAAAATAGCCATAGCAATGGAAGGGGAAACAGTAAATGTACTACGTACATGCGAAGGAAACGCGAAATGTAAATACGCCATACTCGAACGGAAGTGTGTAAATAACAGTTTCCTAGTAGCCTCCAACTATTCCGGGCGGACGGTTTCTCTGCTAATAACACAATGACGCTAAATTTCGCTTCGTTCGTAGAATGATACATCAAGGACTACTTGGAAATCTGAGGTCTGTTATACAGTTGTATTTTCGTTAACATTGATTTACATCTCTGTTATATTATCAGGATTTCCAAGTAGATTGACGAATCAATCAAACAAATTTGTTAATTAAGCTACAATATACTGTAATTTATAATTATTCATCATGAAACTCATCTAATGTATAATTAAATTATCTAATAAATAACTAGCCATTGGCACACAACCAAGTCTATTGACGCGGAAACACTTCCCTCAGATTTCAGAAAGATAACATTCTTCAAGAATTCAAGTACCACACAACAACATTACCTATAAAATAATCTACAATTACCTAGGTATAATACTATTGCCCGTATTAACTTTAGCTTTTTCTAAAATAGCAGCAATCACTTTCAAAATTTTTCATTATTAATATTTTTTTAAAAACTACTATTGGTTACTAAGACCAAGCTAGACAGAAAGTATATGAGCGCAGGAGTGAAACGGAGACTTATAGCTTAATTAGTATGTAACTTTATAACAAAGTTTTCATTTCATCAGCGATAAAGCTTTTTTTCCGGTGGTAGACTTCGGTCGCAGGCTTTAAGTTACCACCCACCTAAGCAAAGCCTTGCCGCCAAGTGATTTCGGTCGTGTTCCGGCAAGACGCTAGGAGAAGCCTTATGGAAGTTGGGTCTGAACAGTTGCGTTGCATATGTGAACCGGGTACGACACGTCAACTTTTGCTGTGTCGGGTGCTTGATTGAGGAGGGTAGCGGGATCCGAAGCACGGTGCTCCGCTGGCCGACCGCAGGTAGTAGGGGGCCCAATTAGTGAACTAGCTACTCATGAAAGGCTGCCCCGCCAACTAGCGAAAAATCCCAGGGTGGCTCCATGGTGCCGGTTAGCGACCGGGTGAGAGGACCCGATGGCGAACTCTGGGGGGGTTCGGGCGTCCCCGCAGTCTCCAAATCAAGCTCCCATAGGCACACAATTTTTTTCATGTCGTTGGGTCATCAACGCAACGCCTCGTTCAACTGCCATCTTCCTTCCCTTTTCACTCCTTATCATTTATGAAAAGTACCAAAAAGAAAAGTAAGGTTAAACAGCGGTTGCACGTCCTCTCCTTGAAAGTGCACCTCTCTAACATCCGAGGATTGCACTCAAATCTAAACGCAGTCCATCACCATCTTGAGACTGAGAAGCCGCACCTACTTTTTCTGACGGAGACGCAAATTGGATGTCCGTTAGATGTGGCGTACCTTGACTACCCAGGGTTCTCGCTGGAGCACAACTTTTACCTTCGTGCCGGAGTCTGTGTGTACGTCAGCAATGACATCTGCTGCCAGCGTCTCCGTCACCTTGAAGACCCCACTTTTTCAACCATTTGGGTGTTGGTGGACACAGGTGACGATAAGATCGTTTATGCATGTGTTTACCGTTCGCACAGCGGTGACCAGGAGACAACTCGGTTATTCGAATATCTAAGTGAGGCCGCTGACATGGCCCAGCATCGGTACCCCTCCGCACAATTAGTCTTTCTGGGAGACTTTAATGCCTCTCACCAGGATTGGCTGTTCCCATACCAGAAGACTGACCATGCTGGGAGGGAAATGAGGAATTTCGCCTTATTGCTAAACCTCTCCCAGTTGGTAAAGCAAGCCACTAGGATGCCAGACGTTGAAGGTCATACAGCCAATTGTCTAGACCTCCTGCTGACCACTGATCCTGACAGATATGAGGTAGAGGTGGCTTCTCCACTAGGAACCTCTGATCACTGTCTGGTGAAATCTGTATCGTCTTACACGCCAACAGACCCCGACCCACATGGTACTAGGCGAGTGTGGCGATACAAGTCAGCAGATTGGGATGAGATACGACACTTCTTTGCATCTTATCCTTGGCGGCAGGTCTGCTTCTCTTCCGGAGATCCATCCAGATGCGCGGATGCTATAACTGACGTGGTATGTTTAGCTATGGAATATTTTATTCCTTTTGCTGATGTACCCGTTGGTGGCAAAGCTCGCCCATGGTTCAGCGCCGAATGTTCCCAAGCCGAAAAGCTTAAACATTTGGCGTACCTCTCATGGGTTGACGCTCGAAACCGTAAAACTCCGGATGTCAGATCCAAGAAGAGAGCCTTTAATCTAGCCGCCAAGACTTACAAAAAGGTGTTGCGGAAGACTCGTTTCGAACGCATTAGGCATATTGGCACGAAGCTCTCTGCTCAACCATCTGGCAGTAGAGCTTTTTGGTCTCTTGCCAAGGCGGTCGAGACGAGTTTTTGTAAACCTTCACTGCCTCCGCTGGTTAAGCCAGACGGGACATTGGCTCATGCGGCAAAAGAGAAGGCAGAACTGTTCGCGAATCTCTTTGCCAGCAACTCACGTCTGGACACAAGCAACGCAGTTCCAACTTCCCTACCTCCCTGTGGTACTTCAATGTCAGAGGTCCACATTACTAACAAAGAGGTCCTCAAAACGTTGCGACATCTGGACGTGAACAAAGCCAGTGGACCTGATGGTATTCCAGCCATAGTGCTTAAGACCTGTGCACCCGAGTTGTCTCCTGTTCTGACACGCTTGTATCGCCTCTCCTTGAAGACTGGAATAGTTCCCAAATCCTGGAAGCTTGCTAACGTGCAGCCCGTGCCCAAAAAAGGTAGCCGTGTTGACCCAGTCAATTATCGACCTATTTCAATTACCTCCATACTCTGTAAGATAATGGAGCGTATATGGAATTCGCACCTCTTTGCATACCTAGAACATAACGATCTCCTTAGCGATCGACAGTACGGGTTTCGCCGAAATCGCTCGACTGGGGACCTTATAGTGTATGTTACACATCTATGGGGTGATGCCCTCGAGAACAGTGGTGAAGCACTCGCGGTTTCGCTCGATGTCTCGAAGGCTTTTGACAGGGTCTGGCATGCTAGCCTTATCAATAAGCTCCCTTCATATGGTATATCCCCTGGACTGATAGCCTGGATAGAAGACTTTTTGCGGGAACGGTCTTTGCGAGTCGTTATTGACGGCTGCTCATCGGAGGCTATGGCGATTAATGCCGGAGTTCCTCAAGGGTTTGTTCTGTCCGCAACTCTCTTTCTGCTGCACATAAACGACCTGCTCGAGCCCGGTCTCTTTGGGTATGCAGATGACAGCACAGTTGTGGAGAGATATCTGACGCGTGTTCAGTCCAGACAGGATCAAGTACAGTCTGCTCGGGAGGCCATGGTAGAGCGTATGAATCTTACATTACAGGCAGTTTCCAACTGGGGCAATACCAATCTTGTGAGATTCAATGCCACCAAAACGCAAGCGTGTCTGTTCTCCGCCTAAAGGAGCCAGTTCACCTTGGCTCCTAAATTTCAGAATGTATCTCTGGAATACACCGACCGCCTCCAGTTAGGAGTCGAAATCACGTCAAACCTTAACTTTGGGCGGTTCATTGAGTCTAAGGCTAAAGCCGCTGCAAGGAGATTGAGAATTCTTGCAAAAGTGCGGCCTTACTTTACTCCGGGACAGCTTCTGACCCTATATAAAGCTCAGGTCCGGTCGGCTGTAGAGTACTGCTGCCACATATGGGCTGGAGCTCCTAAATATCAACTGGCAGCCTTAGACTCTGTGGAGGGACGGGCCAAGCGGCTAATCGGTGATCCTGACTTGGTTACCACCAATTTGTCCAGTCTCGAACACAGACGTCGGGTGGCCAGTTTCTCGGTGTTCTACAGGTTACATTTTGGAGAGTGTGCGAAGGAATTACATGAGTTAATTCCCCCTTCCCCTTTCCATCATCGGACAACAAGACGCACGGCGGGTTTCCATCCTTTTGTTGTCGATATACCCTGCATTCGGACGAAGCGTTTTGCTTCGTCGTTCATAATGCGTACAGCAAAGGACTGGAATAATTTGCCTGCATCAGTCTTTCCGTCTGATTACAATGTGGGTGTCTTCAAGAGAAGAGTGAATAGGCTTTTTCTAAGCTAGTGTGCCTACCAACAAAAACTACATCGCCACTTACCATCAGGTGGGACTGTAGTTAAACGCTAGCTTATAATATTAAAAAAAAAAAAAACATTTTCGTTGTAACAGTAAGTTTCTTTGGATTTACCTTTCACCCAACACGTCTGTTGTGAATGTTAAAAAAATAATGCAAAAGAGAAAAAACCTAAGTCTGATTATGGTACTATAAAATACATTCATAAGGTGACTTGGATGGATGCAGGTGGCTGAGGACAGTTCTTTATGAAATACATTGGAGGCCTTTGTTCAGCAGTGGACTCTTGATAGGCTGTAAAGAAGAAGAAGAAAAAGAAGGCGACTTGGTACGTTCCTATACCAACAACACCAAAAGTACAAAAAATTTTTTCATCACAAACACTTTATATAACATTCTTACAATGTAACGGATATATTAACAATATGATCCTGACCGCAATAATTGGTAAATCGGTATGTTTCAGTCTTCTGGCCTTAATTTATAAGACAGGGCTCGTTGAGTGTTGCATTACAAAACATGTATTACTTAGGAAGCGTCTTAGTCCTCTTATTGGGCGAACATCTTATTGAGAATCTTGAGACTGACATGTTTAGACATTAAGCCTCTAGCGAATAGGTTACAGTACATACCAGGCGGCGTGGTCAGATTCGAGCTGTCCGCCGAGCTGCCGCGGCAGGCTCGCCCGCGGCACGTGAGTGCTCAGCTGTGGTGCGCTCACCGTGTGCACGCGTTCACGCAATTTCTCTCGCACAAAAAGGCGCAGTATCCTAAACGGTGCCTTGAACCAAAGCGGCGCCGTCACTATTAGCACCTTCTTCAACTTCGCCGGGTAGCCGCCCTGTATTGACCAAAAAAATATATACATTGAATGGTCTGAATGCGTCCACATTTAGACCATTCAATGTATATGTTTTTAAGATTAAAAGTCATCCTGACGTTGAAATGAGACACGTTAGTTACGGACATAATAGCCATAATCACATATATAAACATCACAAACAAAGTCACGATAGCCAAGTGGTTGGGTGGTCGGAATTTCGAGTCAAGAGACCCGAGTTCGATCCTCAAGTGGCCGTACCAATGGGTTTTTCTAAAAACCTATGTACAAATTATATCTTTGGCTTGGACATAAAGACGGCGACGGGCTCATCACCTGTCACGTTGTCCCGAAAATATCTTAGGTGGAAGGTGGGTCGAAGTGACTTAAATGTCTAGACTAGACCTCTGTCTACCCCTGTATTGGGAATTGCGTGAAGATATTTTATATATATTTGTACATATATAAACATCAAAATAAGTAAACTGTATTAATATTGCCTTTCTCAAGGTATATTAAATATATTCATGCAACATATTTTTAGTAAAAACAAAGTGTAGATTTGCGAGAAAAATATTTACACAAATTTATTACCCTTCTAAAATAATATAGGACAAGGACAAACCCGAACTATACCTTTTTTTAATTTATTTATTATTGTACCAAAACAATAAATATATCTTCACGCCATTCCCAATATCCAAAAAAAAAGCCATTAGAGCCTCGAACGCGGGTCTCGTAACTGGAATTCCGATCACCCAACCACAGCGTTATACATCATATAAACATATGTATACGATTTATATTGATAGGTATGTGAAATAAGCTCCGGTGAAATGTGGATCGAAAGAACTGAATTGCTTAGAACTTTGATTACCACAACATTGTATATGTGTAAAGAGATAACATTTAATGCTAATTAAATTATCATAATATTTTAGATACGTTTAAAAAACTAAAGAAAGAAACTAAATAATAAAGATGTATATTAATGTGTGAATAAGCTGCCAGGTGAAATTGTAAGAAAATTTTCCGAGTACACTCGACGCTTCCGGGTGTTTCGCAGTGTAGCCAAGTGGCACTAGTCTCGTAACGAATCCGTGAACACGGGAATAGACTGGACAGACAAAAGCGGGACACGGCGCGTGTGTTTTAATAATAGCTTCAGACTGCTTTCAGACTTGTTAATTGTACTACACCGTTATCATATAATAATAGTACAATTTTAGACACCACAGTATTAAAAAAGTAGAAATTACAAATTCGCAACGTAAATACATCTCTAGTAATATAAACAAAATTTCGGAGGATCGAAATCGGTTTGCGATAACGATGCAGAGAATTTTCGAAAGCGGTTAACAAGAAGGAATTATGAGATAAAAATACATATTTAAATTATAAAAATAAATACATTATCATAAATAAATACATTGATGGGGATAGCATTACATACACTGCTCTGATCCTAAATCGAGTAGCTAAAGCACTTGTATTATGGAATCAGAAACAATTAATGTTTTATATACACCCATATCCGAAACAATGTAGAAAGTGTTTTTTCTTCAGCATATAATTCTGCAGTGGACTTTTGTAGGACGTTTTGTATTTGTATAACTACTTATAGTATCAACAATATGATTTAAGACTTTTACGTAAACCGATCACGAATATATATATATATGTATATATATATATATATATATATATATATATATATATGTATATATATATATATATATATATATATATATATATATATATATATATATATATATATATATATATATATATATATATATATATATATATATATATATATATATATATATATATATATATATATATATATATATATATATATATATATATATATATATATATATGTATATGTATATATACAAAGAGTCAAAATTGGGCAATGAACAAAAAAAAGAAAGGAAATCCTGTTACTCTTCATTTGTTCGAGGACACTTAAATCGCTATAGAATTAGTATATTTTTTATGTTTCTGGCAGCCCTTCGGATACTGCAATTCGGTCAAGAAACTTTAAAAAACTTTCTTAGCCTTTTTTTAGAATAGACATTTTTAAAATCAAGATTTTTGTTATTATTTTGGGAAAAACCACATTTTAAACTTATTAAAGGTTAAAGCGACCACATGCTTTTCAAGTATAAAGTTTCAATTGACGAAAGGTCGAAGGCAATTGATTAAAAAAGAAATTTTTAAATAAGAGTGTTGAGTGTCTGCGATATAAATATCAAAAACCTTTGTCTGTGATCGGGAGACTGCCTGCAACTGGAGAATACTTTGGAATATTTATATGCGTTCATGATAAATAGACGTGACAGGGTATAATACCGAGTACCTATACAGACTTTACTCTTGTTAAATTTAAATATATTTCAATAGCTTTGTTTTATTAAAATCACGTGTACTTGTTATAAATATTATTATTAATTAATTGAGATGCACATTACAATAAAATTTTAATGAATATTATTGTCCCCGAAGGATGTCACTTTATAGCATTATAATTACCTGCCATCTAACTCGAAATTCTACGTCAAATAACTTAGATTCACCAGCGTTGAACATGTGATTATTCTTTAAATAATTGAGTTGGTAAGATGATCTTCAGTGTTTACTCTTAAACAGCGACGGGCTGTAGAAACTTTTCTTTATTCATTTACCAATTCTAAAGTACATAATTAAGTCCCCAGGCGTCATTAGACGTCTGCATCAACAATTCATTCAGCGGTGTCGACCGTTTTTGACGTCATTGAAACTTGTCTAGACCTAGACAAGACGGAAGGTAGAGGACAATGCACTCCTGCACTCACGTAGCGAAATTTACTTTTAAAAAATAATATAATTTGGCTTGTGTTGAGAAAGAATTGAAATATTTTTTATTAATGTTATAACAATAAAAATACTTAAAAATGCTTTCTCTAGTATACGAGTATTATATACCGAAAAAGAGTCTAGTAAAAGAATAAATAAATAAATATAAATATCTTCACGCAATTCCCAATACAGGGGTAGACAGAGGTCTAGTCTAGACAATTAAGTCCCTTTGACCCACCTTCCACCGAAGATATTTTCGGGACAACGTGACAGGTGGTGAGCCCGTCGCCGCCTTTATGTCCAAGCCAACGATACAATTCGTACATAAGTTTTTGAAAAACTCATTGGCCTGCCACTTGGGGATCGAACTCGGGTCTCTCGACTCGAAATTCCGACCACCGAACCACTCGGCTATCGTCACTTTTATTTCTAGTAAGTGAAATTCATAAATGAATCAAGATCATGTACATTTACATTAATCATGCTTATCTTTTCTGTTAATCACTCGTGGAAGGAAAAGGACCGCTTGGTAGTGCCGGACAAACATTTTTCGAATTACCACGCTAGAGAACTAAACGGTGCACTTCCGCTAACCTTGCACTAAAAATGGTTTTTGGGGTTATCTCATCACATAGCAGCATTTCAAGGCTTAAACGTATCTACGTACTACTAACTTTTTTTATTCTCATTTAAAATATTGCTTAAGAAGTTCGGGTTTTATGTATGGTTAGAACTTTAAGATCTGAAAAGTAATATAAAATGTTTGTAAATTAATTATAATATTAGTAACAAAACGATGGCAGAAGAGGGTTCGATGTCAGGTGATTTCACAAACGAAATGGCTCAAAAGCGAGGTCAACGCCCTTCACCCCTACCTAAGTACACTTTCCAGAGCCTGTCTATTTCTACTATTATCTTGCTCATGTTTAGTTTATTAGAAATTTAGGTGATTTTTCGAGTGCTAACATTTGATTTTATAAAAATAAATTACTTGATTACGGTTGTCTTAATGTAACAGGCGAAAGAATGGTTTATTTACGGAGCGCTTTTACCCAGGATGAAAAATATGATTTAGATGTGGGACCGGCATGTGTTGCCCTGGCCGTCCAAGTCAAAATGCTGAATGTAATGAAAAGCCTTAAGATACATAACGCAATTTTGGTACCGACTTTTATTAATAGCGATACCTGGGTCTGTCAGAAAAAGCATGAAAGAAAAGTGAAGGCAATGGAAATGTGATCTCTTCGTAAATTGTACAGGCTTACTTTATATTCAAACATAGAAACATTCGAAATAAGCAGGTTTGAAAGATCTTATAACTTAAATGGATACGTGCATCCATAGAACG
Source organism: Sericinus montela (assembly GCA_029286605.1). Lineage (NCBI taxonomy): Eukaryota > Metazoa > Arthropoda > Insecta > Lepidoptera > Papilionidae > Sericinus > Sericinus montela. Next base: position 6,231,276 of record JAGSMR010000035.1, on the reverse strand, counting down.
GGCATGTTGAGCGAATGAGTGACTATCGATTAGTAAATACAATATACACCGCGAAGGTTAACAATAAAAGGGGTTAAGGCGGCCCGAAACTAACTTTCAAAGACCATGCCAGCGAATTGAAGGGAGGGTCAAGAATATTTGGATACCGAGACTTGCGTGTATGAAGGGAATTATGAATTTGAAAGAAACGAAATAGGTATGCGAGGATCGTGACATTTGTCGATCTGTTTTCTCTGACCAGGTCGTCAGCGACTAGGCGTCAATAATATAAAATAATAATAATAATGCTTACAGTTATACACATTTTTTTTTTTTTATTTATCTTCACGCACAATCCCTGACGGGGTAGCCAGAGAGAACAGATCGCCAAGTGTCACGATCCCTACATACTTCTTCGCTTCTTTCAGATTCATCATCTTCTTCATACATGCACGTCTAGGTATCCGAGTACTCTTGACCCTCCTCTCTTCGAGCAATTTGCTCACATGGTCTTCGAAAGTTAATCTCGGTCTACCTCGACACCTTTTAATATTAACTTTCGCGCTATATATTTTCTTCACCATTCGGTCTTCACTCATTCGCTCAACGTGCCCAAACCATCGAAGCACGCCCTTATCCATTTTTGAGACAAGGTCATCTTTCAAACCTGCCATATTGCGAATCTCTTCGTTTCGTTTTCGGTCGGCCATGGTAAGGCCGCACATTTTACGAAGAGATCGCATCTCCACTGCATTCAACCTGCTTTTATGCTTCTTCTGGCATACCCAGGTTTCGCTGCCATATAACAAAGTCGGTACCAACACTGCGTTATGTATTGCAAGGCGTGCACTTTTCACAACGCCTTGCCTTTTGATTAACGCAGTCAGGGCACCATTGACTTTGTTCCCGGCAGCGACACGCCTGTCCACATCTAAATCACATCTTCCATCCCGGCTAAACGCACTTCCCAAGTATACAATTTCATTCACCTGTTCTAGACATTCCTGATTTACCCAAATTTCGCACTTCGTTCTTTCTTCGTCCCTTTCAAATACCAGAACCTTAGTTTTATTAGCATTCAAACGGAGACCATTAATTTCACATTCTTCTTTCATACACGTGACTAATGCCTGCAGTTCTGCTCTGATGGTGCTATAAGCACTGCATCATCAGCATAAAGCAGACAATTTACTTTTATGTCACCCAATTTCACACCCAAACAGCTATCTTTCAGCTTCTGTAAACAGCTGTCGAGATACAGTATGAATAGCCAGGAAGACATGACACAACCCTGTTTTACGCCCGTTTGGACGCTAAACATGGGTGACAGGTCATGCCCTACTCTGCACACAGGCTTTACAGTCACAGTAAAGTGACTGCACAGCCCTTAGCAATCGACCATCCACACCATACCCCGGCAACAGTTCCCACATTTTCTTCCTTACAACCTTATCAAATGCTTTCTCAAGATCCACAAAAGCACAGAAAATCTTCTGGTTAGCAGCCAGAAGCTTCTCCGTGATCATGCGGAGAGAAAACATTTGATCCGTGCATCCTCTTCCAGGTCTAAATCCGCATTGTGCCTCCCATAGAAATCTTTCCGATTTCTCTTGCATCCTACGTGTCAAAACCTTCGTGTAAACTTTACTTGCTAAACTGGTCAAGCTGATCGCCCGATAGCACCCGCAGTCATAATGTGAACCTTTACCTTTATATAAAGGCACAATGACCGCGGATCGCCAATCATCCGGAACAGCCCCCGTTCGCCAGCACAAATTGCACAGCAGATGAAAGCTGTCCCAGACGCGTGGCCCACCATACTTGACCATTTCAGCAGTAACTCTGTCTAGTCCCGCAGCCTTACCACATTTCAAACTTCTAATCGCACATTCAATCTCTTTCATACTGATGACCTCAGTGTCATCGAGGTCCGGGTCTGGCGTACCAGTCACGGCGTCACCCCCGGATCCCTCACTAAGATCATCACACGCATACATCTCTCTATAAAATTCGCTCCATCGCTGTATGACGTCCGATTTTTCTGAGAGGACGTCATTGGTTCCCGAAAGCACTTTATTCATTCTTAAGGCTGTCGCACCACTCCGGGTCCTTCCAACCTCTTTCCAGAAGAGTTTGGAGTTCTCCTTGAAGTTGTGCGACAACCTTCGTCCGCTTCCATTCTACTCCTTTCACGCACTTCCTCAATCAATGCTTTCGTGTGAACTTTCTGAAGCTTATATCTTTCTTTCCTCTTCTCTCTCATATCCTTATCATTACTAGAGGCCAAGTAGTCTAACCATGCTTTCTTCTTCTTATTTACAGCTTCTTTCACTTCGTCATTCCACCATGCATCACCCTTTTTACTACTACCTCTTTTCACATTTCCACACACGTCTTCCGCTGCACTAACCATTCCATCTCTAAGGCTCTGCCATATTTCTTCCACACATTCTTTCCTAACACCAATGCTGTCCAGCTTTTCGGCTACCCTTGCTTGATATTTATTCCTAGTGTCCGCTTCCTGAAGCTTCCAGCTTCGGATGCTGCCGACCGACTGTGGTTCTGGTATCGTTGTCCGGTGGCGCCAACCCGCGAACAGACCCCTAAATCTAGTAATCACTAGGTAGTGATCCGTTCCCAGGTCAGCACCTCGGAACACTCGCGTATCCATCACCTGTTTTCGCAGTCGGTCATCCACCAGGAATAAATCGATCATACTTCTCTCATTCTCTCTTGTTCTAGTATACATATGGATTTTCTTGTGACTAAACATAGTGTTTGTCACAAGAAGACCCTTTCCTTGCATACAGCCAGTATAAGCTTGCCAGCATCGTTAACCCTTTTATCGCCAAACATTCCAAGCACCGACTCGTACCCTGGCCGAGCGGTACCAACCCATCCATTCAAATCACCACATACAACAATTCTTTCGTTTCCTCTAACCAAGTCTAGAACTTCTCTTACATTCTCCCAAAACTCCTCCAGCTCAGCTCTGGACGACGAAGCCACCGGCGCATAAACAGCCAAAAGGAATAACTTCGTCAGTCCCAATTTAAAGCGAACCCAGAGAAGTCTCGAGTTCACAACCTTATATTCAGTCATAACATCGACCAACCGAGACGACAGCAGCACCCCACTCCCTGGCAGGCGCTCTCGCTCTCCGGGACTCCGGACCATAGAGCTAACGCCCCGCCAGGGAGCTCTTCAGTACCACTGCCCTTCCGCTTGGTCTCCGACAAACACACGACATCTAATTCTCTTTCTTTCATTATTTCAATCAACTCATTCGTCTTATCTCTCATGCCTCCTCTAACATTCCACGTGCCAACTCTGCACTCCGTCCTCCACCTTCCGCCGTGTCGGGCTGTGCGTGACGGGTGGCGGTCCCCATCGCCGCTTTGCGCGCTGCATTTCACACCAACGGGGACGAACTGGTGTGCGTCGCCTTGGGGGGACGCCCTAACCCTCGTTGGCATGGGTGCGCAGCTGTGTAGAATTGCAGCCCTGAAAAGGGCTGGCAGGGGTCGCGACGAGCACGCTTCTACAATGACCCCCAGTTATACACATAGTTTGCTTAAATATATTAAGTATGAATACAAACGCTATTTTGCTTACACTTAAGGTTAAGTTTTGAAACGATAAAATCATACTTTTCTCTTAAGGCTTTTCTCAGGCTTTTCTCTTAAAACTTTCATTCAGAAAAAAGCTTTCGTCTAAAAGCAACAGTGAGCTGTTATCGAAATAAAGCTTACGGAAATTAATAGAAAACATCGCCAAAACGCACACAACAAGACGTGAAATATTATTGTCGCGATACCCATCATAGCTAATGTAAAAATCATCTTACAAAATGCACATTTTTTTAAAGATTTAAACTAATAGATTACAAAATAAGAAAAGAATATTATTAAAAAGTTAAATAACTGTGATTAAAAAGCGTAAATTTATTAGTGACATCAGAATAGCACAAAAATAAAACAAATATATAACAATAGTCTTTTAAAAACCACAAAAATAAATTCAAGTTGACAGAAAAGTTTGTTTTAAGGAGAGTCATATAAAACGACTATTAGAACTACACGTGTGATACATTTTCCAATACAGCGCTTTTATAAGATATGAAAAGATCAGAGGCCGCTGTCCTATTCCATTTCACGCGGTAAATGGATGCATTCAAGCCGGAAATGAGACCTTTAGTGGTGAGCTGGGCAGAGCGCCAGCCAATTAACAGGATGTAAGCTTCGCTGTTTATTTTGAAGTAAACGCAACACATACATAGTTACGAATAAATACAGTAATACGAAATAATAATGAATATAATCCTTTTTAATTTGAAAATATATCTTTACGGCATTCCTAATACAATAGACCGGCGTCTAGACAATTCAGTTCTTTCGACCCGACTTCCACCGAAGAGATTGTTTTGGAACATCGAGATTGTGGTTAGCCTGTCGCCGTCTTTATGTCGAATTCAACGACATAAATTGTACATAAGTTTTAAAAAAATACCCCCTGGTAGCCTGCCAGCCCACGAGCGTTTCGAGGGGAGCACAAGCCTGCCACCTGGCGACCGAACTCGGGTCTCTTGATTCGAATTCCGATCACCCAACCACTCGGCTCCCGTGACATTTTTTTTAATTTGTATCATAATTTAAATACTTTTTTTCTTAACATATAATATATAAATAGGGACAACATCACATACATTGCTCCGAACCCAATGTAAGATGCTAAAGCACTTGAGGTATGGGAATCGGACACAACGATGGCACCACAACTACCCACAATCTATTTTCTTCTTAAATGGTTTTTTCATTGACCCGACCGGGAATCGAACCCGGGACCTCGAGATGGCGACACCTTGAAACCCGGTGTTTACGCCACTCGTCCACGGAGGTAGTAAATTAAATACTACACAATATTTTATTTATAAATAACTTTATAAAAAAACTCAACTCTGACGATCAATCAAGGTCAGAAATCATCATCATAACGGCCTGTTGGGGATCGTAGGACCGATCCTGATACCATAGACCTCGCACCGAGGATGTCTAGGTCAAATAAATTACCCAAATATAATGCAGTAACATGTAAGTTCTTATTCGATACATAAAAATATTCCCGACTATTGTAAGGCCTTTAAATGCTAATAGCTACCGTCGAATGGCGAGAATATATAAAAAAATACCAGACCAAAATTCGGAAGATACGTGACGGGCACAAGCGTTTAAGGTGCAAGGTGTCTGATACTGCGATCGCCATTTGGCTTGCCAAGTGTGACGATTATAGCAAACTCTTCCGTATGGGAGAGGCCCATGTTCTGGAGTAAACTTTTACAGGCCGTTATGATTATGATGCAATTATGCAAATAGAAAAATTTATAAGCAAAAATTGCATAAAATAACACATACGAAAATAAATGATATCAAAGTGAAAGAGATCAAAATCTGACGAATAATCTGAAGACAAGCAAGTTTAGTCTTTGTGCATGATCAACATCTCCATCTGCATAATAAGCATGAATGCTTATCCAATTTATGTATTATGTTTTATACTTATCCAATTTATGTCTACGAAAAGAATTGGTACGATAAAAAAAGACAGTTAAATTCACACAGTTAATTGCAAGTCTGAAGTAAAAATGGTGATGTTTGACACAATTCCATTACACAACAAGAACCGACATATAAAGATGGCGCTATGCCAATGCCTAAGCAACCTTATACTATGATCATTCACTTACTTAGTTCACTTTGTGTTGTTTAGATAATATGTTTCCAGTTATAGAAATGAGCACTAGGTTCAACACTGCAAAAAAATACTAAACATCAATAAGATAGACTAATTTCTCAAAGTAACAGAGTGGAAATATGTATCAATTTTCATTTTAACATACTAATACTACACAGTAACAACTTATAAGTAAATATACTTGTATTATATACATGAAGGTTTATTGGTTAAAGTCACTTTCCTTTGATAATTCCGCTACATTTACGATTTAAAAGCTACAAAACGCCTCGAGCAGAAACGCTCATTACTGCAGGCACAAATAAGTTCAACCTTTTACGCTGAAATGTCAAAGAATCTCTTTTTTTTATTAGAAAAGTATTTCTAATAATAAATAGATATATATTCGCAATAGCGAAGACAATATACAAGTAGATTTTAATATTTTATTACTTTTTCGTATTTGATCCGAAATCCGGATTAAATTTATACTTTAAAAGATAATTTTGAATTAAATAATCCCTTTGTATTACTTTTCACGAAGTAATGCATTTCATATGTTACCTCTGTGTAATAAAACCATTTACAAGGACGCAAAAAAATAGCAGACTAGAAACTGTGCTTATACTTTTATGTCGAAACGGTCCCGTTGACTATCCAAATTAACTATGTAAGATTGATCTGAACACACTCTGAGCGCCACTTAGAAAGTACGTTTATACGTACGTAGAACGTAGTACGTACCTAGTCTACGTTTGCACATCCCTTTAATGAAATATTAATATTAGCAATAATGACGTCATGCGTAAGCACAAAGACACTGCTTTGTTTATCCACAGGTGTATATAACCTTAAAATGATAAATATAATTTAATCATTTTTTTATATTTTTATGGGTACTATTTATTTCAATCTTATTTATTTATAATATAATTGATATTATTAGTAGAATATTCAACAGAGAAGTGCAAATCTAAATTATTGAAGAACAGCTGTTGCTAAACAACAATGTTATCGTTTTGAGTTTAAGGTATAGTGCTTCGATTTATGCGACAATACCCTAATCAATAGGCTAATGTGCCTTATAGATTCGAAACCGCCGTTCGACTGGTCTCGAACAACTCCAGATACAACTCTTAAAAGCTTAATGAGAGTAGATAACTGAAGTATTATTGAAAAGGTACACCTACTAACATGTACATTTCCAATACTTACAAGTTATAAAAGATAAATTATCATAAAACCCTACTCTTTGTGACAAGGAAAGAATAACAGTGGCTGCATTTTGCACGGTTAAACTTGACCATTATTACAAAATAAATGTTGCAATATCTTTATAACAAGTCATTAGAATAGAAAAAAATGAACAATTTGTTCATTTAAAAAGCGTAAATACAAGAAATCATTAATTTGTTCATTTGTAAAAACAAATTAACAAAATCAGCAAAGCAACACAAAGATGTTCACAGCATCGCTTCAAGTATGTATAGCGTATACAGGACCCTGTACCCAAACAAAGAACAATCGCTAAAAGCCAGTGAGCTGAGAGATCGTTTGTGGTACCTCGACTACCTACGTAGCGTGGCTTTTGAAGATGAATTTCGAATAGTGGCTGATGTATTTAAAACGAATAGTATTCATATATTTTACAAATAAATACGAATTAACAAACAAAAGGTTTCCAATTAAAACTTATCCAGTAGTTAATTAATTTATAAGAATGTTTCAAATCTAAATAACATCACAAAATAACAGCTCAAAGACAATTATAGAAAAAGAGGTATACTTTCTAACTATCAACATGCTTTCTGTTTCACTAAATTTTTCTTTAAACTTCAATTTCATATCTTAGTACAACGTTTCAATGTACAAACATAAAGACCTGTAAGTCTACTGCAGGACATAAGCCTCTCCCGTAAGGATTTACCATGATCAACGCGCTTAGCAAGCAGATTACGATCGGATCTAGATATCACGTTCCTTAGACACTGCTGTAAGACCGATGGAGTCTATTTACTACTGGACTTATTGGGATCTGGTGTTATTCGAAATGGTTCGCCCGCTATCGGTCAGCAGCCATAGTTAAAATTTTTTATTTTTTTTATAAACCAGATCAAAAAGTAAACGGGATCAAATGAACGACTTAATGTGACTGCCAGGCTGTCAAATTTTTTCCTGGGAGGAAAAATTCACGTTATAACGAAAAATCGTCTTTGTGATTTTACACCCCATTAAAAACATTTACCTTTTCATTTTATAAGGCATTTACTTACAATTTTTACCTTCACCAATCTACATAGTAATAATAGAATCCGTCGATTCCTTATTACTATAATGATGTCAAAATGGGTTTTTCAAAAACTTATGTACGAATTATATCGTTGGCATGGACATAAAGACGGCGACGGGCTCACCACCTGTCTCGTTATCCCGAAAATATCTTCGGTGGAAGGTGGGTCAGAGGGACTCAATTGTCTAGACTAGACCTTTGTCTACCTCTGTATTGGTAATTGCGTGAAGATATTTTTTTCAATGTCAAAATTAAATACATATTCATAGTCACCTCAATTGAAATTTCCAAAAATTTATTGTAATACAAGTCCAAAGTCCAATTTTATCTAAAGTGATGTTCTAAGTAAAGTTCTAACTATTTCAACTGACAAAATTGCAAAATAAACATTTTATTCGATCGTGGCGGATTATAATGGCGTACATAACAATGCAGCGTTTCAAAAGTGGAACAGCGGCGTAAATACGGCTGTGGGTTCATTTCATTGTAGCACATCGATATAAAAATTTGAATAACAAATGCGGCGCTGCGACAATCAGGCCTTTTGTCAATAGTACCCCACTACTTGGTTTCGATGTAATGCTTATTAACATGCTAATACATTATGTAATGAAATAATGTAGAGAAAAAGTAGTTCAATGTATAAGAACGAGGATATTTTGACAGTCCTTAAAGGAATTTTCTGTGTGTGCGCTTTTGTACTGGACAAGTAATTTTTTTCCACCAAGAATGTCCAAGATAAGGTTACGTACCTAATTTACAAATCGAAACAATATGCCAAAAGTCAGGACAATCGAAAGTTAGCAGTAACGTCACAGGTTGATCAACTTACGCATTTGGAGAGAATTTCCCCTTTTTTTATATAAACTAATAATATTATAATATTTTTAGCACCTGATCTTTCTAAAGAGTTTCTCTTAGCCCGATTCCTTGTTTTCTTTACTTTTCATAAATAATAAATAATATCTTAGGTAGCTAAATAGAGGTAGTAAAATTATGAATTAAGAATAATGCACCAGAAGTCATTCGTGCAAAAGTGTTTCCCACAACAGGCCGTAAAAACTTACAAAATGGTACAATTCCCAACAGTGCTAAAGCCAATCATGACCTCTACGCCCTTGTTTACATCCTTAAGCTGATAAATAACAGGTATCATGTTACGAATTTGGTGGTACGGTAGCATGATGGCAACAATTGTGTACTTACAATTATTCGACTGCTAAACATAGATTAACGCCTATTCAAAGCTACATAGCTGTAATCTAAATATCCATCATAATAAACGGATGTATAACTTTTTAAACATACACTGACGGCCAAAAAATTGGTGGTTTCAAGTATACACTACTTACTACCTACCAATTAAATATTTCGACTTAGCACATTCGCTACAATTCATTCAAAACATTCTTGTGGTCATATTGTTACAACTAACAGAATTATTTGCGTCATTTATTTCGTGATCATGCGTAAAATTAGGTTATCATAGAATGAAATGAATTATGAGATTAGATTTTTAGGATAAAGATAAATTTGTACATAATTAACATTTCTGCGTTAGCACCGGCGCCACACCACACACAGACGGCGACCCCTCATTAGAATAAAATTTTATTGCTAGCCAATGAAAAACAACATAAATTATACCTTATACCTAAATTTAATGCTTACTCACGGTTTTCATTGCCCTACATTTAATTAATTATAACCGAATTAAACGGTCGCAAGCTAGCTAGCACATCACTTTTGTACAGATCGATTCTATGCGTAGTATCTCACAGTATAAGAATGTGATACAAATGGCGTAAATTACACAGACATAGGCTTAATTGCTGTTCTAGATTTTATGCCAAATTGGAATTAATGCATTGTAAGAAAATCCGATAAAAAATTACTTTTAACCAGTCCTCTTTGTTGCTGAACTGCAAATATAGCAGAGGTGCAATTTGGCTGCAAAACATGTTCAATCCTTTCTGGAATCATTTTTACTGGGACATTTTTGGCGGCGGCCCAGATGGCATCCTAAAGTTTTGAAGTAGGTCACTTGACCATTGGTGGTTTAAAATGGCATGGAAAGCTTGATACATTTTATACAAAAAATATTATGCAGTCTAGTGAAATTATAGTGAATTCAAACAGATACGCAGAACCAAAACGAGGGACATTCACAAGTGAGCTGCGAAACTGCGTGTGTACTTGCGTTATCATTTAAGATTATAAATAAGTGCTCCTTTTCCTATTAAACTATTAATAATGTTATTAATATAACTTTTGCCGTGAACCGTGGATGTCAAGAGGCGACTTAGGAAGAATTCTTAAAAATACCTAGGCTACGGGCGGATAGCAAGATAAACAACCATCTAAAAATGGTTCACATAATTTCACCAGACCAGGGATGGGCGTTTAAGGTTGGTAATGTTAAACTCTCCCTAATGTTGGTAATTTATATATGTAAAAATATATAACTTCTCGTTTAATGTGTAAAAAATATGTTACATTTAAAATATATTACTTTTCTAGATATTTTCTTATACTTAAGTGCATTTTTACAATTATCATACAAATTTTTCATTCATTATAAATTTTCCATAAAATTATTTGTGTCCTGTTACACGAAATATTTGAACTTGTACGGATAAAATTAAAAATAGTACACAGAACAGTAAAATAGGTAAGGTAAATCCTTGTCACGAGAGTAATTAATTGAGAATTTCAGATATGAATGTGGAAATAGTATTACTCGATACATAGCACGTGTAGTGTATAAACGATACATTGCACCTGTAGTATTAGCTAAAGTTCAAATCCGGCCGTCTTCCGCTCACGTCTGTCAGGTCCTTCGTTTATGGTGAACTAATAAACAATCGAAAGTTTCGGACGTTGACTGAATACCAAATTACAAAAAAAAAATATAATTCGTATTTGGTACAAGCGTAACGCTACGTTGACGCGAAGAAAATCGGTAGCTCTATCGACATCCATAAGCATTTCCAGGGCTTTTCCCTTAGTCGCGTCTTTCGACACCCATAGAAAAAATGGGGGTGCCTTATTTTAAATCCCATAAAATATGGCGAAGTTTGTCGAATTTTTTTTAAACTGACTCCAAATAAAGGAGGAGTTTCCGCCGAACACCACATAACTCTGTTATATGTAAACCGATATCGAAAATTATTATTTTTTATGTTTCAAAGAATATACTTCCGATTAGGTCCCAATGTCACCACGTTAGGATCTGACGATTTATCACAAGAATATAAAAATATAAGCGTTGCAAATTTAATAGCGATATATCAGCTATCATAACTCGATATGATTGTTATGTCAAATAATTCAAATGTATCAACACTTAGTGCCGATTATAAGCACATCAGTAAGCAGTGCATAGTAGTGTTGTTTTGAAGTTATGCGGCTGAAGGGAGGCGGTTATTCTCTAAATCACTTTTTTCGACTACGATAATATTGTAAGATGTAAGTTAATAATTGTAGAAATACTAAAAATAGTAATTTTAAGGCAATGAGCCAGCGAGTGTGTACGAATACTCACAGTATTCGTACACATTTTGACCTTTGAGTAATCCTAAAAATATTTTTGATGACGCTTTATGTAACTGTGATAAGAATCAGTAACGCAAGCAAGCAAAACTGGTTCAAACACCTCAACACGTTTTATTTATAAATTACAACAGAACAAAAAAGTGATACCTATATCCTACCACCTGGCAGATGCACCCGAAGGCAACAGCTGCGCGTGCGCGGTCGGAACAGTTTTTTTTGAGCTGTCAGTCCAATAGTTTAACCCCTGCATTTAACTTAGAGGCCGCCATTCGGAAGCGCGGTTAAAGTTTGGCTCGATTCCATGGTATGAAATATGTATCTATACAAAATATTAGCATTTTATGTCCGATTAATATGTTGCTTCACTTATAAAATATCTTTTTTATAATGCAATAAAATACTGTATATTTGCCCTTCAATGACAGTTAATTATAAAAGAAATAACATTGTGTATTGACATTGGTGAGGTGGACCTTACCTGCGTGCACCGTGCATGCCTCAATTTGTTATATACAACATTTTGAAGATTGAGTAAGCTCCTTCTCAGACCAAACATTTCATTACACTTAACACGTCTCTTTAAATTGCTACCTACACAAGTGAATAATTCGTACACATAAAGAAATAGGTTATGAATATGATAAAAAATTTGGATATTTGTGGGATTGTATTGCGGGCAGGAGTAGGATATTCACGCGTTGCTTTATTTTTTATTAAGAGTTTGCAGGTTGTGAAAACGTAGCTAAATGGTTATAAATAACCACTGTACATGAAGCTTTGACTCACGACTAGAGTATTTACTAGACTAGAGAATAGAATAACTTTTATCTGATCATTATACAATCAGCCCTCAAGGGTGAACAGTTTTTATCAAAATTAGAACAGCTCAATTAACTCACGTAAATAAAATTAGCAAACCAGCTCGGGCAGTAATTAACTATTTGGGTCGCCTCTATTCTAAAGATCTAGGTTAATAAGTTTGCGGTGACGCAGTATTTAACCAGTTCGAGATTTTAAACATTTCGAAGACGAACAAAGGATAAAAACTTTGAAACACATTATTCTCTATTAATGTGCCACTGGATTTGTTAGCCTTTCCGAGTGGATGGGGGGGATTTTGGCAATATCGCCACCCACAGTAGTTTGAGCGATAACTCTACTCAGACACTTCACACCGGTTCAAGGTTAAAATTCTGCAAAACCAGAATTATCGAATACTCTACACATTTCACTATTTTCGTCATATCAAACAGCGTGAGATTTCTCAGGCCTGAGACCGAGACGTTCCAAAAACATTTATATTTATTTCCCTGTTTATATAAATAGAATCTGAAATTAAACACATATATAACGGCCTGTTAAATTTCACTGCAGGGCTAAGAACTCTCTCGTATCCCTTACATAATTTGGGGATATTATGGGAGACGGTTATCCCGCCATCTGTCGGTAGCCCATGGTATGTTAAAAGCCTTTAATCGCCTTATACAACACCCGAAGAAAAAAAGGGGTGGTATATTCTAACGTGAATACGACAAGGCAACTGACATTAACACGTATTAAATACAAAAGAAATGTATAAATATTAAATGTACCACCAATTTCCCATGTTATCACAAAATGAGGAAAACTTTTTCAGAAAGTACTTCGAGCTATACAGTGTGCCTCTGCACCATGAATGCTTTCGAGCACGCACATTACATCCAAACGTCACCTTCTTCATCGCTTACGGTACATAAATAAATGAAGAATGGATGATTTATTCGGTTCAACAAAACTTACGTAATAAATATTAGATACACAAAATATAAAAATATCATCAGACTTTTTGGTGAAGACATTTGGGCATATTAATTTAAGCTTCCCGTAAATAAAATCTCTTTAACTATTCTGTAATAAGTTAAGTAAAGAGTCACGATAGCCGCGTGGTTGGGTGTGGGAATTTCAAGTCAAGACTTCTTCTATCCGCAGATAGCAGGCTCGTACCATTGGCTTTTTAAAATCTTATGTACGAATTATATCGTTGGCTTGGACATTAAGACGACGACGGGCTCACCACCAGTTACGTTGTCCCAAAAATATAAATAAATAAATATCTTCACGCAATTCCCAATACAGGGGTAGACAGAGGTCTAGTCTAGATATTTAAGTCCCTTCGACCCACCTTCCACCGAACATATTTTCGGGACAACGTAACAGGTGGTGAGACCGTCGCCGTCTTTTTGTCCAAGCCAACGACATGAATCGTACATAGGTTTTTGAAAAAACCCATTGGTACGAGCCTGCCACCTGGAGATCGAACTCGGGTCTCACGACTCGAATTTCCGACCACCCTTCCACTCGGCTATCGTGACCAAAAGTATCTTCGGTAGAAGGTGGGACGAAACAACTTAATTGTCTAGACCTCTGTCTACCCTTGTATTGAGAATGGTGTGAAGACATTATTTATTATCTATAATAAGTTGTTGCAGAGACACGGTATTAACAAATCTTCTATTGAAACAGCGAACCAAATTGAATTAAGTTAATATATTAATAAACATAATTTGCGAAGATGAATTTAATGGAAAACTGAACGTGAGCCAGTCCGTTCATTTTAAATATTGCTCTTAATAAGTAAATCTATAACCTCTTTTAAGATAAAGAGTCATCTGTCATAATCAATTTAAGTCCGTTATGTCTTTTATATTTAGCTGTGACCTATACGTGTTTGAACGATCACAAACAAACCTTGACCTTTTCAGGATTAATAGACATATAGATTTAATATATACTAATCGTATTATAGAAGTTCAAGAACCCAAACAATAATGTTTAATAAAAAAAATCATGTTTAAAATAATTTTCTTTGAATGGGAATCGGCAACTACGCGAATCTTCTTATCGACAAAGTAAAAAGGTAACTATATACAGGTGCTCCGCGTGTAGTGAATGTCGATCTCTGCACGTACCTTCGGCGGAAGCGGCGCCGCGCGGAGGTGACGTCACAGCCGCGGCCTTCTGCGTCCGGATATTAATCATCCCGGTTCACTATGGACGATAGGAGACCATGTCGGATCTATCAAAGAATTGATGGAACGCTTACATTGATGTTGGGTCAGTACTCTGCTAATTCAGTACAAGACGCGCTAATACTCGACAGGTTAGCGTACTATAGTACTACATACTTCCCAACTTGATCATCACCATCATTCCTTTCTATCATGAGTTTACTGCTGAACAGAGGTTTCCCCTCAAATATTACGACATATCGACCTTAATAAGTAACGGTATCCATTGATTTCCAAGTACCTTAACGTTATGCAGCTTAGAAATAGCTATTTCAATAATCAAAAATGTGTAATATAGTGCCACTATAGATATGTCTTACTTTTGATATCTCTATTTGTTGCTTAAACTTGCTTGATTTTTGTGGTTCTGGCACACAGCAAAACAACAAGTTCAATATCCTGCTAAACTAATTTAAAGATAACTAATACAGGCTATAGTGACCACACTTGGAAGACCACTCTCTACCCGAGCGGTGACAGATGCCTACACTAAAAGTGAAGGTAGATCGAAAAGATTAGAGATACTTTGACTCTATGTTTTACTTTTGTAGAGAATCTGATAGATATAAAAAATATTCCTTGGCCTTGTTTTGTCACATTGTTAAATCGTCACAACGAACGGCATAACACAATTGCTGTGAGCAGCAAGTGGCCGTCCACACTGTACCGAGGCTACTGTTCCACCGTGACGAGACATCCGCACACTCTCACTTAAGAGGTCACCTTTATGTCGCCTTCGGGTGACATAAAGGTGACCTCTTTTCAAAGCCAACCAGGGCACAGATAATATTTTACTCTTATAAAATATACAGTAGTAGTAATATAGAGTCACGATAGCCGAGTGGTTGGGTGGTCGGAATTTCGAGTCAATAGACCCGAGTTCGATCCCCAGTTGGTAGGCTCGTGTTTTTGGGGTTGGAACCAATGGGTTTTTCAAAAACTTATGTACGAATATCGTTGGCTTGGACATAAAGACCGCGACGGGCTCACCACATGTCACGTTGTCCTGAAAATATCTTCGGTGGAAGGTGGGTCGAAGAGACTTAATTGTCTAGATTCGACCTCTGTCTACCCCTATATTGGGAAGTGCTTAAAGATATTTTATTTTATATTTATTTTTTTATAAAATATATGTATATAAACTTTTATTACTTCTATGACGACATCTTTTTACATCGTAAATGTAAAAAAATAAATATAGTCATAAAAAAACGCTTTCGGACGCAAAAGAACTGTGTAGATTCTGGCGACAAGTTGACTTATTCATATAACTTTTACATATATGTAAACATACAAATAATATTTTACAATTTCATTTATTTATATCCTCACTCATTTCCCATTACGGAATTAGTCAAAGGTCTGTAGCGGATGATGTGCTGCAGGAAAGAGGTAGCTACCGGCCAGGTTGGGTGTTCGTGACATGGGGAGGACGTCTCCTCCACAGTGTGCGCTATCGGTAATCGTATATATGCATGTCATCGTCCGAACTTCAATAGCGCGATGTTGGACGTCTATGTGTTTCCTGAATCCGCCACTAGCGAGTTTCCAATGTGGAGACATAGATGTCACCACAGGTCTAAACAGTTTTTCCTATTGCGGCTTTTGTGGATCACATTTCATCGAAGCTTGATCACGTGACAGGTGTCGAGCCGGTCGTCGTTTAATAATCAGATTCAACGATGAGATTCGTACATAAGTATCAAAAAACTCACTGGATCGAGATTTTTTCCACGGGATCGAACTTGATTGGTCGACTCGATCCGACTTATTTCAATTTTCCAATCACTCGGCTGTCGTGCCTTTTTAAAGTACACTTGGACCTATATGTAGTAGTTGACCCATGTAGGTTCTGCTCAAGTATACTATGTTAAGTAAGCTGCTTAAGTGAGTGATGCTTAAGTAATTCAATCCGCCCTCGTTCACGCCGCCTTCACTTTTAATTTTCAGTCGAGTATAAAGTAATTGAAAATTACACAGGAAAAAAAAACGTACATAGACAATATTATTAAAATTAAGAATTCTTCGATTTTTATTAAACACGTTAAAATAAAACATTGAAAATAATTTTAGAAATTGTTGTTTAAAAATCGTTTGTTCGAAAAAATACCGCCATAACAGGTAGTTATAAATTGACATTCGCGAACTATTAGTGAAATGTTAATTCAAACTGAGGAGTTACCGGTTACCGCTAACTATATCGCTAATCAGAAACAACGCCTAGACGAACTTTCGTGATTCGTCATACAAGCAATCACATTATAAACAATTTTTATATTACAAATATATATATACCGTGTTCCAAATTCAAAACTATTAAAAAGTTGAAAAACAGAAACGTTTTTATGACTTTATGGGCAGACTAGTTATAACAAATTACAATACTTTTAACTTTTAATTAATAAAGTCCTCAAAAAGATTCCTCACACGAACATTTACTTTTATATCGCAACACTGAGTCGCATAATATTACACTATTAGAATCAACTTCACAAAATAATTTAAAAAACAAGAAACATGAACACAATGATGCGCGTTTTTTATGGCCAATCATAGCCAATAAAATAATGACCACTCATTAAAAACACCATAACGCAATGCACTTAAATACTGCTATTACTTCTAACGCGACAATGGTGACATTACAATTACGTATATAACTGCGTATAAACAATATCGTTCCGCAAATAAACACAAACAAGAATCAAACGCAATAACCTCTAATGATGTTTACAAGATTAGGTTCCCCCGCTGCGCACTACTGGACCAGTCGGTGACTCAAACCTCTGTGGAAGGCCGCGCTAACACGTGACTGTCAAGGTGAAGATCGACTACGCCCCGGAAAAAATTTCTATCTTATGAAAAATAACACTGTCAGTAATAGATAGAATAATAGTGTTAGAATAATGCTTTCAGTTTTCTGAAGCTAGACGAAATAACAAGACTAAAATGTTACACATTATTTAATTGTATCATAGTAATAATAATTGAGGCGTAAGTAGCACGTGCGTGCAGTAGTAGTAATACATAATACGTAGTAACAGTACATAATAAAGACACAATTTTTTTTATTATTTAGTACATTATCAATATAGTATGTTATTTTAACACTATGGATAGTGTAGCAACCCAATTATTATTGAGAATAAATCCTTTTCTTACCCTTTTTAATGGTAATATAAAAATTTATTCCAAGGCTCTAATTAGCAGGTGAAAATACGCCTCAAAATTACACGGTACATATATACGACAAGACACGATAGAGTTAATTATTCCACCTAACGCACAGAAAATTCAAACTTCAGAAGTTACTATTATTTTAATATTGATTGCTCTTCACTAATACTGTAAAATATCAACAATGAGTGCAATTTTATAAAAAATAACACGACAAGACTGGTGTGACAATAAAAATTTTCTCTTTAACGAAAGTTTAAGTCATTACGAAAACAAAATTATCATCGATATCTAGAACAAAACAAAAATATGATCACATCAGATAAATTACAAGGTAAGCATTGATAAACAAGATAGGGATTAATCTTGTTTCACATTAATGCGTAGGTGTGTCAGTTATTTCGCGGAATAAGCGCCAATATAAAAATGTAAATAACCCGCGACCGCGAAATTGATGATAAGTGAGTTGTTTGTAACGAATTCTAAAATTTTTATACAACGTTTAAGTTTATTTCACTGTTGTGTAGTTATTTTACAACGAAATATTTTTGTTTTGTAATAATAATCGCTATAAAAATAAGTTCCTGTATGTATATTGGTAAAAAACATGTATGTCAGCGTAAAACATGTATCACATTTAACCACAAGACAGTGATGATTTGTTTGAAAACGATTTGTAAAGAACTGGTCTTCGAGTTTTTTGTGTTACAAGCTTTAAGACTGATATGATGTTGTATTTTCTAATGCCAGGAATAATTTCGTCTGATAATATACCAATTAACGGCTTTCAACTTGGTAGAGCCGTTACGTTTTCCTGGTGCACAAGAGGCTGTCTCAACCGGGACAACCAAGAAACAAGAACTCTCTGAAGTACTTACGTAATTCTGCATACAATACTATACAATGTCAGTATCCGTATCAACCCCGGTGTCAATGATTCCCATACGTATCCGTAACTGTTTACCACAATGCGTATATCTTCACGCAATTCCCACTACAATAGTAGACAAAGGTCTAGACAAATAAAACCTTTCGACGCACCTTACAACGAAGATATTTTTGGGACAACGTGACAGATGGTGAGCCTGTCGCCGTCTTTTTGTCCAAGCCAACGATATAAATCGTACATATTTTTTTAAACCCATTTGGCACGAGCCTGACACCAGGGGATCGAAATCGGGTCTCTTGAATCTCTTGAATTGGAATTCCGATCTCCCCACCTCATGGCTACCGTGACATAATACGAATCGTTTGCGTTACGTAGTAACATATAAGTAATATGTTACTACATATAATACTTGTAATTTGTCTTTAAAACCGTCGATTTGCACTCTACCAGATGCAAATAAGATCTGAATAAATAAATCAGCACCAAGTTGTATCACTTAATAGCAGCAGTAGGTCTATAAGCATGAAGTGGGCGCTTGACTTCGGACAAGTGGATTCCGACTGCGACAGCTCGTCCTTGGTCTTAAGGCACGGTTGCCGCCCACTCGACTACGTTTCTATCAATTCATACTTCCATATTCGTTTAAGATGTGTTTAAGTTTCGCAACTATGTGACTTACTTATCAGTTCTCGTAAATATGCAAAAGACTATCGTCATGTGAGCGATGTAAACAACTGTCGTCATTATGTATAATTAATAATATATTTATATACTTTTCAATCAAAATATCTTCGGTGGAAGGTGGGTCGAAGGGACTTTATTGTCTAGATTAGACCTCTGTCTACCCATGTATTGGGAATTGCGTGAAGATATTTATTTTTATTTATTTATTCATACTTTTCAATCAAAATTATATATTTAAATTATAACAAGGCAATATACAAAAACATGAAATCATTACCATCATCCCTGTGATTCATATATATGTGGCTACATAGATAAATAACCATCCATGACTGGAGTACAAACATTCATATTTATTACACCTTGCGGGATTTGAACCCACAATCCAAAGCTTTGAAGGCAAAGTTACTATAAACTAAACTGTCGGACAGTGAATATAACCAAATAATACGAAAATCAAGAGAATGGTATCCTTTTTAAATTTCGCGAAATAAATTTTTAAGGTTTTCATAGAAATCATATGATTTGACTATTTGTGATTTACGGGACGCCTCTATCAAAACGCTAAGTTGTGCACAATTTTAAGGGCAATTTTAATTTTTACAATTTTATTAGATCAACACGATAATAGAATAATTCATAGACTGAACGAGAGGCTTCCAAATGGTAGGTGGGAGAACCGCCTTAACTCACGCGATGAAACTGTAATGTAAGCTCGGTTGAAAATATGCAAAGAGGTTTTCAATCCCCATTCCGAGAATGTCTGCCGTTTATTACCGTTCACAAATGTAACGACAACATTTTACTACCATTTCCATAGTCATTATTTACATAGTAGTCATACAATTTTCATAGAAATTAAACACGGCCAATTAGCATATATGAATTTTTAAATGAACACAAAATTTACAAGTTAAAATGTTACATAAGTCCTGGCACACACTACCTCCACAAGACACAACGAATACAATATGATAAGATAAATTTACTCTAGCCATGTTGCATAAGAGCATAAGAATAATTTCACCCTCTTCCCAAGGGTGTCACAAGAAGTGACCGAAAAGAGTTAAAACTACCAAGGCATGGCGGAATATACTAAAAATGCGAGGTGTCTGGTAGTGCGATCGCAAATCTGCTTGTTCAACGAGGCGATTTTGGCAAATACTTCTGTAAGGGAGAGAGGCAATAAATATCCTGCAGTGTGCTTTTACAGGCAATTAGCATTACCAGCTGGTAATTAAAGAAAGAGGGCTCTGAAATAAACACTTGATGATAATAAGTCGCATTCCTCTCCATTCTAGAATACAAAGGTACCTTTGAACTTTTCAGTTCACGTCTGAAGATGCTTTTGTAGTCAAAGAAAAAAAAAGTTTCATATATCAAGCAGTGAAATAGCACATAGTTGTTTTAACAATTCGAGTCATAATTTTGTAATATCGTAATGTGTTCCTGAACAAAAGCGCGATTGTGAGTTTTAAACTATTACCTAATTTATTAATTTATTTCAAATGTACCGTTTGAGTTTATTAAACAATTTTTTATTAAGAGAAGACAAAAATCAATAAAAAGTTTACGACACAAATTTTTTACCGACCTACATATTGCTTGCTTTAAAGTATAGCAATCAATTGGTTCTGGTTACAATGCGGTGTTCTCTAGAACAAAGCAGGGAAAAGCGAACGACGAATTTTCACACAAGAAGCGATCGCATAATGATGAAATTCTTTGCAACATATCGACTTGAATCGTCAATAAGAATCGATTATGCAACTGAGAACCGGTTCAGCACCTCGGTATAATAACATACGTTTGTTACAAATACCGTCGCATTACGAAAATAGACGCTTCGAGGGCTGTATGCTATTTCAAGACCCCAATTATTATTACACAAACTCACATAGAAATACTTTGTTGATTTACTCAATAAATTTTTATACAAAATATCTTCTGGTCTAGTCTGGACAATTAAGTCCCTTCGACCCACCTTCCACGAAAGATATTTTCGGGACAAGGTCGCCGTCTTTGTGTCCAAGTCAACGATATACTCATACAAAGTTTTTGAAAATACTCATTGGTACCTTCCGGCCACGTGGGGATCTAACTCGTGTCTCCTGACTCGAAATTCCGATTACCCAACCACTCGGCTATCGTGACTTTTTGTAATTTGTATACAATTTATATTTTCATTAATATGCCTACCTTTAATGTTTGACACGTTACCAGAATATATAATTTTTTTTTGTATTAATATTATCGCTATTATTCCAATACTGGGGTAGACGGATGTCGTAATTATATACTTCTTCGACCCACCGGAGCTTTGCAACGGACCTTATAGGACAGTGTGACAGGTATTGAGCCTAACGAAGAGTCAAAATTCCTCAAATTTAATAACCCTTTTGAATATTTCACCACTTTTTCGAATTGTTTGATGTTATGAGTCATCATACAAAAATGCTTAGCAGATCATAGATGCCACTGCACTCCTTAACGGTTAGGAGTAAGGCGACAAAACATAATTTATTTACAGATACTACCCAGAACGTATATAATGGATGATAAGAGACGAATTGGGCGCTTAATAGAGTCCGATGACTGCTATAGCTAATAGTTTCTTAATGATGATGACAATGACTACGATATGCCTTAACCTTGTACTACGCGTATCGTTGTCATTATCAACAACATTAAGATCACCGGGTTCATATACTGCTTTTATTATTAGGTTATGGACCTCCCTACGTGTATGCCCTCGAAGTATTATCATATTCACCACGTGTTCGTACATACGTATTACAAAAAATAAAGTAAAAGTAAAAATGATTAAAAAGAAACAAAAACCAATTAATCATTTTCTTAGCTAAACTTGTTAATTAATATTCTAATAAGCACTAACTACTGAAGTGATTGAAGGCGATGCCGCTGTAACACCTTAACTGACTGTAATTATAATATCAAATACATTTTTCAACACCTACTCCAAGCATATCAGTAATTTCTATTTTTTTTTTTGTAGATTTTGTTGATTTCTAAGTAAAATTCGCTTCACTGGCTGCATTTCAAAATTTGAAGGAAAAATACTGTAGCAATGTTGTTTATATGCTTTAGTTTTTGGTTGGTTTGTCTAAATAAATGAAAAATTTAAAGAAATTTCAAGAGCGCCACCTTGGGGCATTCTTGACGGATCCAAAACTGTCTTAATATTCACTTCTTGATAATAATATACTCTGTTTATTTATTCACATATTTATATTTTACAATTCATTCGAGGTAATAAAACCCATTACTCCAAATAAAATAGAGTGCATGCAGAAAACGACTGTCTTGTTAAGGAGTAGCTCGCAGCCTGGATATCTAATAAAGGAGTGAAACTAGAACTTGATGAGTAA
The DNA here is from genome assembly GCA_029286605.1 of Sericinus montela. Taxonomy (NCBI): domain Eukaryota; kingdom Metazoa; phylum Arthropoda; class Insecta; order Lepidoptera; family Papilionidae; genus Sericinus; species Sericinus montela. The sequence goes on along the minus strand of JAGSMR010000035.1, from coordinate 6,208,536 downwards.
AACGGGCGCAACCGAAATGAGTGCGTATAGCTTAGAGCTCTTCTCCTTAAACCGAAAGCTGATTTGTAACGACGACTATAAATTACAAACGGGCTACTTAACAGGAACAGCTAACATTTACGATACATCACCGAACTTCACTCAAATCTGAGTGAATTTGAGTGAAATTCGTAGATTTTAATTATAGCTTTCCAAGCATCGATCCAACTAGTCACGCAAATTTCGTGTTCATAAAATCAGTACGTTTGTTCAAGAAGTACAAACAATATAGTTACGTTCAAGACTACGTCTAGATGTTAAATTAATTATGAGGTAGTATTATGTAGGTCGATATTATTCAGAAAATTGAGTTTCATGTCACATTATATTACTTCATGGGAAAATGTGAACTTAACGTTAATAATAAGAACAAAAGTTATTTCCAGTACGTATGGGGGCGGCCGCACTCCTTTCACCCACGCATCGGCACGCGTGGACGAGCCGGACCTTATCGATTGATTGCAAAACACATACCTAGTTAATTGCTTTTCGTTTTAAAAACGTCAACACTGACCGCAACACCACTTCGCATTAATTGAGGAAAACGTACAACAAGGAAAATTACAAGGACAGGGTACATTATTAATATTCTTTTGATACTTTTGAAACAAAATCGGAAATAAAACAAAAAACAAGAAAGAGTTATATCAAATGTCTATTTTCTACCACGCTATATAATTCTTTTGAAAAATAGAAGTCGAAATCTGCATAACGTTGGTGGAATAAGTATTAGAAAAGCGTATTGAATAAATTTTCAATACCTGAAAAAATATAAAAAAATAAATAAAACAATAATTTCTGTGTCACATTGCCAGAAATCAAAATTTCTAAACAGAAACGTTGCCTCAAAGGTCGGAACAACGTCCGGCATAAAACTTTATGGGGTAAGTGCGTCTGCTGCCACCCCAATTTTAGCTGCGCCCTTGTGTAGACTATATACTGAAAGGTATTTACTTTCTCCCTACATTTATGACACAAATATAACAAAAAGGTAATGTGCGGTTAGTATCTATTTTTAAAAAGGGACAAACGCATGTAGAATCTCATTCCGAGAAAACGATGACAAACGTTCAAAACTCAAAAAATGTATAATAAGATTACATAAATATTAGATAGATTGAAGTTGTTAGAGTTTTTAAACATTATTAGACTTATGAAATAAATTTAATTTTTTTTTTATCAAACAGAAATAATAAAAAAAAAACCAGCACCTAGCGAACTAAATGCAACAAGATATTTTTCTGGTGCTATTTCCAATACACGATATAAAAATCCTGTTTACAAAGAAGAAGCTGGCTGTACAAATGACAAATTAATCTTGATTAAAGTTGAGATTACTGTAACTTATAATCATTAAAGTTTTTTTTTTGGGGGAGTGAATATATAAAACAATTTAATGAAGAATACGAATAGAAATTAAGTGTCGGTCGATATTATAAATACCAAAATCACTTTTTGTATTTAATTGAAAACTTTTGAATTTACTTATTTACTGTTAAACGTAGATGCGTAGCGTAGCTGTGAATAGCCATTTATTACCAACTGAATTTTTTTAGCAAATTGTGGTAAACGAGCAATCAATTCATCCGATGGCAAGTGACTACCGACGCTCATATACAACTCAGAACAATCGCACCAAACGTGCTGCAATAAATTGTTTTTAAAAGTGAGAGAAAGAGAGGAAAAGTGTGGGTGTCCGTTTATGCCACCGTTCTGCGAGGCCGTGGTCCTGTCCCCCTCCCCCTCAAGCAGCAGACTGCCCCTTGGCTCTACCACGTAGAGAACGTATATTAAAATATTCCTATAGTGGTGTATATTTAGGCATACACTAATTTACCTTGTTTTATCTACTATCGGTAATAATAAGCACAATTACGAATGTACTTGTATAATCAGAACGCGTTTAAACAGCACTTCGCCGTGACATATTGCAAATTACCCAGCCCACTTTATCTATTTAGTAATTTAATGGAGATTTAATTAAACCTTAATAGGACCAACACGCGAGATGTTATTTTTGTTATGATCGCAGTTAGTAGCTGATAGAGTTCGGTTTTAGAATAAAAGAGTTAAGCAAATAATATATCATTTGCTTACTCTTCTATTCCAAAACTTATAAGTCGGTGGTTCTCAATATACCTAATGATACTAAACATTTTATTATTTAGCAAGTTCATCAGCGTTTGGTAACTAAAGAATATTTTCAGTTTTTTGAACAATTTCTCGAAGATTCTCATTTCTCCGATACGAAGACACATGTCTATTTTCTATTATTATTGTAATTCAGGGCTTAATAATCATATCAGATGATTTTAAATAATTATAAAAATTCACAAAATAAAAAAAAATAACATGTCAATTGTATAGAAAATATAGTGTTTTTGATATTGATTCTTAGAAGAAAAGTATGAGTAAGACGTATGAGTGCAGCGAAGAAATATACCACCCACTGTCTTCACGTAGGCGTCGTAACAGGCGACTTAGACAGACATCGTCTCGTAAATCGCAATAGGCAAAATAAGCGTTTCGGTAAATATCAGACCAAGATCCTGCAGTCCAGTGTGAGGCAGCAGTAGTAAGATGCAAGGAATCTCCTACCGAGTTCGACAAACCGTTTGCCAAGCATTGTGATTAGGTGGAACTCCCTCTTAAGATAAAGGCACTATCTTTTTAACACTAACTTTAACACTATCTGCCTGCTTTTATGAATAACTGGCTGTATGGCTGTATATTATATAGCCAGTTAGGTTAAAAAAAACGTGAATTAAAGTCCGTATAATAATATTACAATATGAAACAGATAACGAGATAGAGCAATGTTTACCTTATGTAATTAGCGTAGAAAATATGGCAATAGGTTCTTCAGCTGTGAAGCCTATTGACTCATCACATTATTATTGAAAACTCATAGATGCCGAGAAGATCACACTGACCACGACCCAGTATAGGCCTCACAGATGTTCACAACACTGGCACAACACCAAAAGCGAAAACACAATCTAAAAATAACACAAATATAGCCACCTGTTCGTGTCTGTACAATGATATCAGTTCGAGGTTCAGTGCTGATTAAACGTATCTTATCGGTTTGACGCTCCCGCTCGATAAAATACGTTTGCTGCTTGAGGCATTTACGCGTGAGCAATTTGCTAGTATTTTCGCGATAGACAACCGTCGCACAAGAAGGCTCGAGCCCGACTGACGTAGGGCCGCACTCGTCGGGTGTCGGCGGGCGGCTACGCACCAACTACAACCCGCATCCGCCCACCGCGCTACGGAAAAATCGAGCTACGAATTTTTAATTTTTCATCTCAAAAGTACATACCGATTCGAGGAAAAATGACGGCTGATGGTAATGGAAATAAACATCTAAAGTGGAAGTGTTTTAAAAAATGTGTACATTTAATCAAACAACAAATCTTTGTGAAATATTTCTTGTTATTTGAGTGTTGTTGATTGGAGTGTTTCAAATAAAGCTGGTACGATAAAAAATAACTACAAAGGAATTAAAAAAAAAATTGTATACGGAGGCTCGGAAGTAATAGCATCTCACCCCGGTACAACGTAGGTCGCGAGTTAGAATACTATCCGTGTGCGTTGATAAATTTATATAAGAATAATGAATCCAAATTTTTTTGCATATGTTAAACTGATATTAAAACAAAGTTTTTGTGAGTGATTAAACACCGTGTTTTCTGTGTGTGCGTGTGTTAATGTTACATACATTACATTACAAACATTAGTATATACAGTATGTAAATAATTTCAGAAATCAAAATAAAATGCTTTCGTTTATTTGTTAATTGTATTAATTTAGAAATGGTTTTCATTAAAAATTGTAACATTTTATTTGGTGCTCAGATAGAGGAGTTTGTTAGGTTTTTATTACGTTTTCATAACGGTGAAAATTAAAACTACTCGCAAGGTGTAATTTTAAACTAATGATATCATAATGAGTTTGCAGTTGGACGGGATCCTTTATATTTTAATATCTTTAGGTGTAATTAGTTTTCAATTAAAGAAAATCACCTTTTTAAAATTACACTTTGCTATACAAGAAATTAATTCAACACAAATTTTAGTAAAGTAAAATTTTTAACGTTTGTTTGATAAGTTTATAAAAACTTTCTCCTGTGAAACTATTCTGATTCTTTCCCAATACAGCGGTACTCAGAGGTCAAGACAGTGTAAGTGACAGAGTTTAGTCAAAACAATGTGACTGGAGGTCGTTAAAATTATGGGAAGGACATCTCTTTTACTTGGCTTTCGTGAAGCGGAGATGTTTTAGCTGAGTTTAATTACAAATACTTATGTACTTTTATTAAATTGTGGTTTCAAACCAAATTGGTGTTTAGTTTTAAAATCTATACCTATATTCTACTTCGACAACGTTTTACATCAGTCTGCAGTCGTAACCTTTTTGCTTTTAATTGTAAACAAATCACAAACATTGCTAGCGTTTTTATAGTTTTGAGAAATTGATTTGAACGTTATTGATTTGTGGTAACGTAATCTCTAAATGATATACTCTAACTCTTCAAAACTTTAATGCGTTTTTTTGTAAACCTGTAATACCTTCACATTTCCCAATACTTTGAGTGAAGACAGAGGTCAGACAAACTAGCCTCTTAACACGTTTCGCTTTTTAAGGACGGCGTAGCTGATGGGCCTTAGTCCAAGTCCACAAGGATATAAACTTGTAAACATCCATGACTCCAGTTACTAACATTCATACGAGTATTTAACACACAAATGTTATGTCCTAGTTATATTCGATCACCGCAACGCTTCGGAGGTTATTCACCATTTAGGTTATTCACCATTTAGGCTATCGACGTATTACGTAGCTCCCACAAGTATTGTTACGACAGCATGCAAATATTTTTACTATTGTAATTAAAATCCTGTTGATTCGGGCACATGTCATATATCTTCCATCGATCCAGGTGTAATATTGAAACGATATGACTAAATACCCTATTTTTTTTTCCAATTACTGTCAACACAATTTCATATCCACTATTATTTATAAGATTAAGGGTTAGGCAAAGCATGTACATGATATGTTGTACATAATGTAATCATTTAGCTTGTAGAATTAACAAGAATTAAGAAGCGATAGACTGCGTCAATTAACACTGTATTGGACTAAGCAGGATCAACTTCGGGGCTTCGCTTACTAATAGAAAAAATAAAAGCGGTACGGCCTCAATTAACCTTCATTTGTTTCACGTAAATGTTATAACAATAAGTATACTACGACGTTATCGTTATCTATAAATAAATAACGACCTGTAAAGTATTAAAAGAGTTATGTTATATATTAACATAACTCTTATTACTACTTCTCTTAACTATAGACGCACAAGAAAGGATCAAAAAAACATTACTAACTGCTATCTACTAAGTAGTGTAAACACATTCGGGGTATGGGCCTCCGGTTACCTCCACTCACCAGACGAAACGCAAAAGTTTGTTAGACTTCTACTTCACGCCGGTATTCTGTGAGGTCGAGGTACTTCCCCGGTCGAGCCGGCCCATTCATGCAAATACAAAAGTTGATGCGTGGCTCTACCACTGTTAAAACAATGCGTGGCTCTACCACTGTTAAAACATAAAACAAAAATAAAATTGCACTACACCGTATACGCCACTCCCGTAAGGAAAGTTTTGCCATAGTGAAAATTCTTCTGTTCTGTCAATATTCTTCGAAATTTCGGTGTGTAAAATTAAGCTCTGGTATTGTTAAATAATTATCCCGCCATTTAACGGCAGCTAATGAAATTTCCAAGGATTTTCTATCGTTCGTCTCTTACAAAACCCACGGAAAGAAGGAGATAGCATATAATACTATATATGACAAGAACCACGCGGAATTCGAAGGAAACCACTGGACTCTTAATACCTGGCTTACGAGTCGCAATCAAGTTTGCCGACCGAAATTATTCTGATTGACGTTCCTGTATTTTCATTATAGACTTAGTGATGGACATTTTTATATATGTATCTATATAATATATAATTATAATATAATATAATATAATATAATATAATATAATATAATGTAATGTAATGTATATATATATATATATATATATATATATATATATATATATATATATATATATATATATATATATATATATATATACATACATATATATACATATATATACATATATATATATATATGTATATATATATATATATATATATATACATACATATATATATATATACATATATATATATATACATATATATACATATATATACATATATATATATATATATACATATATATATATATATATATATATATATATATATATATATATATATATATATATATATATATATATATATATATATATATATATATATATATATATATATATATATATATATATATATATATATATATATATATATATATATATATATATATATATATATATATATATATATATATATATATATATATATATATATATATATATATATATATATATATATATATATATATATATATAGGCTCATAGTAGGCTCATACCAATGGGTTTTCAAAAACTTATGTACGAATATCGTTGGCTTGGACATAAAGACGGCGACGGGTCCCGAAAATATCTTCGGTGGAAGGTGGGTCGAAGGGACTTGATTGTCTAGACTCGACCTCTGTCTACCCCTGTATTGGGAATTGAGTGAAGATATTTTTTTTATATTTTATATATATATATATATATATATATATATATATATATATATATATATATATATATATATATATATATACATATACATATATAAAGATAGGGACAACATCACATACATTACTCCGATCCCAATGTAAGATGCTAAAGCACTTGAGGTATGGGAATCGGAAACAACGAAGGCACCACAAACACCCAGACCCGAAAAAATGTAGAAGTGGTTTTCCTACATTGAACCGATCGGGGATCGAACCCGGCACCTCGAGATGGCGACACCTTAAAAACCGGTGTTTACGCCACTCGTCCACGGAGGTTCGACATTCCAGACTCTGTTCGAATTATTTGCCTTTCTTTCCCTCTCATACTATTCCCTGTAATCCGAACTCACCTGGCTAGGGCTACTTTCTAATAGAGTTACAGAAAGCATCAAGCCATTCCTTTTGTAGAGTACTCAGAGGTATGGACAACTCCTTTTCCTACTACTAATATGACTACGTGGTGAGCCCATCACCGTCTTATTATCCATCCCAATGATACAATTCGTAAATCGTTGTACGGGCATTTCTCCTGGGAAATGAACTAGAGTCTCCTAATTCGTATGCGCTCACAGTGCTTTCGTAGCCCATTTTTTATTTATTAGAAACTTTTTGATCACTTAATATATACAATATAAATAATCGTATCATGTACATTATATCTTGTATTTATATTTAACCCAATCAAACAAGATCATCAAACAAAAAAGTCACGATAGCCGAGTGTCTGGGTGGTCGGAATTTCAAGTCGAGAGACCCGAGATCGATCCACAGGTGGCAAGCTCGTACCAATGGGTTTTTAAAAAAAACTTATGTACGAATTTCATCGTTGGCTTGGACATAAAGGCGGCGACGGGCTAATCACCTGTCACGTTGTCCCAAAAATATCTTCGGTGGAAGGAGGGTCGAAGGGACTTAATTGTCTAGACCAGACCTCTGTCTACCCCTGTATTGGGAATTGAGTGAAGATATTTTTTTTCAATCAAACAAGAGTAATACCTAAATAAAATATAAATAATAATATTTTAATCTCAAACCTCATCTTAGCTAGGATATACGAAACACACACACGTGACAGCTAGGGTCTCTAGTGTCTTAGCATAACATTATTTAATTTCACAGTTAAGTCATAGTTTTGTTTAAATCTACTCATTCTAGTTTCTTTACAAATATATATAATTAAGATACTTTAAATAATGGCTTTTAAGATCCACTATGTCAATATGTGATTGTAAAGACACTTAGTCCTTTAGTTAGTGCACTTTATATCTAAGTGTGAACTATGCGGCGTCCGCAACGTCAATGCCTCCGTTATTTGGCTGAACATCAGCGCTGAGTATCACTATTCTTACTCAGCGAATACTGAGCCAATCGTTTTTCGGCACAAGCGACTTACTTGTTTGTTTATTGATTGATTAATTAAATAATATCTTATACTTGTTTCGAATAAATGTTTTTTCTATTCCTTCACCAATTGTGACTTCACCATGAAACGGAGGACATAAAATAGTGATCTCACATTTATCTAGGTACTTAGATTTTTAAATATTAGATTCTTCAATATTTCTTTAAATATAGCTGTAACAACAAAAGATTGAGTGTTCATGTGCATTCATGTGCTCTACACATGTTCTAAAGTCATAATTAAAAGTTTCCACACTTTGTGTAGTTTACTGTAGACTGAGCCTTGTGTTACTTTGTCATGTAGTCATTTGCACTACCTTTAGGTGAATCCTGTACATTTTACAAATCATGCATATAGCAGAGAATAATAATATAAAAGGTTTCATTCACAACCTATTCATTTTATATGCAGATCTAACCGTTTGATAGCTCTGATATGTTAAACAACCAGCAAAGTTTAGAAGCCATAGCATTTTTGTTAATAACAAGAGTGAGACAAGTGGTCGATCCACATATTGTAACTGCCGGTAAAACCACATCAGTAAGTAATGCTTATTGGAACATACTATTTAGATATAAAATTTATCTAAGAATGTTATTTGCTTTATTAATGTTCGTATTAAAGAATTTTTTTATATATTATAAAGTTTGTAACCGTTTATAAGGGTTAAATAAATAATAGGGTTAAATAAAATATCGTGATAGTTGAAGCTTAATTCTTTTTAGTAGCATTAAATAAGAAATCAGTAAAGTTTACCTTTCGGTCGTCAGTGACCTAACTTAGAACTTGTTTATTACTTGCAATGAGGTTGCCAAGTATCCACTGACCTATATAAAGTAGAGCACAGTGTAATATTTTCCGCGACTTTAGTCTAACAGTATAAAAACTTCAGCAAACTATCTCTTTTAAAGTAACATGGTTAAACACGTATGAGTAATGAGATCTTTGAGGTAACACTTCCATTGTATTCATAGTAGTTTAAATAGACGACGAAACGCTTTTGGATATCTCATGTTCATTTCAGTAAATAATCCGGCAGAGCAAGTTTTACCCCAATGAAGTATTATATATGTTGAACGTTAAATACAAGAATGACGAAATTCCATTTGGCAACGGCAGAAGAGGCCGATCAAATAAGCGGTTCTTAATTTGCATACTTTACTTATTTCACCGCCTGTATAAGTCTACGGAAAATGCCAATAAATACAGAACTTCAGTAGGAAGTTTATTCATTTATTAGGAACTTTGTATTTTTTCTGCTCATCACAGTGAAAGATAAATAAATAATAGTACATCTAGTATTAACGTTTGTGAATATCTAAGTCATTGTTGCTCTTCATAATTTATGTTTTCATTTAATTATCATTTAATCACATATATGTGTTTGTATATAAATATCATTATTATATATCAACTTAATTAGGTATGGGATCACACGTGACGTGGACTATTTCAACAGCTACGGCAAAATAAAAGCGCTGCAGTTGTATTACTACAGAGCAAGAGTTGGATGCCATATTGTTGCTGTAATCTAATAATATACTTTATTTTTGTTTAAGTCATCAGTAACACTTTGTTGAATTTATTGTTTTGTGACAGTGTATAAACTTGATGAAAGGCCATCAAGTTACTTAATTTAAAAATATTTTTAATACATTAACATGGACCTAAATATAAAACGCAGTATTTATTTATTTTCCAATTCAAAATTGATTGATAAAAAAATATATAATAAAATTTTATAGATGATAAGCTGTCAAGGAAAACAGATTATTAACAAGATGAAATGTGACATTGGTGTGATAGCACATGTAGGTAGGGCCATGCACACTTCCGAGGTTACTTATTAAATTAAAACCGAACCGCACGAACTGGGACAAATTGCCTATAAACCACTTTACAAACGTTGGCAGCGTTAAACTTTGGTCAATTGTTTCAGCACTCACTCCAAACAGGCTTATGAAATCAAAGTTTGAAATTAATTTATGATAAAATTAAAAACTTTCAAGTTTTGAACTAGTTTGTGATCGTTGATTTTTCTTCGTTAACGACACTTCTTAAGGCAATTATACGGCAATACACCATATAAATTAAAACACATAGAGATATTATTGATATACAATTAAAATTACATTAATAATTTAATTTTGTGATTGAATCTGTAAACATATAGCACCGAACTTAACGACTCAAAGATAATAAAAGAATCTAAAAATGTATCAATCCAACTCAATTATTTTCAATGTTAACATACGATTTATATTTTGCCCGCGGTAATGTTCTTAGGCTAACAAATCAATCAAATCAAATAATTTATTCATCGAAATAAGAACGTACATTCGTTTATCTATAGTAATTTAACAATACAACAACTTTTTTTTAATGTTTAAAGGTTTGATTCTAACATAGGCGCGACATCACATACATTGCTCTGATCCCAAAGTAAGCAGCATAAACACTTATATTGTGGAATCAGAAACAACGAAGGTACCACAAACAACCAAATTCGGGAATCGAACTCGGGGCCTCAAGAGCCGGCGACCATGAAATCCGGTATATACTCCACTCGTCCATGGAATCTACAACGAGATACAACAAAATTAGCCTTACCTTGAGCATGGTGAGTATCTTCTGCGAGAGGTCGTAGTCAAAGTTTGTGTACTTGGAGTCGGTCATGTCGTAGATGAAGACCAGCCCAGCGCGCTGCGTCTCCAGCGACTGCAGCGCCACGTCCAGCTGGTACACCACGCCCTGTACGCACAACAGATCCACTTTATACTGTACTACAACCCAAAGGCATCCCACATTAGTTTCCATCAAAGAAGAGATGCATTATTCTGTATTTTGTATCGTTAACCCCCTTTGTACAGATGCATTGTTAAACATGAAGACTATGTTGGAATGTCTCACTGCCTTTAACTGTACTTAATCCTTGTACCTTCCAAAACAGAACCAACAAATTGATAAAATACTTTTGGGTAATAGCCGGTGTCCACGATGACTCCTATCCGAGATAAGTCACGATAGCTGAGTGATCGGAATTCGAGTCAAGAGATCAGATTACTGCATACGCCAGTTCATAAGCTCGCATCAATGAGGTTTTAAAGTTATGTACGAATTATATCGCTGGTTTGGTCACAAAAAAAGAGGACAGGCTTACCGCCTGTCACACAAGTTATGACGAAAGGACTTACCTATCTGGATCTCTGTCCACCTAGTATTGAGCATGGCATGAAGATACAGATGACTCCTAGACAGAGAAAGAGTCTGCCATTTCATAATATATAAAACGGTAACACTGTATTACAATCTTTCGAAGACCTTGTTACGCCCGTGACACACATTTCTATAGTATTTACTAGTCAGAAGGAGATCATAATGCAAAGCTGTTGTACCTGCAGCGTAGTCTGGTGTGTTGTCTGTGTAGGGAAGTGCTTGTTAGCTGTAAACACAGCAATCGCCGCCCCAGTCGCATCGCGGGTTGGCTGCGAACAAAACGTAAATTACTAACCCAACCTTATAAAATGCCGTGCTATTACAACGCGAAGAATATACCGCAAGCCGTAAAAATGATAATGAACTGCTTTTAATATCTGCTTACTATAGTAAATTAATAACGGAACCGTCCGTAGACAAGAAACAGAGTTTTGCTCCTTTTGCCATTTCCCCCGATGTCTTCTGGCCTCGTCGTACTCGTTTAAGCACCTGCCTCTCAGAACCACATAACTCCTATTTGCTATTAAGTATGAAGTCGCGTCTCTGTTTCGGCGTGTCTAGACAGAATTTAGAGGAAGAGGATACGTTACCTCCCGAAGAGGGGGCTGCCAAAGAAGGGCCACGGGTGGGGGCCATAGGCAAACGTACCCGTGGCCCTATCGATTATCATTTCAAAAACATTTGTACACAAATATTGCCTAAAAGAAACTGATGACCATATACATATGCGAAATAACTACACGTAAAACTATGAATTTAACTATAGAGTCATAGTCCGCCCATTTACTTGAAAATACCGCGAGCGCATATCGGTGCAGGCAGCAGCGTCTAAAATGCAAGAAGTCAGGTACTGCAATCGCCAATCAACTGACTAAGCGTGTCTCTCTCTGTAGTAAATGTTTACATGCCGTTATGTGATTTTGTATGTACTGTAGGAATCTTATCCAAAGTTATAACAGTCCCACTCGAAGTTTCTTGAAGGTCAAATCAAAATCCGATAAGCTAAAATATGTTCGAGATCTCTCCCAGAAACGTTCATTGTTCCGGGCTAAAATGTATCCAATATTTCCAGGTTTTAAATCTATTTGTGCATTCAAAAACGTGTAAATATCAATCACACAGAATGGGCTGAACATCTAACATACAATATTTTTTTACATTAATTAATTATGTACTAACAAATCACTTCAATGAATTAATGGTTAATTTAATAATAATATTAACTTTAGGCGAATGCAAGACGACAATTCTTCTTGCAGAGGCCTCTGGGTGGCTCCATCGCCCGAACCAAAACACTCTTATGAGTGTTTAATCTGTGTGTCTCCTTACTTTTCCATTCCCTTCAATTCATTAGAATTGAAAAATATTCTTAACAATATATTTTTGCTAGACATTTTAGCAATATTGTCAAAGTAGGATGTTGGGTGTTTTATGGAAAAAAGGGGCGAAAAAACATTTAGGTGAATCGAATCACGAAGGTGATGCTCATATAAGTTACCGAAGCACAAGGACACTATGTCTTATTTAAAGAACAAATTATTAAGAGGAAAAGCGGAGCAGGAAGAATGGGGGGAAGTGTGTCTCCGGTTACTTCACTTAGGAATCATACAGCAGTATACACCGCTGCCTGGCCCTATCACGTTAACTTATATATTAACAGTGTCGTGGAAAAATTTAACTTTAATACTAATAAAAATAACTGGATTCCAGTTGGCCTAGCCCCCAAAAATAAAACATAATTCAACCTACCAATATAGTGAATTTCCCTGTAGCAAGTTCTGTTTTAAGCGGGTCCTCGAAAGGCTCGAACTTGGTGAGGCCCTCGCGTCTCCGTGTCGCCTCGTGCTGCCGCCACAGAGCGTGCGCGCGCGCGACGTCGAACTTACGCGCAAACAGAAACTTTATAGCCGTTGCGCGCGATACGCAAGTCGCTCCAGCCTCACTTAGCGAGTCCAAAAACGCCTTTGTTGCCTGTAATGATAAATTTGAGCTATTTCATACAAAACTAACATCATGAGCCTAATGCACAATCTTCCACACATTTGAGACCTGATATATAACTTATTTGTGTTTTATGGATTTCAGTCTATAAAGTGATAGGAAGCCTATGCCCAAAAAAAGTAATAAACTGTTAATCACTATATTTAGAATAGCTAATCGTGATAAACCATAACTGACTCCTTAGTCCTTTAGTTAAAAGTTACGATTTAGTTACTTACTCCTGTCACAATCGTAAAGGAATTTGAGTTGATAAGATATGGCATGGTAATGGCTTTATAAGTATTGAAGATTATGTTGACATACAATGGTTTCGTAAGCCACATCTATTATTTTTAAACCTATAACTAAAAATACGGAAGACTGAGAGTATATAAGAGATAAGAAAAAGTTTCATAAAATGATATTAACTTAATCAAAAACCTTTTTGTTTTGAGATACACTTATAGATAAAGTAGTAGCCTATAGCAGTCTTAACCAATAAATAGATCAAATAATAACTCGCCGCATGGCAGTTCCCTCTCAAAAACCTGCAAATTTAATTAAATAAATTACAAAAAATCAGATGTTGCTTGTTTAATTTATAAAATTATTAAAGTATTTCGACAAGTTTCAATATTTTAGAACACTGGTCACTATTTTTCGACATATTTGCTTTTTTTTCGTAACGTACTGTGATTGTACTATCATAAAAAGTATAATAATTAAAAATAAGTATTTTTAATAATTTTAAAAGGTTTAATATTTCATTCATTATAAATAAAAAAAATAAAAATATAGAAATTTCATTTAAAAAAAATTCAAGCTCTGCCTGTGTTTTTAGAACTTTATACGGTGTAGTGTAATTGGATTCGTTCTTGGTTTTATTTTAATTCGATTGAATTATCCTCGGCCTACAGGTTTACTATCAAATTTCCATCACCATTTAATACATCTTGGTGCCGCACTGATACCCGTTATCAGTGCGGGCACCAAGATGATCAGAAAGGCATCACACAACTCCCAACTCTTAAATATTATCTCTACTCAAGAGCGTTTGATACGCGTAAATAGGAAAATTATAATTTTGCTATTTCTCTTTCCACGCACTTTAGCTTTTTTAATAATCTATGATTCAATAAACGATCTTCAGCCATTATAACATTGGTAGATAATTTGCCATGAAATAGAATAACTGTATAAAACTTGATCGATTTAGAGTGAGAAAGCAGATTGAAGTCAGATGCTTCCCCAAAACTCAGCATTTGCTGTTTATATAACTTCACATATTCTAAACAGTAAAAATATATAAAAATATCTCCACGCCATTCCCACTCCCACTGGGATAGACACAGATCTAGACCATTAAGTCCTTTCGACCCACATACCACCGAAGACATTTTCTAGGATAACATAACTGGCAGGGAGCCTGACGCCGTCTATGTCCAAGCCAACGATATAAATCGTACATAAATTTTGAAAAACCCATTAGTACAAGCTCACAGTTTGCTGGATTTTGTTCTTTTATTTTGCGCGATGATTTTTTTCGAGATTCCCGCCATCTGTTTTTGCCATTATGACATTGAATGCTGCTTCCGCTGTGCGTGTTAAATCGCGGCGATCGCTTTCTTGGGTCGCTGCACTGATAAGTGGATATTATACCCTTTTTGTTTTTATCTTATACCATATAAAAACGACGGCGATAAAAGGGTTCATTTATCACATATATATTTATTATTACAATTATATTATAAATTGAATGAAAACAGTAATCATACCCTTAAGAAAAGCAGAAGTTTCCTAACGACTGCATTTTCCATCTTCCAGTACAGCATCCCGTGACCATACAGTTTTAATTAATTTGCGCGGTAAATTACTTAAAGTAAATTTTAAACAGTTACCGATTTCACTAATTCGTTACACTTTCCTCAAATTAAGACACAACAAACATCCTACGTTACAATGGTTAAGTACTCGTAAGAGTCAAAGAGCAATATAAATTATAGTCGTAAAAACTATCGCCAATGATTTTCTATGTGGTGCCCAATACTGGTAAGCAATAGGCGTAAGTAAAATCGTTTTCGGAATTACGATGAAAAATATGTTTTATCGTTAGTCAATTTTATACCGAAAATACCTCGTGTTATCGACTGTACCCTTTTCTTCCCGTTGTACAATGAGGGTAATAATACTGCTAATTAAATAAAATAAATTGCGTTTAAAAATGGCCGGATAAATATATCAAAAAAGACCAGAGCAAAATTCAGCTGATCGATAACGGGCCAAGTAGGAGCTTCTAATTTAAGAGTTGTCTGGTACTGCGGTCGCTTATCCGCTTAACGACCGTGGCGATTAAGGCAAACCCTCCTTGAGATAAATTTATTTTCCGCGGTGGTCTATTTGCAGGCTTTCATGGCATAATTCTACCTTAGCTAAAAAATTTTTTATTAGGGACAAGTATTTCATTGAATAAAAGCTGTTGCAACGCTCTAGCACACATCTAAAGCTACACCAACGCCAGCTGCTCTAAATGACCTCGCCTCGCGCCTGCCGCTAGATCTAATACTAACAGCTAAGGCTTTATAATAGGTTCTCAATGTTATAATTTTTGTTAAATTCAAATGCTTTTCTCTTATCAAACGTCTGATTAAATTAAATATTTAAACTAAAATTTCGTAATAAGGTGTCTTTGGCGGAGACATGCGTAAACTAATTTTATACAAAATTTTTTCTGTAATAATATTATTTAAATAAATAACAAATATTAGAAGTAAATTTAAAAATATGTTTAAAAGTAATCAACATGACACACTTACATGAATAACTAGTATGCCTGGAGTTGTTCAAGTTGTTGGTAAATTCACAAATCATTCATGATCAAATAAAAAAGTTACTTTAAAGGGCGTCCTCCATAGATTTCTTTTTATCCTTAACATCAATAGTTTTTAACATTTTATAATATATTTAAAAAAAATTGGCTGGAATTCAAAATATTGTCACTAATGCTTATTTTTCTTATAAAAATGACGCATAATAAAAAAAGTTCTCAGACTCTTAGACTCGTTCTAAGAGATACGTAAGCATAGTTTATCAGCACCAACAATAGTTTTATACGATATATTATACTAGATCGGATTTAAATTAAAGTTAGATTACGTATGTATAGTTTTTTACCTGAATTAATATCAAAGGATAATCTTTATCCCAAAACAGTGCACAGTCCCATGGAAGAGTAGTTTTGGTTAACGTATTTTTATTTTTTGTATCGAGGTCCGAAGTGGGGAATTAGCTGCTTTTTACTCTAGGAAATTAAGGAATATCTCGGCATGTTCGATAAAATCGATTTTGATAAACAATTCAGGCAGATTCTAGTAAAACATTTTATCGATACTTAGCAAATCCGTTTTACACATCGCTAAATGTAAAATATTAAGAGTATAGTATTGCTAAATTTAATATAATAATTTTTTTATAAGTCACGATAGCCGAGGGGTTGGGTGGTCGGAATTTCGAGTAAAGAGAACCGAGTTCGATCCCCGAAAGTGGCAGGCTCGTACCAATGGGTTTTTCAAAAACTTATGTACGAATTATATCGTTGGCTTGGATATAAAGGCGGCGACGGGCTCACCACTTGTCACGTTGTCCCGAAAATATCTTCGGAAGGTGGGTCAAAGGGACTTAATTGTCTAGACTAGACCTCTATCTACCCCTGTATTGGGAATTGCGTGAAGATATTTATTTATTATTTAATATATTTATTTTTTTATAAAATAATGTCCGAAATCCACGGAGTACGTAGACTGAATATTACTAGTCAACGATGCTAATACATCGAGCGTATGGCGGGGCGACGCATAATTCTTCCGGGATGTGTTTCCTGTGTGGAGCCCACTTTGGTATTAGCGTAAACGAACTCGAAGCAATATTAGTGTTTTGTAAATAGTATCAGGGTTCATCTTTCAAATAAAGTGACGTGATAAATATATGTTTTTCACCAGCGGTACTCAGAGGCCTAGACAATATTGCTCCTTTCGACCCTCCTTTCTTATTGTTTGAGACGTGACATGTGGCTAGACGCTGTCCTATAGCCTGTCCAAACAAACGATACAAATTCGATTCGAAAAAATACGAATAGGTCGAAATAGGTAGGCTTTCCTCTTGGAAATCCAAATCCAGTCTCTTAACTCGATTTTCGATCATCCGTACACTTAGTTTTAACTAAGAAAATAATTACGAAAACCTAATGTCACGAAAGATTAGTCACGATAGCCGAGTGGTTGGGTGGTCGGAATTTGGAGTCGAGAGACCCGAGTTCGATCCTCAGGTGGCTGGCTCGTACCAATGGGTTTTCCAAAAACTTATGTACGAATTATATCGTTGGCTTCGACATAAAGGCGGCGACGGGCTCACCACATGTCACGTTGTCCCGAAAATATCTTCGGTGGAAGGTGGGTCGAAGGGACTTAATTGTCTAGACTAGACCTCTGTCTACCCCTGTAATGGGAATTGCGTGAAGATATTCATTTATTTATTAAAACCTAATGTGGTAAGGTTTTACACGTAATAGTCGAATAGCATTTTGCTGTTGCATTAATGAGTCGGTTCGAGATAAACGAGACCAGTCCTCATAAAATTCCGTCCGTTATGAAGACCATTTTGCATTCGTCACCTTTTGCTTTTGCTTTTCGTATGGTGTTTTAGGGTGTACAGGGACGTCGCTAATCACTTACCATCGGGTGATCGATAGCAAATTTGCGACCATTTCCCATATAAAGGGCCCCTTACCTCTCTTCTACATAGGGAGACTTCTACTTATGGTATGGTCAGTCATAATTGCCAAGTTTGGAAAACAGATTGGCGATCAAAGTACCTTACACTTTAGACGCTACTGCCAGTCACCAGTGTGGTTAATTTTGGTATGATAAATTGAGATGATCACATGCCATCATCCATCGGTAACCTACTACTCTTTCAAGGCCTTGCCAGTGGCCTCTTACAACATGTACGGGAAGAAAAGGGTATGTATTTTTTAACGTTATAACCATAAGACAGCTACTCATATAACCATACATATTTATCATCTAAATCTAAGTTCGAACCTAACCGGAGTTCAGGATGGACAGACGCTTACTATACCGATTTGACAAATATTTATTATTTTGCGTAAGCAGCCGCTCTATCATTACTTTATCTGCCAGTCGATAGGGCTTTCCTTGCACTAGTAACGTTTCCTTATTGAAAAATGTATTCATCAATTTATAAACTAAAAGGTTTTAAATCGACAGTTCTCCGTTTTCACATTCAGTCACTGGTACGTGGTTATTATAAATAAAAGTATAAACGTGCCTTATCTTCATTATACAACTAACTTATCATAAACTGTTAATGTAGATTGTGTGATTAATTTTTTAATATTTATGTTTGTATTCTTTTTCAAGGAAATAATATAAAGGGCAATACTAGAACAGATTTTGCATTAACATAAACTTGTAACCTTAATGGTATATTTAAAAAACTTTAAATTCGTATATGTTGGTACCACAAATAATAATTCTAGGAAACATACAATCCAGAAGAAAGGCACACGAAATGTACATTTTGTTTTTCTTACTATATTTAATATTTGAACAACAAGAAACATCACAATCACCTAATTTTACATTAACTTTCGTGAAGTAATTATTCATATTAATAATATTTTGCTCTAAGTAGTTGTAAACTAAAAATATAACAAAATTTTTCGTCGAAATATTACTTATATACAGTGGAAACAAACAAAATTGTTTATAAAATCGACTGCGCTCTTGGTAATGTCCTAAATGCATCATAAAATCTTTACAAAATTTACATGCAACCGCACTGTAATGTTGATGTTGAATTCATTGATCCGCATGAAAAGAATCATTTATATGTACATAATAAATCTATCACAAATCGATTCACAAATAACGAAGGAAACTGAACAAAGAGTGACGAATTTTTAACGTATTCCTTTTTAAATTCAATAAGAAACTAAATAATATCTATTCAAGAAAAAGTGGCAATCAATCAAATAGATGATTGTTGACGGTTAATAGATAATTATTCTGAATTACACAATAAAAAATAATAATCATTCACGCGCGTTTAGACTCCCGGGTGGAACGAGGTATTAGGCAGCTTACGCACGAACGCAAGCGTTAGCTGCCGGCTTGCAACTGTCCAACAAATCAATGCAAGATGAAAGATAGATAACATTACTGTTAACAAACCAGTGAGGAGAGTGCAACTCGCGGAGAGTGTGCAGTATCTTTTTGAAAATTTTAGAATTTCAATTAGATTTTACTGTTACATATCTGCGTAAAAATGTCCTGTAATGGAGCGGTAAAAATGTCCTGTAATATAGGGACACCATACTCGCTAAATTTTTTTAAAGTCTCCTGTACTTAGTTAACAAGCCGAGGAATGGTTAATTTTTTTATTATAATTATAACATACTCGTATTACATTTATTTATCGGACTATTTTAAAATAATAACAAAAACGGAAATAAAAAATCTATTTTAATTTATCACTTACAAGCTTTAAAAAAGAGACATAAATATTTACAGGGATAACATTACATACATTTCTCTGATAATCACAAAGAATAAGTAACAACGAAGGTACCACAAACACTCAAACGCGAGAAAATGTAGTAATAGTGTTTTTCTACATTGACCTAAGAGCTAGTGAAACCATGAAAAACGGTGTGTACGCCATTCGTCCATGGCAGTCCACATTAAGTATTTTCTTTCTCTTCTTTGAAGGTTTAATAAACGTCAGACGTGATCACGTCATCCTCATGGTTACAAATCCAAATGGTTACAAATGAAAATACAATGCCAAAACTGTCGATCCACACTTAAAGTTCACTTTTGTGACCTTACCTTCCGTGTTGTTTCCCCTTCATAACCTTATGGTGATAATTGTTATATCTTCAGGCACAATTCCTGACGGGGTATCCAGATAACACAGATCGTGATGTTTCACGATACTTACATAAAGATGCGAAAGCTTTCAAATTCATTATTTTCTTGATACACGCAAGTTACTCCGAGTACTCGTGACCCTATCCTCTCGAACAATTTGCTCACATGGTCTTCAAAAGCTAGCTACGGCCTGCCTCGGCCCCTTTTATTGTTAACTTTCGAGCTATATATTTTTTTCACCGTCCGGTCTTCCCTCGTTCATTCAACGTGCCAAAAACATCGAAGCACGCCCTTACTCCTATCAGTCTGAAGAACATCTTTCAATCTTGTCATGTAGCGTATCTCTTCGATTCATTTCTGGTCGACCAAGGTAACTCCACACAATTTATGAAGATTTTGCACATTTTGTTTACTTTTATGCTTCTTCTGGCAGACCAGATAAATAAACACCATATAGACAATACTCGAATATGTAATAACTTTGGCAGTTGATAGAAATTTTAAAGCAACCCATGATTTTATTATAACACATTTCGTAGGTAGGTAGTAGTATTATATTGTTTCAGGATGAGTCAGACGGCGCGCCCAGTATTCGAAATTCGTGTGGGACGATGCAATACCTACTGAGGTGTATCGTTTTTATGCATGATCAGTATTTAAATTGTCTATCGATTTACCACGACCGCTACGAGAAACACACATTTAACACTTTTTACCAAATAGCAATATAATTCCAAAGACACTGATTAAGTGAAGCTGTGTACGGACGCTATTTTCCAATTACCTTAAAAAAATCCACTTCTACGAATCTTCTGGGTCAGTTACTGTTCTCTTACTAATTTCTGCCATCACAAATTCAAATATTATGCACAAGTAGCTTTGTTTTGTATATTATCCAAAGCCAGCATCAGATATTGATAACTTTCCAAAAAAAAACTTTAAATTGATAGAATATTTAAGAATTTTAAGCATGTATGCCATACAGAGCGTCACGCTGGCTTAGTGGTAAGGTCGCGGAAGTCACATTTTTTAATATTCCCACGCATGTCAATGCTTTGAAATCTCTCTTATTTAATAACTCTTCAACTATAAACTAAACCTCTGCTTAATACATACTGTTCAGTCTTTTAAATTAGTTTTGTTCTCTGCAGATTGTGATTTTCATTTTCAAGACCACTACATTTACCTTTCCACTCGCGGCAATAATAGAGCGTAAGAATACGACACAGTTCACACCAACACCTTTTGATTACGGCTCCGTTCTTTTATTACACACCTATTAAAATTTGAGTCTCATAGATTGTCATAGGTCAATGCAAACAGGCTTGCGTCGTCGTCATGTGATAATTTGCCATAGTACAGTACATTTAAAAGGTCGCACTAGTATCAACTATAGTAGTATAAGTCTTTTGCGTGGGAAAAAAGGCCTTTTCTGGAGATTATACTCCAGGTAAGATGGCATAAATATAAAGCTTACCCAGTCAGAAAGAGCAAGCAACTATTAGCGATGAATTTTGGAATACCAACAATCATCGGTCGTGTTGGAGCTGTAATAAAAAATACTCCGAGACCAAGCCCTGGCCGTGGAGAACAGTAGCGAGTAATTGAACACATAACGGGGAGTCAAAGTCGTTGGGAGCTCCCACTGTCACTCACACTCAAGTATAATGGTTTATAAAGAACGTTTCCGTTGCATTCAATTCATATTCCATACCTGCAAATTACCAAGCAGGATTTATTAATAGGCGTCTCGAGCGGAAGTGACGAAAACAACGTGAACTCTACTGCTACGGAACTTATGCCCTCTACTCGTATTATACGAGTCTAAATTTACTCATCGAGACTAACTATCGCGTATAATAGTTACGGCTGTATGAAGAGAGAAACTGTTACCTGGTCTTTCGTACACGTCTGTGTGTATGTGTGCGACGACACATTGTATTCTAAATAATGACAAGAAAAGTTAATGACATGATAACTCTGAAATAGTTTGCTTAATTATACTATCACTACTATATACTATCACCATGAGTAACAAAAGTTATTTAAGATATGTTGGACGTCATTTGGTCTGTACAGCTCGCAAATAAATGACCATGTAGTATGGGAATAAGAAGTAACAACCTGATTTCTTCTCATGGGTATGGCAAATATGTTAAAATTATTAAAAATGTCAATCACTACCAACATTCTGAAGATTAACTGTCTCAAAAGGTACCTGCACAAAAATAAGGAAACTGGTAATGGGTAACAAATCTATCCAGTGGACTTGCACAGGCCATTGAATTAAATAATTACATATTAAAGATAATTATTTGTCACAACCAGCTTAAACAACTCAATAGGTTACAATTTATGTTTTTAAATCTATTATAATTGTAATTAAAACATACCAATGGGTAATCAGTAATGACTTAATTTTACTTGTATGACAAGCACATCAGAACAATGAACAGTGCATAAAGTTACATAATTACTAAGGAATATTCCTTAGTCTTTCTGTAATTTTTGGAATTCAATTTCAATTTTTAAGAAGGTATTAAATAAATGTATAATTATTAAATGTTTACTGTAATTGAAAAAAAAAATATTTTCATTTTAAATAGGGTTTTTTCAAAACAAACTTATGTTCAATTTATTATTTATTTTTATTTACTGAATTATTTATTAATTTATTTAAATCAAAGTCATTTAAATTAATCAGTAACAAGTATAGCTGAGTAAAATTATTGTGTTATTTTAATTTTTTTTTAAACTATTAGTTACATTATCACACTGAAAGGAATTAAGAGATTTGAGTGAAATTGCTATTATTGCTTATGCTGACTGGTCTCATTTCACAAAGCTTAACTCATAAATCATGTCACAGGTATGTTAAAGGAAACTTGTTAAACAAGATATTATTTATAGAGTTTTTTAATCCTCTTGCTTATTGGTGTATAAGGTAGAAGTTATATTACAGTTTTCATACATACATAAAGGCCAGAAGTCCATGACTGGACACAGGCCTCTCCTATAGGAGAGGGTTGGCCATAATTTCCACACTATATTGGCATGTTTAATTATTGTGTTTTATTTTTTCAAGGTAGTTATCCTGCCATCTGTTGGCAGCCAAAGAAATACTGTGTGCCCTTTTCCCTTAGTCGCCTTTAAGAACTTTTACTAAAAGAAAGAGGGTGGTATTTTCTTACACAAATACCTCAATCTTTTCATAACTCCTTAAGTTTTTGGTCTTGCTCTCTGCCTATCACTTAATTGGTGAGACCTCTGTCTACCCTTGTATTTGGAAAGGCGTGAAGATATATTCTTTTCTTTATCTGAAATGGTGTGCAGGTCTTTGAGCTGCAGTAAGCACTTACTATCAGGTAATTGTTAGCTTGTTTTTCATCCTACTCCCGTAAAAAAAGTGTCTGTGACATTTAAATAATATCAAAATAACCAAGTAAAGAACACTCTTCTCTGTGCAGTGTAGTGTTCAAGCAGCAAGATTAAATTTATATGAGTCGCAATTTATTCCTACCATACTGCAAACCTGCACTACCTGTCTGCAAAACCTGCACTAAAAACCTTTTTCTACACAACAATTAAATTTTACATTCAAAAAGTGCAATATATAAACTTAATATTTTTTTTTAAATTGTAAAATATAAATGTAAAATAGGAATAAAATGAAGGCAGACAAAAACATATTTTCCCCTTAGTTGGAGTACGTCGGTTTTTCGTCGAGTACTATAGAAAAGTGTGCAGGGTATATAGGTATAATTTTAATAGTTTACTTTCAAAAAGGAAACCACTTGAAACAGTAACTCTTACTATACAATGTATACTCAAGAGTAAAAGGTAACAAAAATAATATTTTATTCAATTGTAAGCGAACAAACTCCTTACTTTAAAAAAAAAAGTAATTTAAAATGCTCCTATTCATCAAAACAAGTACCTATGTATCCAATACGAAAAGTACGAAACCAAAACAAACATTGATGACATGGTAAACGAGAGTTGTAGAGACCAATATAGCCAATATACAATGATTCTACCAATAATAACAAAGAATAAATTTAACTATTGTATTTTAAATAACAAAATTACTTAATATCAAAGTAAATTTAGCCGTATAACAATATTTCACTTACCAACTCTTGATCGGGTGACAAGGCCACCGCCATCTTTTTAACTGACTGAAACAGCATATACAATACGTATATAAGAACAAAGTGACATTGTAGAACACAGAATATATATACTCTCGATCGAGTTGTAAAATCATCAAGTAAAATCAAAATATGCATACCAGTGTCCGTGCTTCAATTTGAATGTTGACTCAGCCAGTATCGGTATCCTTGGCGTCGACATTTCGAACGACGTTCAGTTTCGCGGTCACTTGGAAGGGAAGGCCAAATTGGCCTCTAAGAAGCTAGGCGTGCTCAGTAGAGCACGACGGTACTTCATGCCGGCCCACCGCCTGCAATTTTATAAGGCGCAGGTTCAGCCGCACATGGAGTACTGTTCGCATCTCTAGGCGAGAGCACCCCAGTGTCAGCTCCTTCTATTTGACCGACCTATCCAACGAAGAGCGACTCAAATCGTCGATGACCATGTTCTATCTGATAAGCTAGATCCCCTGGCATTGCGAAGAGATGTTGCATCTCTTTGCATTTTTTTTACAAGATTTACTACGGGGAGTGCTCTGAGGAATTGTTTGGATTAATCCAGCCACTGAATTTCACCATCGAACCTTACGGCATAGTCAAAAATTCCATCAACACCATCTTGATGCTTGGCATTCCACCACAGTGCGTTTTTCGTGGAATTTTCTGCCACGCACTTGTACTTTATGGAATGTGCTGTCGCCAGCGGTTTTTCCAGACCGATACGACTTAGGGACCTTCAAGAAAAGAGTCTATACCTTTCTCAAAGGCCGGCAACGCATCTGCTATGCCTCTGGTATTGCGGATGTTTATGGGCGGCGGTAATCACATACCATCACGTGAGCCACCTGCTCGTTTGCCTCCCTTCCCTATAAAAAAAAAATTCGATTACACCCTATTCAAAACTATGTATTACTGATACAGCATATTACAAAAAACAATTTAGCATAAGTTCAAGTAAATAGACTGTTATATTGTATATTAGGATTTCCATATTTACTCAAAACGACAGAGTTCTACCTTATTAGGGTAACAATTTTTAATCCCGTTAGATTCCTGTCAAAATAATGGAGAGGATCTACTGGGTAAAATCTAAGTCTATTATGCCACAGGCTTTCTGCATTGGAAGAATATACTTAAAAATATTAGTTCAAATCTGAATGGAAGTAAAGCACTTTTATATCTATTACCTAGTTTGGGTACTGTGCAAACAATCAGACATAAAAATTATTAAAGTGACTTGATTTGAATGAGATATTTTGTCATTAATTTAAAAGTGTAATATGATCTACTTTCATATTATTATAAAGATTGCCTAAAATAAGTTTACTAATAATGACACAAATTTAGATCCAAAAAACAAGTAAACTCATGTTCTCCGCAGCAAAAAGGTGTAAAAATAACACTTGGTAGCTATGCCACGACACAGTAGACAGTTTTATTATATTAAATACTTGAACTACTGATCGTTGTGTAATAATTTTATGCCTAATGATTACTTAGTTGTTTTATAGCAATTTAGAATTCGAATAAACTTTTAAAGTAAGCATAGAATCATAAGTAGACACTGATACCTTCTGTAATTATATACTCTTTGATATAACTGACAGTCCAAAAGTTAGGTTAGATTTCTTATATTTTTGAATACTTATTGTATATTAAATAGAACGAGTTTTTATTCAAATAATTAATTAAACAAATCTAATAAGTTTTTTTATTAATTAGCCTGTTATTTTCTTTTAAGTTAAATATGTCTACCCGATGGTAAGCTTTAAATAGACCCCTAGAACAAGATACAGCTGATTACTACTGTGCAACATAACTAATAAATGAATTATTTAAAAGGTACCCCATATATCAGAGAGGTAATCCACAACTTCGAGTCTTTTTACCAAATTTTTGGATGAAATTGGTGCGGCCTTATCCGAAGCAATTGCCTAATATTGTACATTTCCAATGTTCAATGGAAATGACGAAATACGACATTAAAAATTATTTAGAAAAAATTTACAATATTCCTGTAGTTGACGTCAGAACTAAAATTACTTTGGGACGGTTTAGAAAAGATGTTGGAAAAGGATATATTGTAAAAGACGATGACATTAAATATGCCCATATTGTTTTAGTAAGTATATTTAAGATGACTACCACATATAAAAAAATATTGCATATTTTATAATATAGTAGCGTTTGATCAAGAAAAAATCATAAAATATAATAACATTTAACAATAAATAATCATAAAATAGGAGAGTTATGGGATGAATATATAGGTAAGTTTGATTTCATGGTGCAAAATTTGTAGATAATCTAATTCTAAAAATTTTTTCACTAATAAGCATCTACATATAGCTATTTCTAAATAAATAAAAATAAATATCTTCGAGCAATTCCCAATACTACTAGACCTCTGTCTACCCCTAGACAGAGGTCTTGTCAAAACAATTAAGTCCCTTTGACCCACCTTCCACTGAAGATATTTTCGGGACAATGTGACAGGTGGTGAGCCCGTCGCTGACTTTATGTCCAAGCCAACGATATTATTTGTACATAAGTTTTTGAAAAACCCATTAGTACGAGCCTGGGGATCAAACTCAGGTCTCTTGACTCGAAATTTCAACCACCCAACCACTCAGCTATCAGGACTTATTTCTAACTGCAAACTATAAAAAATAATATTATTAACAATAAACAATTTTACTTCCATTTTTATCAATCACTCAAAACTGCAACGCTTGTGTTCATGTAATAGGTGTTAAAAATAATCAAATGGGAGGCTTTAGCCTGCAATGTTATGTAATGCATTAGGTTATTGACCCCTTGAAAAATTATAGTTTTTATAAAAAATTCACTGCTGGTATTGGTCTTGCTAACAAACTGGCAGCAAACAGTGGCATCACAAAAAAACCAACTGAACATTTATTTATAAACAAAATAAAAATATATTTTCATGCCATTCACAATACAAGGGATGAGATAGAGGTATAGACAATTGTGTCCTTTTGACCCCACCTTCCACTGAAGAAATTTTTTTGAGGACAATATCACAGATTGATTGATAGTATATTACTATTTTGCCATTTGAATTCTATAATTAGTAATTATTAATTCTATATTTAGTAATTATTATTAAAGAAGTATGTAGGGATCGTGACACTTGGCGATCTGTTCTCTCTGGCTACCCCGTCAGGGATTGTGCGTGAAGATAAATAAATAAATAAATATTAATCAGTACAATTTTGATATCATTTTTTAATTTGCCATGAAAAATGACACAAGAATGGTTAGTTGTTATTGCTAGTGGTCACAATAAATAATTGAAATGCAGGTTAATTTAACCTTTTATGCATGTCATCAATCTAATAACTCACCCTTATTTCAGCCAAAAGATATGACTTTCAAATTTCCTGAAATATGTGACGGCATAAAAGATGATGAAGAGGAAAGCCTTAAGTCGTTAGAGGAAGCTAAGAAGAGCTTTAACAATTTCTTAGAGAAGAACAAAGATAGAACAGATGTTCCCAGTTGGTTTTCCATATAGTTATAAATAAGCGTAATTTATTTTAGTAGCTATATAGATTCTTATTCACCTACATAAATGTTTAATAGTAGAATAAAATTACAATTTGAAATAATATTTTTAATTTTATTTTAACTTCCTATTTTTTACTATTTGCTATGTTACCAATTAACTAGTTTTTGTTAATCTTTTAGAATTGTTTGGATCATAGTGTTTCCTGTATGATAAATATTTTATATATTTTCCTTATTATATATATAAAATCATGCAAAACTTTTAAAGGTGTAAATTTGGTTTTTAAATTAATGTTTACATTACCATAAGCTGAAGGATATGTAATATAAAGGGAGATTTAAAAATTTCATATACACTATGATATAGTGGTGGTGGCAGGTTTTTAATCTGGTTTATCTCTTTAATTTAAAAAGAAATACCTAAATGAACATCATGAGAACTGCAAAACCAAAATTAATTACTAACATAAAAAGTGTAAATACAAAACTGAAACAAATGGTTGATATATTTAATAGTTTTCAAGTATTGGTAATAATAAAATTTTGATAACAGAATAATAATATTTATTGCTTATTTAAGCAACTTTTAAGTTACATATATAGTTTTAGTTGCATTTATATAATTTTGAGATAATAAAAATTAATAAAGCAACTTAAGTAAACTTAATAAATTTTAAAACAAAAATATACTTTTTATTACAAAATAAAGATTTATTAACACAACATAATTAACCATGCAATGAAATATTTGAAGTTTTGTAAAACAAAACACAAGTATTTTGAAATAGATTATTATGTTGTATTAAGTAATTTTAGACACATTCTAATACACATGAGAAAAACTTCAAGCAATCAATGCTCATATAATCTCAGAATGTAATGAAGTTTTTGATTAACTTTTTTACAATATCTAACTAAACTAAAACTATGATACTTTAAAAAACTGAATATTACTTAAAAAATTCATCTAGAAACACAGAGGAATGACATTTTGGACACTCTGTTATATCCAATAAGAATGTAACCTGTAACAACAACAGTAAAAAATAAGATTTAAAACAATACTATTACTTACACCAATTATAGAAACTGAATAGATATTTCAGTGGTGCAGGGCTGAGTTGGCATTAGTGTTCTATAGTGTTTGTAGGAGTTGAGATAAGATGAAGCTGAGCATGGCCAGCATGCTCAGCTTCATCTCATCATCATTTTTGGTGTGTTTGGTCCAATCCTCTTTGCAATCCTTTTTGTATTCAACTTTTTTTTTACATTTGTCATATGTATGTTCCCAATCTATCCACCTCATCGAGTTAAAAAAAAAACGTTTTTACTTAGACAAACTTACTGTCCAGCTTTTAAACCCAAATTTCTATCCAGGCTAGTTCAGAAACCTGGTAACCCAAGGATCTCATAGTCTACATTTTTTTGAAAACGACATCTAAACTAATCACAACAATAAGTACTAAGTAATACAAATTAAGAATTGTTGCAATTTTCAGCTTATTTATTATGCGTCATGATGTAGTGAAATGTACTTACTCTTGGATGTTCCTCACATTTCAAACGAATACGTCCGTGACAATAATAACCACATGCGCGACAAAATACCATTGTCTTGTCTCTATTACATACACATTTATTGTTATAAACATTTAATATTTCGGGGATTCCTCGACCTACTCTCGTCGAAGGTTTTAAAATTTTACCTGCTGCGGCTGCAACAATTGGTGTAGTTTGCGGTGCCATTTTAAAATTATTAGCAATTTACTGTATCTCCAATCTTTTAACGAGAAATTTTTAGATGAAATTTAGGTAACAAAGTAAGAAAAATTAGACATAAGCTATTAAAATTTCGACGTTGGCGGGTATCAGTGATTATATTCTCTTTGGCGGGTATCCTGAAACAGGGAAAATGCACGGCAGAGACAAT
Source organism: Sericinus montela (assembly GCA_029286605.1). Taxonomy (NCBI): domain Eukaryota; kingdom Metazoa; phylum Arthropoda; class Insecta; order Lepidoptera; family Papilionidae; genus Sericinus; species Sericinus montela. Next base: position 6,178,592 of record JAGSMR010000035.1, on the reverse strand, counting down.
AATTTTCAGTATTACCATTTCTAATGATCAGAAATCTGTCAATCACTATATAATAATAGTCTAGTAGTTTTTTTGTGCAAATAAAAATAATAAATAAATATCTTCACGCAATTCCCAATACAGAGGTAGATAGAGGTCTAGTCTATACAATTAAGTCCCTTCGACCCACTTTCCACCGAAGATATTTTCGGGACAACATTTTTTTTGTGCAAACATGTTATAAATAAATAAATAAATTCAAAATAAGTTTTCATTGATAATGTTTTTAAATGACCTCTTCTATAAACTTTCATTGCCACCTAGGTGCAATACTAATGGAGGCATCAACGCCTAACAAAGCCTATTCACTGAAGCCCATCACAAGTTGCCACTTGGCTATCATGACTTTTCATGTCACGATAGCCAAGTGGTCGAAATTCGAATCAAGAGACCCGAATTCTATCCCCAGGTGATATACTCGTACCTTATTATCTTTCAAAGCTTATGGACGACTTATATCGTTGGCTTGGACAACGGACAAAGACGGCGACAGACACCACATGTCACGTTGTCCCAAAAACTAGATCGAATGGACTTAATTGTCTAGATCTCTGTCTACCCTAGTGTAAGGAATGGTGTGAAGAAATTTTATTTTTTCACTTACAATTAACTGAAATAAAGTGGTAGAAAGGAAAACTTAGACCAAACACTTATACGTACACTATAGTAGCCCGAGAAAATAATTTAAATAAGAGTATTCAGAACGTGGTCCAAGACGCTGGCGGCGTTCGGGAACTGAAGACATCTGATGAACGTTGTACCAGATGTCTTACGCTATCACAACAATTTATTAGAGATAAAGTGAAGTCGTTTGCTCAGTTTACTTTCTGCCTTACTGTATCTGATGGCAGATCATATCCTCCATACAAGATACGTACTACGTACAATGTACAGAGAGACTAACACAACACGTATTTTTTATCTTCTATTATCTTCTATCTGTAACTATTAAGAATTATACCTATATAGTAGATATTTTTAAAACCTTTTTTCATAAGTTGATTTGCAACGAATACTCACCGCACTCAAATGTTATCAGCGATTTCTTGGCAAAATCACTGTCAAGTGATTAATGTAGGTGATAGATATGGTCCCTGATAAGTTATTCATTGAATATTTGAACATAAGGAATTCTAACAATTTGGAATTTGATATTTTATTGAAATTGAATTTTATAATGATGTATATTCAGCTTCGTAATTACTGAAACTGTGTGCGACGGTAGTCAACTTTGAGCATTGGACCAATAGAAATCTGTCGTTTGCACTCATCCACTTTTTGATAGTGGATCTCAATTATGAAGCTCACTCACCTACGATGTAATGAGAAACAACCACCCACAAACTGGTATTTACATGGTAAATATGTATTTTATACATGCTTGTGAATGTTGAAGTTATAAAAGGTTATTTTAGATAATTTTGACCAGGGTTCCATTATTTACAATTTTACAATGGTAGAGCCACGCATCAGCTTTTGTTGTTGCATGAATGGGCCGGCTCGACCGGCGAAGTACCAAGACTTCACAGAATACCCGCGTGAAGTAGAAGTCTTACACACTTCTGCGTTTCGTCTGGTGAGTGCAGGTAACCGGTGGCCCACACACCCCCTTCCTCCAATTCTGGGGGGAGGAGGGGGGCACTCTAAGGGGACAACGCATCTGCTATGCTTCTAGTATTGCGGGTGATCATGAGCGGCGGTACCATCACGTGAGCCACCTGCTCGTTTGCCTCCCTTTTCTATAAAAAAAAATAATTTTTAATTATGTATTAGTGCGCCCGAAATGCGTCATCATAGACGATGATGACGCAATCACCCGTGTGAATAATGCATATGAGGCCCCGCCCCCTACGTACATTCGCACAATTACAGACACAAGCCGCGTTCTGCGGCCTACACAACCTCGCCATCGTCGTAATTTCACGACTAGCACGAGACTTTCTCGTGGTCGTAGTCGTCACTTAATGGTTAAAGGCGATCCGAAAGGAGATTTTCCTCCAAACCAACTGGGGCCCTCGGATCGCATGGCCCCTCCCCCATGTCGGAAGTCTTCTCTTTCGTTCTAGGGGACGCAGCGCTTCGCAGCTGTAGCCATTATTGTCTTCAACTACTAACTTGCGAGCCTGTCCTCGCAAGTCTCTTAAGATGAAGCTGTGAAGGCCTCCGGGCCAACAGCATCCCGTGGATGGTTTTAGTCGGTATGCTTCTCCTTCTGAGATTCGAGCCCGACACTGTTCGTTTCGGTGGCCTCCCGGCCAAGGAACGTTTGTGCATAAAACATTTCCTCCATGGTTATAAAAAAAAAATTATGTATTAGTCGATCCGATAGCGGAATTGGTAGTCGCCCTGCCTTCGAAGCTCTTTAACGGGATTGGATACCTTGATTTCGAATCTCGTTAGGGACAAGTATTTGTGTGAGTAATATGAATGTTATTATTGGAGTGTATATTTATATAGGGTAATGAATATTTCTTAAGTAAATAAATGAACATATATGCATATAATTTCTACTGTTAACTTGGACACTAAGACGGTGGTTGGCTACCACCAATCACGTTGTATTAAATAGGCTTCGGTGGATAGAGAAGATAATGAAGAGAAGAAGAGAACTGTAAACGTAATTTTAATAAAAAGTAATTAGAATTATTCAATTTATAAATGAATTAAAAAATGACATAACAGTCAACATTAGCAACGTGATTGCGTCACATTTACTCGCAAAAGCAGGCTAGTTAACCTTATTCGCAGAACCTCAATAATCAGAAATCAGGGCGTATATTTTGATGATATAATGCTTCTCAGGAACCATATAGACAAAGTATTAGGATAAAGGCTACAAAAAGAGATTTGTAATACATACCATGCAAGCCATTTACAAATATAAGTATAGTTAATTGACTCAGGCGTTACTTTGCGGAAATTCATTGTAAAGTTGTTATTGAAAAAATTACTTCGCAACCCTCCGCATGAACGCGGCCAAGTGCTCTTTATAGCGAGTATTAAAACTACGATCCGTCTGACCCACATACACCGCACCGCAATCACTACAGGCAAGTCTATAAACACCCGATCTTTGTTGCTTATCTATCCTATCTTTAGTGGTGCACAAACTCACAAGTGAATTGCCCGTCTTGAATGCGACGCAAACGCCATTCCGTCTAAGAGTTCTGGCTATTTTGTCAGATAATGGACCTATGTAGGTCAGACTACCCGCATAACGTCACGTTAGGTTATAAAAGACTGCTCGAGTGACTCATTTGTCACTCTGCGGTCGCTCATCGTAGAGTCTACTCGCTTGAGGATGCCTTGTTTTGAGGCGAAACACGTGTCGCGTTTTCGGTGGTGGTATATGTTACCTGGTTTGGGTGTGGTGGTGGTGGTGCATCTGTGGAATTAGTGCACGCATCTGTGGGAGGGAGGGTGGTGCTCTTCTTCTCTTCGGACCAGGTAACATATACCTTTTTTTATATTTTCATGCGGAGGGTTGCGAAGTAATTTTTTCAATAACAACTTTTAAATATAAGTTTATTATAAACGTTATATTTCGCATATGTTCAGAGTGTAATTGAATACGTTAGTCCTTTAATATACTAGTTACATATATCGCCTAGAAAGGCCTAAAAAATTATTTTTAAGAGACTTAAACTATTGTTTTCCTAACTATCCTCAGAAAAGAGACGTAATTTGATGGATTTATGTATTTTATGCTATACATACATAGTACGGAGCCATGTGGATTGCGCTGAATTTGAAAAGAAACTTGTCAAAATCAATGGTTAGCTACAGATGGCAGGATAACCATCTCGAAAGTGTACCAGACCAAAATAAGTTTGTCTCCTTTACTCTTTACTATTTTTATCAATTCAATTTCACACAAAATAACTTCTCTCTATCATATGTATGCAGACGATTTTCAACTATACACGCAGTCAACCTTTAAAAAACTTGCCCACTGCAATTACTACTATTAATGGTGATTTGACTGCTGTAAGTCAATGGAGTAAGAGCTATGGACTAACGATTAATCCATCTAAGTCCCAAGCTATTATTATCGGTGGAGCGGGCTGGATTTCGAGAGTTGACTGGGATAGTATTCCCTTAATAACATTAAATAGCGTTGTGATACCATTCAGCAAGTCTGTTAAAAACTTTGGAGTTCACTTTGATAATACTTTCTCGTGGTGTCATCAGTTAAAGGAAGTTAGCAGGAAATCATTTGCTGCCATTGCTTCTTTGCGGCGCTTACGTTCTTTTCTCCCCATTCCTACTAAAATTATGTTAGCACAATCCTTACTCCTTTCCATTCTCGATTATGCTGACGCAAGCTATCTTGACTTAACCGAAGTTCAACTAAACAAGCTTGAGCGAATTAAAATTTAGCTATTAGGTTTATTTTTGGTCTACGCAAGTATGACCATGTCTTCAACTTTCGTACAAAGCTCAAGTGGTTACCCATTCGCCTTCGCCGGAATCTGCACACTGTATCTCTTCTGTACTGTGTATTGTTCAATCCTACGACACCAAGTTACTTAAAGAGCAACTTTAAGTTTCTTGGTCATGACAGACCAGATAGAGTTTTACGATCTGCAGGAGAATTTATTCTCACTCCTCATGTTTACAGAACCAGCTATTTTAAGCATTCCTTTACGGTGAAAGCCATTTGTTTATGGAATGAGCTTCCTCCGCATATCCATCGAGCAAAAACATTAGAAAAATTTAAGACTGAGGTTAAAAATCACTATTTGACCCTATGTTAACTCTCTGATGACATTTGTTTTTTATTTTTTTCCTTCCCATTTATATTATGTTATTTATTATTTATTATTTATATTATATGTATTATACGTATCTATATTTTTTATCTAGTTGTAAGTATGTCTATTATATAACATGGTTATTCGTATATATTAGTGTATTATTGTAGTAATAATATTATATATAGGTTTAGTTTATTTAGATATTAGTATGTTTGTCTATTGTTTGGACCACCTACCTATGTTCAATAATACAATTTTCCTTAGCCTTAAGGTTGTCTGGAAGAGATGGCTCTTTAGCGATAAGACCGCCTTTTTGTATTTACCCATAAGACTTTCTTCTCTTTTGTAACTTTTATTTCTTTTCTTTGTGGTATACAATAAAGCATATATAAATAAATAATAATAAAAATATAAAATATCTTCACGCAATTCCCAATACAGGGGTAGACAGAGGTCAAGTCTAGACAATTAAGTCCCTTTGACCCACCTTCCACCGAAGATATTTTCGGGACAACGTGACAGGTGGTGAGCCCGTCGCCGCCTTTATGTCCAAGTCAACGATGAAATTCGTACATAAGTTTTTGAAAAACTCATTGGTACTGCCACCTGGGGATCGAACTCGGGTCTCTCGACTCGAAATTCCGACCACCCAACAACTCGGCTATCGTGACTTAATAAATAAATAAATAAAATAAGTTCATTGCTATAAGTTCATTTAGATTATGTTTATCATTCCAATTTTACAAGCTTTATCACGTGGTCGTAGGGACTATTTTCGTTTCCTTAACTGTTTAACAAAAGGATGACAAAAATTTACTTATTACTTTATATTATTTGGAACAAAATTACTCACTCATTATTCAACAACAATTCATAGTCTAATACAATAGCACACAATGTTTAACATTTAGTGTGAGTCTAATACAACAGCACACAATGTTTAATACTTAGTATGAGTCTAATCCAACAGCACACAGAGTGCAGCGGTTCCATGCTATAAAGTAAGAAGGCGTGCCTACTTGTTAAACCTAGTACTTAACAGCAGTTACAGTATTTATTTGTGCGTTTGATATTTGAAAATAACGTGTATACAATGGTAACTCCATTGTATACACGTTGTTCTGAAAAAAATTTAAAAATATTCTGTTCGAACGATTTTGATATGCCATCTGTTAATATACGCATTTATCTGGTAGTTTACGCATCCGTTGGTAAGTCAGTCTCTTATATATTTTTTATAGATTAAAGAATAATATAAAACAATAATATACAATATATAATGACGAATTCATCTTCAATCGTCGCTATTGAAAAACGTCCCTTACGCAGATTTACTAAGATATTCAGATCACTAAGACTGCCACGCCCACTTTTAAAGTTATAATAAAAAACTAAATAGTAAACAGTGGCGCCAGTTGTAGATTCATTATTAAATGTCAATCGAAATCTATAATAGCTTTGTTATTGATTAAGACCACAACGAAAGTCTTGACAACTTTAACAAGACATGATGTTGACGCCAACTTAAAAAAATAAATGACAATATGTGTGAGTGATTTTAATATATCACATTAGACAACCAAAGAGTTCTGTAATCAAAATTCATAAGAAATTTTCATCAACACCGTTGCTAACTAGCCAATACCATAAACTTTGAGTGCCATCTAAGTAAATGTTGCGCAAATGTAGTTGCACGGTTCAGTTGGTAAAACATATGAAAATAAAAATACACACAATAATCTTTTTTTATTATAATTAAAATCATTTATACCACAGGAATGATAATAGTCGTAGTTATACAATTGTAAAACAAGCCAAAATTAATTAGCCTTTTCTAGTCGGCATGTAACCACCTACACCTTTAGCTTCTCTACGTGCTCTTGGAATTTCCTCTATGGATGGCATTTTTGGTGGTGGGGGTAGGCCATACGATGGCACAGGAGGAGGGGGCATTTGTCTTGTGACCTGAAATCAAATACATTTATGTACAATATTTAGAAAAGGCCAAAAACTCTCAAAATTTAATGAATGAATTTTTAATCGTTTCTTTCTTAGCATAATGAAGACGACATTTGAAGAAGGAGAAGGAGATAATTGTTAAAGAGTGTAATTTTCTTAATTAGTCGAAGTAAAAGTCGAGAAATAACAAGACAAAAATCTCATAAACTTTGGCACAGCTAAATGACTGCTTTTACTACGAGGTGTTGAAATGGCTCGACCGAGTTATTAACACGGCATTGCCGATAACAGTCTTAATAATTTAATACTTTGAGCCTCTCGACCTAAGAATTCAAGAAAAAAGCACAATCAGTATAAGATTGCCAAGCAGTTGGATGATTTTTATAACATATTTAGACTTGTATCGAGAGAAGTAGAAGTCTAACAAACTTCTGCGTTTCGTCTGGTGAGTGCAGGTAAGCGGTGGCCCACACAGCCCCCTCCCCCAATTCTTGCACTCTAAGGCTGGCAACGCATCTGCTATTCCTCTGGTGAGCGTGAGCGGATTTCTTCTGCTTTCGCAGGTATCGGGCCTCGAGGCAAGCCTCATTGCCCGGGCATCTTCTCAGGGGGCTGCTGCTCCCCCGGTCCTGGGTACCGCTTTCTGCGGTATATGTGTCGAGGTGTTGCATATTTTACGCCATGCGTCGGGTCTTTCACTCTTCCCCGTCCTCCCCCTCAACGAGGTCGGGTGGTGGCTGCAACAATACCCTAGGGAGAGGTCGCCGCTCTGGTGGTCGAGCGTGCTGCGGCAGGAGGTCCGATAAGGACGCCAGGTCGCGCAGGTGTTCATGTGGCCCACTATCAGCGCGGTCATACATTTTCCGCGCCAAGTGGACCACAAAGTCGTGAATTGTTTCGATTTTAAGATCTCTGGCGATGACGTCATTCCGGACGTAACGACCAGCTCCCACAATCGTTCTTAGGGAAATGTTTTGCTAAACCTGCAATCTTTTCCGCTGTGCGGGAGATGTGAACGCGTACCACGCTGGTGCAGCATATGTGATTCGCGAGCGGATGTAGGTCTTGTAGATCCCTACCTTGGTCTTCGTTGGCAGGTTGGATGCCAGAACCGGACGGAGGACCGCCCTCGCAGCTCTTGCGCGCTGTATGACGTATGCAACCTGAGGGGTCATACGTAGAGAGCGGTCAATCTGGCATCCAAGGTAGGTCACTGTCTTCTTCCACTCTACATCCTGGCCTCGGAGCTTGAGTGGTGGTGGTACACGTCCTTGTCTATTGACGATTATGGCGCATGTCTTGCCAACGTTCACGGCCATGCGCCATTTGTCTAGCCATTCAGGCAGCAGGTTCAGCAGACACTGCATCCTCCTGGCTGCAATGTCCGCCCGACGGGACGACGTAAAATACGCGCTGTCGTCTGCGTAGAGGGCGAGCATGACATCTTGTTCCCATTCTTGGACGCGACCTTCAAGTGTGGGGTTGTCGTTGGTGTAAACTGCGTACAGGTGCGGAGAAAGACAGCTGCCTTGTGGCACTCCTGCCTCTATTCTTCGTGCTACCGAGTCGATCCTCTCGACGCTAACACAGAAGCTCCGTCCCTCCAGAAATGACGCCACTAGTCGTATGAGCGCTGGCGGCGTTGTGGTGTTTTCTAATAATTTTTAGATTAGACCCGTGTGCCACACCCGGTCGAAGGCCTTCTCTATGTCGAGAAAGACCCCCAGACAAGAGCGGCCGCTATGGGTTTCGGCCGCTAGGTAGTATAGCACTCGGGTCAGCTGGTGGAGTGGTGGAGTGGCCGTGGTGGAGTGGCCGCTGCGGAATCCGAATTGCTCCTTTCGGAGCTCTGCGTGTGGACGCAGTCTCCGCAGCAGCAGCCTTTCGAACAGCTTTGCTACATACGACAGTAGCGTGATGGGACGGTAGCTTGCCGGGTGTCTTCTGTTTTTACCCGGCTTCGGCAGCACTATGATCTTCCCTTCCTTCTACTTGGAAGGGTAATGTTGGGTGCGTAGTACCCCGTTGAACAAACGGGTCAGTGCTACGACCCCTTTCCTAGGCAGCTGTCTTATTGCAGTAGTGGTGATGCAATTGTTGCCCGGCGCTTTCCTTAGCGGCAGGCGCTGTGCCACTCACCTTACTTCAGAAGGGGACATGAAATCGTCCCCTCCTAGTGGTGGCGCCGGGCTCGTCAGGAACTCCTGTACGCAAACCTCCCTGTGGAAGTCTGCGACGACAGCTGCAGCAGTGTTGGGTTTAAACTGCCCCTCTAAATGTTCTGCTAGGATCTCGGCCCGGTCTCGTACTCCGTAGTGCCGTTTTCCTGTGCTGTCCACTAGTGGGCAAATGGGCTGTGGTGTGCGCGAAATCTGTCGGGTGAGCTGGTATAATGAGGCTGGATGTTCCGAGGCCTCCTCGATGCGAGCGTTCCACGACTCGCCTCGGAAGGCCTTTATCCCTTCCGACAGCTTTTCGGTAATAGTGTTGAGTTTCGTCTTTATTTTTGGACATCTGGTTCTAGCCCAAAGCTTCCTAGTGGATCGTTTCTCCTCTAGGAGAGTTTTGAGCCTCCGTGGGAGTACCTCCCCACGGTGCGTGTCAGGTATTGTCCTGGTGGCCGCTAGATACTCTTGATGTATCTTTTCACAGATATATTTAGCGGCCACTTCTACCTCTTCTGCAGATGTTATGTTCGCACCGTAGGTAAGGTTCGCCAGCGCTCTTCTGTATTGCTCCCAGTTGGTCTTCGTACGGAGGCCCCGGGGCACTACGGAGTCGGCGCTGGTCGACATGGTGATGAGAATTGGTAGGTGCTGCGTGTCCAGGTCATACAGCACCTCCACTTGGACCGGGTATGTGATTCCTTGGCAGAGAACTATATCCAGGACATCCGGCCGATGTGTTGTTATCGTGGGGATATGTGTGGGAGCTCCTGGTCCCAGCACTTCATATCCCCCTTCTTCGGCGTCTTCAAACAGTCTCCTGCCGGCGGGGTTCATGATGCGCGAACCCCATGCCAGGTGTTTGGCATTAAAATCTCCTGCCATAATGACAGGAGAACTGTTGTCCATGACGGTTCGGATGTCCGAGGGGCAGAGAGGAGGGCCGGGTGGGCGGTACGCCGCGTAGATCCTTAGCTCCACACCGGCCGTCTTCAGGAGTATAACAATGCTCCTGGTTGAGATTAATGGCAGCAGCTTCAATTCTTCATGCACTAGGTCTCTCCTAACCAAAATGGCCGTGCCTCTGTAGGCCTTTCCTTCTGGAGAGACCTCATCGCGACGATACACGAAGAAATTGGGGATCTTGAAATGGCGTTCGGGTCTGAGTTTAGTCTCCCCTAGCAGCACGATCTGGATTCCGTGCTGCTGCACCATAGTTCGGAGACTAGCGACTTGTTGTTGGATGCCGCCTGGGCTCCAGTACATTACTCGGAGCTCAGCCATTTCTTGCCATTGTTAGGTGGGTCAGGGCTGTAATAATAGCCGTGAGTGGATCAGCTCCCGTGGTCATCGCCGCTAGGACGTCGCCTAGGATTTTCATGACGACTGTGACCAATTGTGCTAGTGCAGCCTCGATCGTGGTCGGCACGGATGTAGTTTGAGGGGGGAGGCCTCGGTTCACCCCCTTGAGGCTTGTGCTCTCGGAGCTGGGTGCTGCAATCGCACATGCTGAGATACAGGTCTTGGTGTGTTGGCAACTGCTGGCCCTGGCAGGATGGTGGCGATGGGAGGGGGTATGGGTGTGGAGGTCACCCTGGCCTCAGACTTGGCCATCTTTTTCTTCTTCTTCTTCTTCTTCCCCCTCCTCTTTCTCTTAGTGGAGAGAAGTCCTCCCCTCTCCGTGGCCTCGTTAGCCGGTGGTTGCAGTGTTGTTACCGCCGCTACCTTTCCAGGTTTAGTGGCTGGTGCCACTTCTGTTGCCACCTCCAGGCGCCGCGGCTGTCGCGGCTGTGGCTGGGGTCTCGCATTGGGTGCGCCCTCTGCGACTGGTGGTGCACCTCTGTGCGTGTTTTGCCGCGGCGCATGCGCCGGCAGGGGAGGGATGGGAGGGGGCATTCTAATACCCCTCTTACGAGCAATGCGCTGAATAATAGCGCATCTTCGGTCATTTGCCGAGTGCGCCTTACCGCAATTGGCGCACTTCGGTGGCCCATCCCTGGGTTTGGGGCAGTCTGATGCGACATGATCCCCGGCGCATCTGACGCATTTTACAGGGCGAAAGCAGTTTGCCGAGGAGTGTCCGAACCGCTGGCAACGGTGGCACTGAGCCGGGCCTTCCCTGCCTTGCCATGCCTCAATCGTTACTCCTGGCATGTAGAGGAGCTCGTGTACATCATACAGCCTCTTGAGCTCCTCTTGGCTAAGGTGGTGTAGCTTCACATGGAAAAGGCAACCCGGTCTCCCTTTCTTCGGGGGGATTGCCCTTACGAAGGTAACGGGAAAGCCCAATGCCTTAAGGGCCTCCTCGATGTCCTCGGGGTGTGTATCCGCTGGTAGCCCACGCAGTCCCACCTTAGTGGGCAATTCAGCGGTTGGTGCATAGCTGTACCATGCGAGCGCTGTGTCCTCCTTGCTGCGCTCCGTTAGGTACCTCTGCACCTTCCGGTATTCGTCAGCCGAATGCGGGCGTAATCTTACCCCTTTCCCGAAGGAGCGCGCATTCGGCGCGTGCCCTAAAATGTTGTGTAGGGCACGGAAATGTTTTGCCCACTCTGGTAGGCTTTCGACTATTATAGGAGGATATTTGCTATCCTCCTTTTCCTTGGCCACCACCTTCCTAGGTGATGGCACAGGTGGGCTGCGCGGGCGCTTGGGTGCAGCTGCCATCGTGGCGTACGATGACGCGGACGACGTTCCTGGGCGCGTAGGGCCCCCCCACGTTTGGGCATCATAGGCGGCAGCTAGCCTCGGTGTATCTTTGTCGACCGGCGTCTCTACCGGCGACATTGATTTATGCCCTGCCTTAATCTCTACCTCCATTTCGGAGGGAGATGGGGTAGAGCGGCTTTGAGCCATGCCCCTCTTAGGCTCAATCAGTATGGTCGAGGCGACCCCCCTCTTTACGCTGACCCCGCTACGGAGGTTTGCAGGAGGGGGTGGGGGGGCATCATGAGTCGCTTCGATTGTTGCGAGGTCCGTCTCACCGGTATTTATACTGGTTGCCGGCCCCGTGCTGAGTTGTGTTACACAACTAGCGCCGGGTACAGCAACCGTATTTCCGGCCTCGCTTTCCAATGTCGAAAGCCCGGCGTACTCGGTCAAATCCCATCCTCCCGGGTAAAGTGCTGGTCCCCCCTCCTCTTCAACTTGCGTTTCAGTGGCTGGGGAATATTCCGACGAGGAGGATGAGGGTGGCGATTGCGGCGGATCTGCGTGCCGTACTGGAGTTTTCGCCCTTTTTTCCGTAGGAGCGTCGATTTCCGGCGGCGTGCGACGTCTTGCAGCTAGTCGCCCTTGTAGGACCTCCGTGTCTTCCACCTGACGAAACTCAGATCGCCGGTCAGTAGACGCGGGGGTCGGGGGCGATGCGCGTGTACGCGGTAGCGGCCGTGGTATCCCGGTCTTGATGTTGCTGTCCCGGGGAGGTAGTATCACCGACTTCTCGGGATCAAATAGGTCTCTCCTCATCAGTGTCCTTTCGAACGTCGTTGTCCGCCGCTTGTCGGGTGGTTCCCTAGGTCGGCGGGAGGGGGGTGGGTCCCCCTCATCCGACATTCTTGTACACTAATGTAATGAGTACCTAAATGTGGTGTGTATGTACGTGTGCGTATCCCGGTAGGCGTGCGAACGATAACGGTTCCTGTGTCGCTTGACCACTCCCCACGCCCCTCAGCGCGGGCCACTTAGCCGGGTGAAACCTTTCGGAGGCCCAGCACAGCGCCCAGCGAGCGGTTTGGAGGTTTGTTGACTTATTGAGAGATGTCCCCGCGAAATGAGACTTAATACCCCGAAGTGTACAAGTACACCGCAGGGCCGAACACCGGTGCCCTTTTCTAAGAAAAGGGATAGGGTGTCCGACGCGCTTGGAACGCTGTTGGCCAGTTACAATTGCTACGACGGGCGTGTCAATTGGCAAACAGACGTTATCCCGGGGTGTGGTCGCCCAAAGTCTCAAAGTCTAGGAACTTCAGGGAGTAAACTCAACCTTCAGAACTTCGACTGAGTTCTTCGGAGCGACGGGTGCCGTGGTAATAGTACTAGTTAAAAACTTTCCTTATTCACCGATTGCACCGCTACACAAGCCCGAGATTCCTCTGGTATTGCGGATGTTCATGGGCGGCGGTAATCACTTACCATCACGTGAGCCGCCTGCTCGTTTGCCTCCCTTTTCTATAATAAAAAAGAAAAAAAATACTAGCCCTAAATTAAGCAGTAACAATTTCTGTATAATCTGGCGAAGAGTATGTATGTTTTTAATGGTAAAATAACCTTTTCGGAAACCTGCTTGTTCGGAAGGCTGGAAGTCGTCAAGTTTGCTTGCTAGACGATTCGTGATGACTCTCGAAAAGTACATAGACGCGGCTTAGAAGCGCTATCGGTCTATAGTTCTTCAATCAAATCAAATCATTTATTTATCGACACAAGAATATACATTGATTCATCGATATTCATTTTTAATTTACCACCGTTTCGTAATGAGGTTCCTCTAACGGAGAAGAGGTAGGTATCGTCCTTCTTGGTCAGTTTTTTTTACAATGTAATGTATTATACAAATGAGATGTGATATTTTTTAGAAATAGCTTGGGAGCGATCACCTCATTCCCAGGGGTAACTGTCATTATCATATTCATTTATATTATAATAATCCTTCTTATAAAGTTTTTTTTTTTTTAATTTCTTAAGCCTGTTAATAGACAGGCTTTGAATATTTACGGGGATTTTGTTGTAGAAGCGTATACACCCTATGAATGAGTTACTCTATGGAGTTGTCCCCTTTCTTGAAGAACCAGACAACTACGCTTCTACTCCATGCTTCGGATGACGGGATTGAAAAGCTTCTGAAGGACTACTAGTACCGGTTTTCCACCCGCTTTCAGAAACTCAGCCGTAATTCCGTCTTCACCTGGCGCCTTGCCGTTTTTAAGCTGTTTGAGAGCCATCATAATTTCGTCAGACTGACGTCCGGAATATCATCGGAGTAATCGGTCGGGTAGGCTTGGCTCTTGAATCGCTACTCAGATAAGAATGTGGTTTCAACAACGATGTGTACAGCTGTCCATAATATTTCTCGATCTCAATCAAAATTTCAGCTCTAGCGGAAATAACTGCACCATTTTCAGTCTTCAACTTAATTGGCTCTTTCCGATAGACAGATCTTTGGCGAAGATTTTGAAGCCCTGGTTCCGTTCGATCGCTGTTTCAATACGTGTCGTATTAAATTTGCGTATGTCTCGCCTCATTGACTTTGAGATCTGTCTATTTCTTGGCTGATATGCTAACGCGTCAGTTGTACACTGCAGTCACATTTCGCGTCTAGCTTCCATTAGCTTAAGAGTGAGATGAGAGAGTTTTTGTGGCCTTTTGTACCTCGGATCTTCCAAAATTTTGCCTGTTTCATGCATGGACAATTTCCACTAGCCTGGTATTTGTATCGTCCACTCTAGCGCAACTGCAATCGTCTAGGCACTCAAAGCGATTGTGCAATTAGAGCAGAAAGTTTTCGGGATTTTTAATAAGGGCATGAGATGGAGGGAGTGTGGACTTCATCAGACAAGACCGCTCGAGCTTAATGTTGATGTTCAGTGTGCCTGTTACCATTCAGTGATCACTACCGATTTTCACTTTAGTGATGACAGATACATCACAGAACAGCTGCCGCTTGTTCGTCATGATAAAGTCGATCTCATTTTTGATGGAACCATCCGGACTCATCCAGGTCCGCTTTGTGGAAAAAGGGGTTCATCATAAACAGTCCCTCTTTCAGCATAAAGGCGGTCAGCTGTTGTTGGATTCCGGTGCCCTGTTCCAAAATTGCCCACTATCAGCTCCTTTCATGCCTAGTTTTGCATTAAAACACCGTGTAGTGGGTTTTAGAGCAATGCATGGATCCAAAAATATTCTCATACATTGCTTCCACTTCATCATCAAGGTGAGCCGAGGTTGGTGCGTATACCTGTATGACCTTCAGCGAATACCGTTTGGTTATTATGAGTATAAGGTATGCAACTCTACTCGACATACTCTCGATTTTAACAACGTTATTGAGACTTGTGGACGATAGATCCATCACCACCTTGAGACAGACAGTTGTGGCCCTCCTTATAGTAAAACAGGTTGCCGGAGTCAAGGATTATCGTTTTCTCCCCCTGTCTTCGGATTTCTGACAGTCCTATAATGCCAAAGTCTAGCCTTTTTTTTTATAGAAATGGAAGGCAAATGAGCAGGTGGCTCACGTGATGGTAAGTGATTACCGCATCCCGTGAACACCCGCAATACCAGAGGCAAAGCAGATCCGTTGCCTACCTTAGAGTGCCTCCCCTCCCCCCCAGAATTGGGGGAGGTGGGTGTGTGGGCCTCCGGTTACCTGCACTCACCAGACGAAACGCAGAAATTTGTTCGACTTCTACTTCACGCCGGTATTCTGTGAGGTCGTGGTACTTCCCCGGTCGAGCCGGCCCATTCATGCAACAACAAAAGCTGATGCGTGGCTCTACCACTGTTAAAACCTGTTCATCTCTTCTTCCAACTCCATGATCTCCTCGTCGGTCCTCAATGTGCGTGCGTTAAATGTTACCAGCTCCAGTCGTCAGGGTTGGTAGCGAAATCTCATCCGGAGATAATTCGTACCGCCTGCCCCGCCGTTACCATAGCCGCTACTTTAGCCAGGACTAGCGGGACCGCCGGGCACTGGGGGCCATTTCTGTGTTCCTATAATTGGAGGGTTTTGCCATATTTGCCACGCTTGGCAAGCGTGTTGGCAAACGCAGTTTTTTTTAAAGTTGTTATGCAGGAAGATGCTGCTGTCCATTTCATATTTTATTATTTATTATTTTTCTTCACGCACAATCCCTGACGGGGTAGCCAGAGAGAACAGATCGCCAAGTGTCACGATCCCAACATACTTCTTTCGCTTCTTTCAGATTCATCATCTTCTTCATACATGCACGTCTAGGTATCCGAGTACTCTTGACCCTCCCCTCTTCGAGCAATTTGCTCACATGGTCTTCGAAAGTTAGTCTCGGTCTACCTTGACACCTTTTAATATTAACTTTCGCGCTATATATTTTCTTCACCATTCGGTCTTCACTCATTCGCTCAACGTGCCCAAACCATCGAAGCACGCCCTTATCCATTTTTGAGACAAGGTCATCTTTCAAACCTGCCATATTGCGAATCTCTTCGTTTCGCTTTCGGTCGGCCATGGTAAGGCCGCACATTTTACGAAGAGATCGCATCTCCACTGCATTCAACCTGCTTTTATGCTTCTTCTGGCATACCCAGGTTTCGCTGCCATATAACAAAGTCGGTACCAACACTGCGTTATGTATTGCAAGGCGTGCACTTTTCACAACGCCTTGCCTTTTGATTAACGCAGTCCATTTCATGATACATATAAATTGTTTTTTTTTTATGTAATTTATATATACATAATATGTTATGGATATATCACATCTGCCCCATCTGCGCATAAATTCCAATCGCATTTTGAATTAATTTAATGTAAATGGTCTATTGTACTTACAGTTATACTATTTGTTAACTCGTACCAATTTATAAATTTTGTATAATTTTTACAAGAAGTTTGACAATAATGATTGAGTTCGTACCTCTGCTTATTCTAATAAGAAAATACAATGTATAATGGGACGTATCTTTAATACAATATAAAATTTCAATTTTTTGCGCTTACGCGCCAATATAAGCTGCTGCCTTTGCAATCTTTAGTAATGCTTTACTCAAGTAAGTCTGAAGTTAGTATATACAACATATTTGAAATACCTAATATATAATAGTCCTTATTTAAAAAATACTTACGCGTTTGATCGTATGCCATGAATTGAAAGCTGCTGAATGCTCTGCAAGCTCCGCAGAGGTTAATACAGCTTCCACCTGGCTAAAGTACACCGCACAGCAAAGAGCTATTACGGTTAAATATATGAAATGTTTCATTATCAATGTTCTCTGCTTCATTGTCAGAGCTCAACGTAATAGGTCATATATTTATACATCAGCGCATTGCATGCAACTACGTACATGGAAACCTTTTACAGACAATAAAACTTCCTGTAGCGATAGGCGTATGAGATTATGAGATAAAAAGACATCATGATAAAATTAATTGCTATGTACTAGTTATATGCCACATGTGACAATTGGACGCCTGTGCATTGTAATTGGAGTATTATTAACATTGTAGCTTGTAACAAAGTCATAATTTTTAATGTTCTATTGCTAGCATCAGTACAATGTAAACCAACATGTTGGTTTACTCTTGTTTGTAATTTTTTTCGTGATCATCATTAACAACAGATTTAACAAAGTAATAAAAATCTAAAATTTTATCTTGTTCTTTACAGTCTTAAGAATCCACTTTTGAAAAAAGACCTGCAAGCAGTTCTTGTACCGCACATCGGTGCCATTTACAAGTGGGCGGGAAAAAATTATATTGAAACGAAAACGAAACATTCTCATAATTTACATGTCTAATATATTTTATTTTCAATAACGTTTACCAATTTGAAATTTATATTACGATATTAATTACAACATTACGTCTATAGTATTTCAAAGTAAGTGTTAAAGAGTTTAGTCATGGTAAGTAGATATATTTTATTTTAAAAAAGTATTCCTTTAGAAGACGTCCAAAATAGCGAAAAAAGATCAGGGTGTCTCTAAAAGACCAGGTCTTCTGTATTTCTGAATATTTTTAGAAGACATTCCTCTTTTCTCTTTAGGAAAAATTCTTATAATATAACGGTGCTCCCGCACATTTTAAGAGATGTGTTCGACAGCATGTTGAAGCAGAGTACGGACAGCGTCGGTTTGGTCGCGGTAGACCATATTAGTGGACAGAAGCATCCTCTTGACTTTTTTATGGTGATATTACAAGTGTACATTTACGATACAAACACGTCTGAGGCCATTAATAACATGATAGTGGTCGCCTACAAGAAAATAAAAAAGGACACTGATATATACATGTGAAAAATATCAACTATTCAAACTGACAATGAAATCGAAAAAGAAAGTAATCATTTCCAAAACTTATTGAAGGAAGGATGCTGTAGGAGTTAAAAGTAACTGTAATTTATTTTTTATATTTTTAATAGTAAAAATATCGTATTGATGGACCGGCCACAGTCGTGGCTATTTTTAATGGACATTACCATCCCATATGACAAGAACCTCGTGAAAGCCAAACAGACAAGAAGACCATTCATTCCTACGTAGTTGATCGTACAGACCGGTTGTGCTTATCGCCAGTCCTACCTGCCCGACACCCGGCATCAACTTGCGTACATAGAGTAATATAAGAAACAGAGACGAAATTACGCGAATTTTTATAAATATATATATATTAATCTTAGTACTTTAAGATGAGTAAACAAAGTCATACTGAAGGCCTCAAGCATTCATCGCCTGTTGATAATGCAAGTTTCACATCGATTTCGGATCAATTCTCTCCAAACTATGTTACTCTTCGTAACCGTCAAACTTTAGAAGAAACGATGGCTACTTTCCATAAAGAGTTTAAGGATTTTCAAGAGTCCATATCCAAAACACTAGAAAACTGGTTCATAAAGCATGACACTATGATGTCTAAAGTATTAGGAGAATTTGAAGAAATGAAAAAGTCAGTCAACTTTATGGCTAATAAGTACGAGGAGCTTAATACTAAAGCTAATCAGTGTATTAGTCGCATATCTCAAGCGGAAAAGAACATTGCATCAATAGAAAACCAAGCAAAGAATTTGACAGCATTACAGAATAAAATAGAATCACTGGAGCAACAGTCTCGTCAATGCAATATTGAGATTAGCAACATTCCTGAACGTCGCGGTGAAAATATTATAAAAATTATCGAAGATCTCGGAGTTGCTATGAAGCACACTATTACCGCTAATCACATAGTGACTGCGCATCGAGTGCTCATGCTAGCTCAAATAGCAGTCGCCCAAAGAACATAATAGTGAAATTTAGTACTCGCTCATTCAGAGACAATGTTCTGGCGGCAGCTCGAATGACAAGGGGCCTACAAACTGACTTACTAAATATATCAGGAGAACCGCGTAGAATCTATATCAACGAACATCTAACGCTGAGGAATAAACAATTGTTTCGCAGCGTTATAGATACTGCTAAACGGAACAATTTTCGTTACGCATGGGTCAAGCACAGTAGTATACTTGTTCGTGAAAACGCAACTTCTCCTGTACTTGGTATCCGCACTATCGATGACCTCTCAAAAATTATACCTAGTAAGAAATAATCGTAAGTCACTTTATTTAAATATATGTTTCGAGTTGAATCACTTTGATGTAATGTTTATATTTATTGTGCTCTCTTAACGTATATCTACTCTTCACAAACATTTTTGTTAAGCTACCCACTTTTGAACTTTATTTGTATAACTGTAATTATTTATTGTGTTCATTGGATATTGCTTAATCTAATCTGTTTATTATTTTATTCAATACTACAACGCCTGCCCACTTGTTATATATTCCTCATACTTTTAGGAATTACATATTTAATTGTCATAGTTCTTTCATTGTGGGATCAACAACATCGAGTTACCAAGTGTTTAAAAATAATAAGTAGTATAAAATTGAATCTAACTATGTTTATTGTAATTTATAAAGTTCTTTGTTATTTTTACTATATCTATTGTTGTAATGAAATTATCATTTTGGACACATATTTTTAACCTCATCAAGTTAATACAAACTTATGACATTATTTTACCGTTAGCGCTGTAAAAAGACAACTTTCTGTATACTATCAAAACTGTGGTGGTATTCGAACTAAGATAAATACTATATATATGAATATTTTGTCAGAATCGTACGATATTCTTATTTTAGCTGAAACGTGGCTAACTCCATGTATAACGGATAATGAGTGTATAGACAGTAGATATATTGTGTCCGATGCGATCGGGATCGTGAAGGTACTGGAAAACTTGATGGCGGTGGAGTGTTGGTGGCGGTGCGACGCGAACTGCGACCTGTGCGCCGTCTGCTGTCAAACGTGGTTCCACAGTGCATCGACTATGTAATAGTTGAATTACCCTCCGAACATAAAGATAAATACAATGTCATTAGTGCAACATATATTCCTCCTAATCAGTCCACAGATACTTACATAGCCTGTATAAACTCCCTTGCAAATTTATTAACATCAGATAGTATAATTCATCATTTCTCAGCCAGTGACTTTAATCTTCCTTCGATAGACTGGGAAATCACGAATAAATTCTGTACACCCAAACCGGGCAATAGTATTAGTTACGCTGGGAAATATCTTCTTCAGTTTTTGGCTTTAACTAATTCCTTACAATATAATATAAATAAAAATTTGAATGGACGATTACTTGACCTATTTATATCCGATATTAATTGCTCTTGTTTTACTCCTACCAGTGCCATTTCACCGGAAGTAATACATTACCCTTTCTTCTTTCTAAAAGTAGATCTCCAAACAGAAGATAATATGATGTACCGAAAACCTCTTATAAAATTATCTTACAATAAAGCGAATTATGTTAAAATGAATAATGACATTTCTAATGTAGATTGGTATTCACTCCTTGGTAATGAATCTGCAAAAAAGGCAGTTGAAATATTTTATGAAATAATTAATTCTATAATTAAATCACATACCCCTATTTGTGTTTCTAAATTTAATAATTCGCCAGCCTGGTTCTCACCAGCTCTCATGCATATATTTAAAGCTAAGAATGCTGCATGGATAAAATGGAAGAAGTATGGTAATGCATGCGATTACGAGATTTTCTCCTTATACCGAAAGAGATTTAAAATTGAGTCAGAGATATGTCATGATCGTTATATTCTACAAGTTGAAGAAGGTTTGCCTAATAATATTAAAGTATTTTGGAACTATATTGCTAATCGTAGAGCTAACTCAGGCATACCTTCATCAATGAACTATGAAGGAAAGTCTTCTAGCGATCCAAAGGATATATGTAATATGTTTTCCTCATTTTTCCAATCCGTTTATGAGATCTCAAATTTCGATATTAATACATGGGAACCTCCTAGGGATGATTCAGAATCAAACACTAATATACATATTATATCGATTACAGCAAAGGAAGTCTTGAAACTATTAGAATCAATTGATGTAACTAAAGGGCCGGGACCAGATACAATACCACCCACTTTTCTAAGACGTACTGCTGAAACCATTTGTATTCCTCTTCATCTTGTATTTAATAAATGTCTGCAGGAAGGTTTTTTCCCAGAAATATGGAAACAAGCTAACATCACGCCAATATACAAAAGTGGACGCAAATCCGATGTAGAAAACTACCGTCCAATATCTATTCTGTCTGCCATGTTGAAGCTTTTCGAGAAACTGGTACATGCTAATTTGTACTATGTGGTTTATAATAAAATCATAGAAAATCATAGTTTTGTACAAAAAAGGTCAACTACTACCAACCTTTTACTTTACACTTCATATATATTTGAACAAATAGACAACAGGGTTCAAGTTGATTCAGTGTACACGGATTTTCGTAAAGCTTTCGATAAGATAGATCATGAAATCCTACTTCGCAAAATAGCTTACAATGGTATCAAAGGCAATCTTCTGCGTTGGTTCGCATCATATATATCTAACAGGTCCCAAAAAGTTGTACTTAATGGCTATGAGTCCAACACGTTCTTTTCGTCTTCAGGCGTGCCACAGGGGTCCATTTGGGACCCCTGTTGTTTATGTTGTTTATTAATGATATTAAATATTGTTTTATGTATACAAAATTTTTACTGTATGCTGATGACCTTAAATTATAACTGTGAAATTCACAGTTTGCACGACTGTCACAATTTACAACAAGACCTTAATAGGCTTTTTATGTACTGCACCGAGAACAAACTGCAGCTAAACATTTCTAAATGTAACTCAATATCCTTTACTAAAAATAAGAATATTTTTCGCTTTGCATATTCCTTGGGGGGAGTTCTGTTAAACAAACGGCTAACTGTTCGTGATCTAGGTATATTTCTTGACTCACAACTTCATTTCAATACACATATTGATACTATAGTCAACAATGCCTTTAAAATGTGCGGATTTGTAATGCGGACTAGCAAAGAGTTTAAGAAACCATCCACATATATACATCTGTTCAATAGCTTAATTC
Organism: Sericinus montela; assembly: GCA_029286605.1. Classification (NCBI taxonomy): domain Eukaryota; kingdom Metazoa; phylum Arthropoda; class Insecta; order Lepidoptera; family Papilionidae; genus Sericinus; species Sericinus montela. The sequence continues at coordinate 6,156,504 of JAGSMR010000035.1, read as the reverse complement.
GTCCGCACTTAGAGTATGCTTCACAAATATGGGATCCTGTTAACAACAAATATACTGAACAAATTGGACAAGTACATCGTAGATTTCTATACACAATGTATTATAGATGTTTTTATGCATACGCATCCTACACTCGATTACTAAATAAGTACAATCTTTTACCTATTGCTTCTAGACGCAAAATACTTACTGCTGTAACTCTTCACGGTATATGTAACCATAAGTTTAACTGTATAGATCTCGTAAATGAAATAAAATTAAGGGTACCTAGGTCGCTACAACGCGAAGTTCGCCTACACCGTTTGTTTCATACAAGAAATTGCCACACACAAGCTGGTGTGCGAGCGCCTTTAAGGCGCCTATGTGAATTGTATAACAATGAACTTAGCAACATAGATATATTTTTAACCCATCCTAAAGAATACAAAAAAATTAGTAACTGATCGGTTAAGAAGTAAGACTTAAATACAATGGTAATAATAGAGAGCTTTATAACATTTATAACACTTAATATAATACTTATATAACTAATACTTTTTTCAGTTTCTGTTTAAATAACATAATTTGTGGAAAACGGTTTAGATTGTATATATACTATAATTGTGTAGATAAGATTTAGTATGTAATTAATATTCATGTATAATTGTTTGTTTTTCTTAATAAATGAAAAAAAAAAGACGAAGTATCTGGATCTGGCTCACAAGGTGACCGACATGTATGGTAGCATGTAAACTGAAATTATTCCTATAGTCGTTTCTGCGAATGGGTTAACCCCAGTAAGTCTCTATGAACATCTGATGCTACTGGGTTTCCGTGACGGACCGCTTCGAGCTCAAATGAAAAGGTGGTGCTCCTCGATACTAGCCGCATCGTCTGCACAATGGTACAGATGGTTATTTGACCGACATTAAGTTAGAGTAACTAAAAGGATCGTCTTACTTGAGAGACAGCTCAAAGAAGTACCATGCTGTAAGCAGCTAATTACAATCAAACATAAACCAAAATATTGACAGTGCGGCAAGAGAGAATGACATAAACGTAACTATTGTACACAGAGTGAATGAGAGATGTAAAGGATGTAAATGTGTACACAAAGATGATTACTTTCATATAGAAGTTTGGCAATGATTTAATACTGAAAAAACATAATGTATAATTGTAAAAAAAATAATATTAAAAATTATAAAAAGATATGTTAAAAATTATATATAATTGTATGCAATGTCGACTTTAGCCTAGGCTATAATTACTTTTAAAGTTTTTCTTTTATTTTCTTGTTTAGTTTACTATTTCATTTAAAAAAAATTGGCGCGACCTTTAAAATAATCCCACTCGCTACTGGGATGCCACTAATTTGACGCTATTTGACGGACACTTTTTTATACACAGAGATAGTCCTTCTCGCCTTTACCCTACAAATAAGAAACGAAAATCTAAGACGCTCATGCCTATGACTCGATTAAATTACATTACACTATTTAGTTCATAAAATCCAAAAAAAAATACACCATAGAGTAAAGAAAAAAATCTTATTTGACATGTAGCATCCTATTGCTGTCATAAATTGATATTTGATAAGGCTGTATGTCTTAGTTCCCTTGCCCGCTCTCCCGAGCGGATAATGAAATCAATCGATATTTAATAATATATAATCGGCACGAAACATTAGAGGTTAGAAAATAATAAGAAGAAAGGAAGTAAAACGCTGTTCAATGAATTAAAACTTATTAATTTTTATATTTGCTTTTTGGTTGTAAACCGTTACCATGTTGCGCTATATTAGAAAAGCCCCAAATATTTTGACAAACGTTCATGGTAAAATAAGGTTTCCTGAAAAGTTCAAAGGAACTATAGTGGAGAAATGGGCAGATTACTGGAAGAATCTTTTTATTGACTATCGTCAAATGTTACAAGACGTAAGAAATGACTTCCAAGAAGAACCAAGAAAAGCAATTATGTGGGCCACTGGTATTACAACAGCATACCTTCTTTCAAAGAATAACCCCAGTGAAATAGACTTTAGAGACAATTTGAAACGTATTACGAATGAAGTGATACTAGTGAATGAGGCCTGCATAAACCCTAAATCTATCGAGCACCTGCGTTTTATTGATAGATGTTATAATGAAGGTGTTATTCATTACAAAAGTTTTGGGATCGCGTCAGTTGTTTATATTACTGAAATTAACGAAGCCTGCGACTTATATAAGTCACAATGTTCATATTTAACACCAACTCTTTTTAGTTTTCCCTCAAGAATAATTGATATAGGATTCTTAGGAAAATGGTGGAATATTTATATTAAAACTGTTAATTATGATGTTAATATTTAACAATGTAGATAATTTGAACCTTTAAATTAAATATTTAAGTAACCCTTATCAGTTGTTTAGTATGTTATTTAAATAGATGTTATCAAAATGTTTCCAATTTCAAATCAATCATATTTTCCTTTTGTCCTAATTTTTAATCTGTTTGCTATAATTAATAAAATAAAATATTTTCATGCCATTCCCAATAGAGGGGTAGACAGATTTCGACAATTAAGTCTTCGACTAACCTTCCACCAAAGACAGTTTCGGGACAACATGACAGGTGGTGAACCCGTCGCCGTCTTTATGTCCAAGCCAACAATATGAATCGTACTTAGGTTTTCGAAAAAACCCATTGGTACGAGCCTGCAATCTGGGGATCTAACTTGAGTCTCTTGACTCAAATTCCAATCATCCAACCACTCTGCTATCATGACTTATGATTATTTAATAATTATCTTTGAAATTAAATTTAATTCTCCCAAAATATCTTAAGAAATATAATAAGTCCCGGAAATATCTTAAGTTGAAGATGGGTCGAAGGGACTTAAATGTCTAGATTAAACATCTGTCTACCCCTGTATTGGGAATTGTGTGAAGATATATATATATATATATATATATATATATATATATATATATATATATATATATATATATATATATATATAAATATATATATATATATATATATATATATATATATATATATATATATATATATATATATAAATATATATATATATATATATATATATATATATATATATATATATATATATAAATATATATATATATATTTAATTTAATTCTAATTCATAATATCTTCAAATATTTACTAGTCATAAAATATATACTTCACTCATTTTTTTTAATAGTTTAATTATTATATAATTACAATATAATGCTATATGTCATGACTGTCAACACAAGCTGGATGTGTACCGTATGCTCATCCTTTTTGTATGCGGGGCACAGAAGGTTATTGGTTATATCTAAATTGAATAATTATATATTGAATAATGCTTGTTAGGATCTGTAAAGGCACTAGTTACTTCACGAATTTGGGGGCTTAATGAGATGCAGGAGCATTTCAGTTACTCAAGTATTAAATGTCAGTAGTGCTTCTTTAGCCTGCCTGCATTCTGGGTGACTTGACATGAGCCATATGTGTTGTGACTTAGTGTGGTTCCATATCTGTGAAGGAAGCCAAAGGGTAGGGGGGACAATGGGTTCAACTGGAGAACCATCTGAACATATATTCTGTGGATATTCAAACCAATGTTTTATAAAATACAGCTCATCAAAAGCAACAGCTCAATAGACTGGATGTGTGGGACCCATAAAACTAGTGTAAAAGAAAAACAAGTTTGTTACTGAGGAATGTTTATATTTTGTTTCTTACTGATGATGTTACAATAATTGAATGTATAAAAACTAAGAACTTTTCACAAATCATGCAGGAATCTATTCTAAAACACAAATCTAAAAACAAAAATCACCACTAAGTGAACCCTGAAAATCTACAGTATACTCTTCTATAAACATTGAACACTATCCAGTAGTTTATTTAAAAAAATAACAAACATTCTGTGATTCAAAATATTTAGAACCTCTTTAAGGAAACATATAAATTTTTTCTTACTCCTTCATTTTTATTGCTAAAACAAAACAGGTTAATTCAAACTATTTAAAGACAGCTAAAATGTGAAATAAAAGATTTACAAGACATCAAAGGAAAAAAATTGAAAACAGTGAAAACTGAAAATAACTTAAAATATTTTAGTTATCCAAACATATTAGTTTATAAAATGTTAACAAAGTAAGCGTTTTCAAATATGAGCACAGAAATAAAAATTAATTTTTATTCTAAAAATATGTAGAAAATATAATTATTAAATAATAATTGATTTTTATTTAATCAAAATCATTCTCTAGTAAAAATAAAAAACCCTATATGTTGATTACAATGCATTTTCAAAAACAATTAACATCCAAAATTAAATCTAAACTAAGCTGTAACTGTCTAATGCGAGCTTTTCTCCAGTTTATTCTTTTACAATTATCAGGAACATCATTTAAGACACATATTTTTCTGCTGGTAAAGAGAATTATATTTTGAATTCTAAGAACATTGTAACTTTTGTAAATGGTTTATCTTCGATGAAACATGCATAATGTAATGTAAAAGCTAACAAAGTGGTCCAGCACGATTACTTATAATACAGAACATCCTTAATAAAAATTTTTAACAATGAACACCTCACAATTTGAACATGCTTATTAGAAAATCATGTTTCGTAAGGAAACAGCATATTTATTTTACATATAAACTAAGAGATATTAACATTCTTACAAATTGTGCATTAAAACAAAACATATGAACAGCTATAGTTAAGGTTTTCGCCCAGTATCCACTATCTTAAAACATGTTATCTAATACATTTTATGATACAAAATAATACCAGGAAGAAATTAAAATGTGCATAAATAATGTACATGAATAATTTACTTCTATCACAATATTTCAGACTTGGCTTATACATAGTAACAATCCCAAAGGAATTATTTTTTGAGTATATGAAAGCAAACAGTCATCACTAGAAAACCGATGAATGACATTGTGTTTATGCAAACACTCCAACACATATAATACAACAAACATTATATTAAAAAAAAATTGTAAGCATTAGTTGCAAAATGATTAGATTTATAAAAAAAAAACTTACTACAATTTTTAATTATGAACAACATTCAAACACAATATGTTAAAAAAAAACTAGAAAGAGTCCATTATTTCTTTAAGAAAATAAATAAAACACTGACCACAAATAAAATACTTCTAACCACAATGTTGAACACAAGACTTGATGTATTGCTGGTTTGTATGATTACAATAAGAACTACAATTATTATGTAATTATAGATGTGTCAACTACTTTTGAGAGAATAGTGATGTGGAAGGCAGTGTAGACCTCACAAAAGCAGGATATCTTGTGCATGAAATCCCAACCCAAACACGCCATCATAATCTTCTAAATCATCATCATCATCATCGTCCAAATAGTCAACATCATCATCATCATCTATGAAAACAACAAAATCAATACAAATTATCAAATTTATGTATTTAAAAAATAAATAAATATCTTCACGCAATTCCCAATACAGGGGTTGACAGAGGTCTTGTCTAGACAATTAAATCCCTTCGACAAACCTTGCACCAAAGAAATTTTCGGGACAATGTTACAGGTTGTGAGCCCGTCGCCGTCTTTATGTCCTAGCCAACGACGTAATTCGTACATAAGTTTTTGAAAAACCTATTGGTACGAGCCTGCCACCTGGGGCTCCAACTCGGGTCTTTTGACTCGAAATTCCAACCACCCAACCATTTGGCTATCGTGACTAAAATACAATTTATAATTTATTAAAATATAACTGTTTTGTAAATTATAAATTGTATTTAAGACTATAATGTAATACTTTATTTACAGAAAAAATTATGTTAATATTTACAATACTTATTAACTAAAAACTATTATAATCATAGAGCCCTATTCTTCATAGACATTCCACCAACAGAAGATGTGCAAATCTTTCAGAAATTTGTAGTTACGTGTTTCATAAGCTGGTAGAAACACAGTTGGTGTATATAGAGGCAAATGATACTACTATACTATTATTATATAGATACTTTTATCACAAATTTTGCATGATTAATTTTTCATATAGCCAAAGAAACCTACTTAATATATTATTGATCTAACAGAACCCCTCCCCCTTTCCCTCAACTTTCTGGATTATGAATGTCAAAACACAGCATTTTGTGATCAATTAACAACCTTACATCTTATAATTAATTAGAAATCATCATTAACTGATTGATCTGATGACCTGGTCTGTAGGATTGTGGTATTTACAACATAGACTAAATATTTATTCACTATACAATTGGGAATATTGTTGGAAATCACAATTAAGTTTTATTGTAAAATTATAAGTGTTAATATATAATAACAAAGAATATTAAAATTACCTTGCCCTAAGTACTCATCGAAGTCGTCTCGGTCGTACAAGTCGACGAAGGAATCATCAGAACCGTCTTCGAAGATTCGATCGACGAAGTCAGGGCGGAGGTGGGGATTACTTCTGTCTTCATCGATATTCACCGTGAGCAACTTGTGAGTCGGCAGCCCCTGGGGTTGAAAACTCGATTCAATATTACTTATATTTATGTTGTTTAGATAGTTTTAAAGACAGAGTTAAGAGTGTAACAGTAAACATTAAAAATTAATCATTTATAGAACAATTAAAAATTCCTGTCATAAACTAAGAATTCCCGTTTTTGGGACGTGGATTGTAGTAAGATACATAAAATTGTTATAAAGTACATATCCATGCATGTCTTCTATAACAGTATAAGTGATGTTACATAAATTATTTACAATTAATAAAATATGTTATTTCATTGTATAACAATTTCAACTCCACCCCTAACACTGTTATACAATAATATTATTGTTATTTATCTTCACACACAGTCCCCAATGGGGTAGAGAGAACAAATCGCCAAGTGTCACGGTCCTTACATATCTCTTTCGCTTCTTTCAGATTCATCATTTTCTTCATACATGCACGTCCAGGTATCCGAGTACTCTTGACCGTCCTCTTCGAGCAATTTGCTTACATGGTATTCGAAAGTTAGTCTCGTCCTACCTCGACCCCTTTTTAATATTAACTTTCGCGCTATATATTTTCTTCACCATTCGGTCTTCACTCATTCGCTCAATGTGCCCAAGCCATCCAAGCACGTTCTGATCAATTTTAATGATATAATGCCATATGTGATATATATGCCTACTATAATATAAAATAAATATAAGTATCTTCATGCAATTCCCAGTACAGGGGTAGACAGAGGTCTAGTCTAGACAATTAAGTCCCTTCAACCCACCTTCCACCTAACATATTTTCGGGACAACGTGACAGGTGGTGAGCCCGTCGCCGTCAAATGCGGTCTACTAAAATATAATTCTATAAACTTTAGAAATATCAAGTACAAGCTTTCATTTACCTCTAAATGTACGACTGATGTGCCCGCAAGCCTCAGTACAATTTGTCGGGGGTAATCATTGAGTGCGGCAAAGGCCGCCAACACTACTTCCTCCGACACGCTATCACAGCCACATGCATCGATTTCCTGAGAAAATGAAAGATCATGCTAATTAAACTAAATAAATATACAAATACTTTTAAAAACCTAGCAGAAATTAGTTGAGGATCTTCAAATGGCTGAACAGCTTTAGGATTTACGCTCAGATCACACTTTAAAAGTCTTCACTATAAGAGCTTATTTGTAACAAGAAAAAGACAACAAACATTTTTTTCATCATATATTCTCATACTAAAAGATATACTAGCTGACCCCGCAAACATTGTTTTGCCGTATAAAAAATAGGGATTGATCACAGAGGGTTGAAAATGTATCACTAATTATATATGTATTTATTTACATAATAGCAGATAACAATAATAGAGGTCTAGACAATTAAGTCGTTTCGACCCACCTTCCTCTGATAACATTCTTTAAGTTGTGATTCTTAGGGTGGTGAGCCCGTGGAGGTCTTTGACTTGGACATCGTCTATAGGTTTCGCTTTTAGTTGGGGATCGAACTCTGGTGTCTTGACTTGAAGTCCATTCACCCAACCACTCGCCTATCGCGATTTCAGAGCAATGCATATGATAATGTCCCGGTCTACTTATGACTTTATTTATATTTAAGCCACTTACTTTGGGATCGGAGCAATGTATGTGATGTTGTCACTATCAATATATGTATTTATTTATATTTAATCTTAACGTTAACAAAACCACGGTGCTGCATGACGTCCTTGAGCTATGTAAGTGCTATGTTTAGTGTCGAATAACTTAGAATATTGGTGTAGGTGCAAGTAAAACAGAGTTATAATTTCTGTAAGTTATTTTTTAGTCTACATAATCAAGTTAAATGTCTTGCAATAGTCATTAGTATTTTCAAACTAAACAAAAAGAATTTTTTTCTCTTATAAGTAAAACTTATAATCTGTATGGTAATTGATATTATCAAGATTTCGTTTTTGTCTCTTTCCCACTATGTACATCAAAAGGAACTTTTATCTAGATTTTAGTAGTTTTAACATGCTACGCATTTTCTCATAAATCGTGTTTCAAAGTCACGCGACTTAGCTACGTTACTTTAAGATTGAGAGCATAATGCATGTGTTGCCATCCCTGTCTATGTATGTATTTATTTACAACGCAATGCATGTGTTGTCGACCCTGTCTATGTATGTATTTATTTATAATGCAATGCATGTGTTGTCGTCCCTGTCTATGTATGTATTTATTTATAATGCAATGCATGTGTTGTCCCTGTCTGTATGTATTTATTTACAAAGCAAGACATGTGTTGTCGTTCCTGTCTATGAATGTATTTATTTACAATGCAATGCATGTGTTATCGTCCCTGTCTATGTATGTATTTATTTACAGTGCAATGCATGTGTTGTCGTCCCTGTCTATGTATGTATTAATTTACAACGCAATGCAAGTGTCGCCGTCCCTGTCTATTTATGTATTTATTTACAGTGCAATGCATGTGTTGTTGTCCCTATCGATCTATGTATATATTTATTTACAGTGCAATGCATGTGTAGTCGTCCCTGTCTATCTATATACACATTTACAACGTAATGCATGTGTTGTCCCTGTCTATCTATGTATTTATTTACAATGCAATGCATGTGTTTCTGTCCCTGTCTACCTATGTATATAATAACTATGCAATGCATGTGTTGCCATCCCTGTCTATGTATGTATTTATTTACAATGCAATGTATGTGTTGTCGTCCCTGTCTATGAATGTATTTATTTATAATGCAATGCATGTTGTCGTCCCTGTCTATCTATGTATGTATTTATTTATAATGCAATGCATGTGTTGTCCCTGTCTATGTATGTATTTATTTACAAAGCAAGACATGTGTTGTCGTTCCTGTCTATGAATGTATTTATTTACAATGCAATGCATGTGTTATCGTCCCTGTCTATGTATGTATTTATTTACAGTGCAATGCATGTGTTGTCGTCCCTGTCTATGTATGTATTAATTTACAACGCAATGCAAGTGTCGCCGTCCCTGTCTATTTATGTATTTATTTACAGTGCAATGCATGTGTTGTTGTCCCTATCGATCTATGTATATATTTATTTACAGTGCAATGCATGTGTAGTCGTCCCTGTCTATCTATATACACATTTACAACGTAATGCATGTGTTGTCCCTGTCTATCTATGTATTTATTTACAATGCAATGCATGTGTTTCTGTCCCTGTCTACCTATGTATATAATAACTATGCAATGCATGTGTCGCCGTCCCTGTCTATGTATGTATTTATTTACAATACAATGCATGTGTTGTCATTCCTATCTATGTATATATTTATTTACAAAACAATGCATGTGTTGTCGTCCCTGTCTATATATATTTTTATCTACAAAACAATAAATGTGTTGTTGTCCCTGTCTATGAATTACATTTTATTTATTTACAATGCAATGTATGTGTTGTCATATCGGTCTATGTATATATTTATTTACAAAGCATGTGTCGTCGTCCCTGTTTATGTATGTATTTATTTACAGTGCAATGCATGTGTTGTCGTCCCTATCTATCTATGTATATATTTATTTACAGTGCAATGCATGTGTCGCCGGCCCTGTCCATCTATGTATACATTAACAACGCAATGCATGTGTTACTGTCCCTGTCCATCTGTGCATACATTAACAACGCAATGCATGTGTCGCCGTCCCTGTCTACGTATATATACATTAACAGTACAATGCATGTGTCTCCGTCCCCGTCCGGCACTGCGCACCTGCAAGCGGCGGCAGGCGGCGAGGCAGAGCGCGAAGGGCTGCGCGGAGAGCGCGGCGCTGCCGCGCGCGGCGAGCGCGGCGAGCGCGGGCAGGCGCGCGGCGGCCGCCAGCCCGGCGTCGCCCAGCGCCGCCAGGTACGACACGTCCAGCCGCGCCAGCGCCGCGCAGCCGCGGCACACCGCCGACACGCCCTCGTCGCCCACGCCTGGAGCAGTACACCGGGGACGCTTTCTCACTAGTGTCTCGGGATGGGCAGAGCTCTAATGAATGTCTGTTCGATACAATTTTCATTGAAGGCTATTTGGGACATCAGTGATGGGCCCATCATGTCCAAGCCAATGGTACGATATATTTGTGAATACATATATAAACACTTATAAATAACATTTATATTCATGACACTCTAAGATTGAAGTCACGATAGCCGTGTGTCTGGGTGGTCGGAATTTCGAGACAAAAGACCCGAGTTCCCCTAGTACCTCAAGTGGCAGGCTCGTACCTATGGGTTTTTCAAAAACTTATGTACGAAGAAACCTGTCACGTTGTCCCGAAAATATCTTCGGTGGAAGAGGGGTCGAAGGAACATAATTGTCTAGACAAGACCTCTGTCTACACCTGTATTGGGAATTGCCTAAAGATATTTTTATTTATTTATTTACACCCTAAGACAGCGATAGACTCGCCATCTGTAACGTTGCCCAAATAGGTTTCAATGCAAGGTGTGTCAAAAGGACCTTATTGTCAAGACTTCAGTGGACAATGCATGAAGATAAAAAAAAATTAAGATAATAAGTCCAACATATAATAAAAATTTACCTGGATGAGGAAAACTTTTTCTTGAATTACAACACGAAACATTTAATGATTCTAACTTGAGGCATGACTGAGCTATTTGCTTTAATACACTATCAGTAATGTAAATGTTTCTACTCAAATTCAAAATCCGTAATTCCGTGAGTTGCGACAGTGATTCACAAAACGCGTCATTCTCTTGTGGTTTCGGGCCAGCATCTACAGATGTGTATTCACTTAAAGACAACTCTTCAAGTTTCGGCAGTTTGTTCAGTATTAAAGGAATTATTTTCCATGTTGTAACGGGACAAACGTCCAGTTTAAGAGTGGTAAGATTTGGCATTGCGTCTATTGTCGCGCTCAATACGGCTCCTTGAAGGCTGTAGCAATTGTAAAAAGCGAGTGAAGATAACTTCCGAGGGTTCGATGAGGTTAAGAAAAGTCCAGTAACATGGGTGTTATTCGCTACAGTCAAACTTTCTATGGGCGAATCACTTTTCACTATTTGGACTAGACTGGAATCTGTAAGCTGTAAAAGAAATTTTATCAAAAATCAAGTACTTACGCTTTCAATTTGGCAAAATCGTAATAAATACACAGCTATTTTGACCAATACTATTCATAAAATTTAAGTGTAACTTTTTTTACAAGCAAACTTCGCCGGTAGAGGCCCCGGTATTTTACTATGTGTGTAAAAAACATCGCCAAAACTATTGGCAAATATAATTTTATCAAATCGAATTATTTATTAAGATGTCTGTATTTTTAAGCATCATTTAAGATAAAAAAAACAACAACAATAGAACGATGTAAGGACAACACATCATTTGAGATAGATATTTTGCGGAAATGAATTATTAAATGATTACATCGCACCATTACGCATGCAAAACACATCACTTGGCATTTCTCAAAGTAGATGTGGGCATTCATTACATATTACTTACGCTTTTGTACGTAAACCCACAAGTAAGTCATTGTGTTTATGTAGAAAATAATCACATTATAGTAGGAGTTCAAACTTAAACTAAGCAGACACATGTTGAACGATAACTTATCAAAAACATGGGACAATTTTCGATTTTCATATTCTATCGAGATTTTATATCTAGTCCTCTGACTACCCCAGTGTTGGGAAACAGACTTTACTTTGGGAAGTATCCTGATGTGCTCCTTTATCTCATACCGTTATCTCCATTCCTTGTTCGTATTTCGAGGCACTCTGCTGGGTACCATCCAAATGTGGTCGATATTTCAACATTCACACTATGCACTTCTCATCGTCATTTAAATTGTCAATGGCCAGGGAATGGAATGTTCTTCCAGCGTCTGCATTCCTGAACACATACAACCTTAACCTCTTCAAGGTGTACATGATCTCATGAGTAAACTTGCTCTATCATCGACCTCATCTACTGCCTTCATACTCGAAGGAGGTAAAGAATTTACCCATTTTTTTTTTAATTAAAATATATCTTCCTCTTCTTTACAGCCTACCAAGAGTCCACTGCTGAACATAGGCAGTGAAAATTAAAATATATAAATTAAACATAAATGAAATAAAAATTAAAATATATAAGTAACAATATATTATATACTTAATTACCTTGTTACAGGATACAAAAGACAGTGTCTTCAATTGCTTGCAACCATAAATTAGAGGATTCCAATTTTTTGTGTGCATTCCAACTACCTGAAACATAAATTCAATAATTATAACAAAACAAAATGGAATGCGTAAGATGAATGGGTACCTTTTTGAAAATGGTAAAATATTGATTATGTTTTAGCATTTTCAAAAAGGTACCCATTGCATATGTATTTACACAGAGCATGAACATAATCTTTTCTTTTTTCATCCCCATTTTTACAGCTTGAACTCAGACAATACTTACTGCAGACAATACTTGTCAATTACTAAGGAATTCTGAAGGTCTCTTGACCTTCAGAATTCTCCAATCAGAACCATTCATTAATTTGGATTAATTGTCTGCTTTTCTACTATAGCTAACTTACTGCTACTATTTAACATGCTCATTACATCCAAAGAATAAAATATTGTAATTTTAACAGTGGTAGAGCCACACATTAGCTTTTGTTGTTGCATGAATGGGCTGACTCGACCGAGGAAGTACCTCGACCTCACAGAATACCGGCGTGAAGTAGAAGTCTAACAAACTTCTGCGTTTCGTCTGGTGAGTGCAGGTAACTGGTGGCCCACACAAACAGGGGGGCATTCTAAGGGAGGCAACGCATCTGCTAAGCCTCTGGTATTGCGGATGTTCATGGGCGGCGGTAATCACTTACCATCACGTGAGCCACCAGCTCGTTTGCCTCCCTTTTCCTATAAAAAAAAAAATACTAACCTTTAGCTCCTCTAAGTTAGGACAGAATTTGCCGACGGTGTGTGCAGTGCGGTCGTTAAGTGCTGACCAGTTGTGGTCAATATGAAGGCGAATAAGAGAACCGCCTAATCTTTGTAACACTCGTCTTAAAACGGCAGTTGTTAAGGTTACCGGTACATGTTGCCACCACGACGTTTTAAAGATACGGATACCTAGAATAAGGCAACATTCTGTGTCGTTACTTTTCATTAGAAATTAACAGGAATTATATGTATTATATACTTATACTGATAAGAGAAAGTGACAAAAACCAATGAGATCAGTAAATTATAAATTAAGTTTTCTTTCAATTTTCCTCTCCATTTCTGAAGTTAAATCATAGTAAGAACATAGTAAGCCACAATTACAAATATCACAAAACACTTACTTAGCAGATATTCTTGAATCATATTCTGCCATCTCTTGCTGACTCTCTCTGATCGAATAAGATCTCTAATTGGCACAAAACTTAACACGTGATTTAAACAATCTGTGTTAAGTATATCAAGAATATCATAACTTGCATCATTTCCATAAGCTTGTTGTTGCTCATCCTGCTGGACATTATCATCCTGTGAAAAGATTTCTGTAGTATTATTTTTAGATTTACTACAAATAAAATCATTTATATAATAAATAAACTTACATTTTGTTTATTAGTGTTCTTACTATCAATCTCAGTGGTATTTGGAGAAGATGTAGATACATCTGGAAAGAAAATGTTCTTGTGTAAGCCTCTGCTAGGAATATTTTACATTTGTATTATACATACAAACATTAGCATACAGGTGTCTTTATTAGCTACAACATAAGCACCATCAATTTTTTCCAAAACAAAAATCTTTTGTGTTTTTGTCATAAATTGTTCTGTAAAATGGATATATATCAGTAAAATTTGGTTCAGTAAAATCCATTAAAAATTACAAATTCCTGTTTGCATTAAACAAAAATTTATAGTAGTATCTCAGAAACTAATCAAATGGCTTGGCTTGGCTAATATTTTGTAATCAAATAAATTAAATTAAATATTTTCATGCAATTCCCAATACAGGGGTAGACAGAGGTATGTCTAGGCAATTAAGTCCGTTCGACCCACCTTCCACCGAAGATATTTTCGGAACAACGTGACAGGTGGTGAGCCCGTCGCCGTCTTTATGTCCAAGCCAATGATATGTAATCAAATAGCTTTGAACATTTCAAGTTTACAGATTTAATTACCAATCTTTCTGGTAATTATACTTTTAGAGTAAGAAAAACCTTATAAATTCTATGTTTCAACAACTTAAAGATGTCTTTCTTTGCGCCTTCAATCTGTTCCTACATTGAGTGATTTTCATGTCCATAAAAGTCCCGTGGAGACAAGGCCTTGTCTCCACTTTCTTTTCTTTGGATGTTCATACTGAAGTACATACATTGTTTTGTCTAACCTTTTATCATTACTAAAAATTATTATAGCAACATCTATTAACACTAAACACACTATCTTCTTAATATAGAATTTCCTCTTAAAATAATATTTTAGTAGATTTCTGTAGCAGTCTATTTTACACTTTACATTTACAGAAGTATGTACAGACAATATTAATTACATATCTGTGATATCAATTTATCATTAATAATTTTCAAAATCATAACATAAAAACTAATTTTTTATTTCATTATATGAATAAAAATTGCTATGCCATTAATGACAAAATGTGTGACACTATTATTGTATAATTGACAAGAATGAATAATTCTAATTCTAAAAAAAATCTAATTCTAATTGTAGGAATAAAATCAATGAGATTTGCGTTACTGCTCTCTAGCTAATTTAAATTTAAGAGAATTCATAATTTAATCCATACCATTTTGTTGTCCATCACACTGACTAGGCGATGAGTTATTAATTTCAAGTTTCGGACTTGGCTTCCAGCATACTCTGCCCTCAGCATCTTCAGCTGGTTGATGCCAGCTATCAGCAGGTGAAATCCTTAGATTTCGCCCTCTTAACTGTTTTTCATGATAAGGTGCTTGCAAGGCCCTGAAAATAATAAATTATACATTTATTCACATACCAGTTAGTGGTAGTATAAACTTAGAAAAGTGTTATCAAAAAAGGGACAAAAGATGTTATAAAAATAATTATTAGTGTGTTTTTAACTGCTTCACTAAAGACTAAACTTTTCTTGATAAAATAAAGGGAGATATACACTCAGCGTCACAAAAATCGCACCTCTCTGAGTTGGCGCGAAAAATGACTGTAATGGCTAGAAACGAATTATATTTATATAAATATTGGTATGTTTGAAATGGGTATTTGAATAGCTTTACATTATTAATAAAAAAATCATGAAATCATTAAAACATTTATCATTATAGAGCGTCAAAAATAAAAACTGTCAAATGCTCGTTAGTAAGGACGCTAGTTACACCACCTAAAAAGGGTATAAAAGGGTTGATCTGGATGAAATATGGGTCAGTCGTAATTTAGACTTTGTAGTGAACACACGTGAACAAGTAACCGAAGTAAGAACAAGTAAAGATGGACACCAGCCCTGAAGAAGCCGCTCAAGTGATTGCCCTATTGCAGTCGGGATGTGGCAGTGTGACGTTGCTCGACAGTTGAACCTGTCCCGTTTTTCAGTTCGACGGGTGTTCCAACGTTTTCAGCAGACTGGTGGTTATGTTAGAAAACCGGGATCTGGAAGAAAACGGTGCACATCAGAAAGAGATGACCGTTTCATCGTTACGACATCTTTACGAAACCGTTTTACAAATGCTGTTGAGTTGCACAACAGCTTCGATCAACTCGGAGAACATCTGAGAGTGTTTCTACGATAAGAAGAAGGTTACACGAAAAGAGTTTAACAGCCCATAGACCTGCTAAAGGTCCAAAACTTACTACACAGCATCGCAGAGATCGCCTAGAGTTTGCTTGCAATCATTGCGAGTGGACTCTAGAACAGTGGCGGACCGTACTCTTCTCTGATGAGACGAGGGTCTGTCTCTTTTGCAATGACAGATGTAGAGGGGTCTACAAAAGACAGGGGGAGAGGTTCACACAACCAGCTTCAAAGAATCCGAGGTATACGGGGGTGGCTCGTGGATGTTTTGGGGCGGCATATCCGTCGACGGGAAAACAGAACTTGTGTGCGTTTCCCGGATTCGGGGTGGCCATGGGCAAGGATCATTAAATGCTGGTCGGTTCATTACTGAAAGCCTAGAGGAACATGTGGTCCCATATGCTGGTTATGTTGGTGATGGATTCATGTTAATGCATGATAATGCTCGTTGCCACACCGCAGCTGTTGTACGGGATTATTTACAGGAGGTCGATATCCCTGTAATGCGTTGGCCAGCACAAAGTCCAGACCTTAACCCAATAGAACATTTCTGGGATGACCTAATACGGCATGTGCAAGCTCGAGATCCAGCTCCAACCAATCTTCAAGAGCTCCAAGATGCGGTACTTGATGAGTGGGAACAAATACCCCTAGAGGCTGTTGAGACCCTTATTAGGTCCATGAAAGATTGCATGGAAGCTGTTATCAAGGCAAGGGGGGGTAACACTAGGTTTAAAAATTTATTTTTTTTATTGAGTATTTTTTTTTAAATCAATAATTTTAAATTTGTATACCTTTTTCTTTAATTTCTCTTTCATCTCGTTATAAAAGTAAAATTCAATTAAAATTCCTGAAAGCCAATGAAATGATACCTTTCGAATGATACCCTCAAACCACAATATTGCTAGTGGCCTGTTATGTTAAAATAGTATTTATTGAGTATTTTTTTTTAAATCAATAATTTTAAATTTGTATACTTTTTTCTTTAATTTCTCTTTCATCTCGTTATAAAAGTAAAATTCAATTAAAATTCCTGAAAGCCAATGAAATGATACCTTTCGAATGATACCCTCAAACCACAATATTGCTAGTGGCCTGTTATTTAAAAAAAAATGTTAAAATAGTATTTAAATTAAGTGCGATTTTTTTGACGCCGAGTGTAGAACATTATACTGATTTTTTTAACATTAAATTTTTAACATCTAATTAAAAGCTTCAGGTAAATGACACAGGTTACAGCTAAT
Organism: Sericinus montela; assembly: GCA_029286605.1. Classification (NCBI taxonomy): domain Eukaryota; kingdom Metazoa; phylum Arthropoda; class Insecta; order Lepidoptera; family Papilionidae; genus Sericinus; species Sericinus montela. Next base: position 6,139,024 of record JAGSMR010000035.1, on the reverse strand, counting down.
TTTATACAATTCAAGTAAAGTGAAGTTGGCAACCACAAGTTTGTCACAAATAATTAATCCTAAATGAGTACTACTGATTTAGAATAAAATATCACTTCAAGAAATACAACAATAAAATCAGCTGAAAAGATACTTGGTATATAAGCTACTTACTTGTGTGCATCAGCTGGGTCACTAAATGTTACAAAAGCATATGTAGGTGTTGGAGTTCTGTTTGGTCCCTTTTCACCCATTCTAAGCCAACAGCTTTTAATAAATCCATATTGAGCAAATACACCAAAAAGTTCCGTACGCGTGGTCTAAAATACATTTTAAAAATTTCATAAAAACTTAAATAACAACAATGAATTAATAATGCATAAAAAATAAAATCATACTTTAGGAGGTAAGTTGGAAACATAAAGTTTCCTGATGGGTATGCCATCTTCTGTATGTGTTGGTACACTCCTTAGACCATAGGATGCTTCAAAGCTCGAACCTATAGCAACTAAAACGAACATATGATACAATGTTTTTGAATAACCTCTGAGCTATGAAATAACGGATACCAAAAATACATACAAAGCCCTCGACTAACGACGTGCAATATTTCTTGCTGAACAAATTCATCATCTTCAACGTCGAAAAACATAGTGTAGAGAAAAAATCAAATAGATAAGACTTCAAATGATAATTACTATTATAAGACAAACATGTCAGGATTAAAATAAAAGGAAACACGGAAAATTTTGTGTAAATATTCAGGAAAAATTGATATTAGCAAATGCAATCAACATACAATACAACGGTCGTGATTTTTTATTTTTTTACACCATCTATCAAAGACTATATAATCACTACAGACGTGATTAAATGTATTCAAAGACAATGTTACCAAGTCAAGACCTATCCAATTCGCCAAAAATTTTACGCAGAGTAGTCTTGATTCGCCTAAACTGATTTTGTAAACTTTCTTAACAGTAAGCATTCACCCTGATCTATCACTATTTTTCCAGTAAAAAAGAAAACTTTCTATTAAAAGTAGAAAAAAATTGATAGAGGTTTAGATACTTGAGTTTATTATATTTTCTACATTTACAGAAAAAATTATGTTAATATTTACAATACTTATTAACTAAAAACTATTATAATCGTAGAGGCCTACTCCTCGTGGCATTGTACCAATAACGCTGGCTGCATTTCCACGTTGAATGGCTAGACTTAACCTTTGAGCGAGAAAAGAACCAGCCCTCTTGTCACCAGCGGCAACGATAAGTCGCGGATACAATTCCTTTAGAAACTGCATCGCGCGGGGATCCCACGGACCGATTGTGGTGCAATATATTTTTTTCCATTGAGGAAATGCGAAAAACAAAATACTCTTTTCCTGTATACTGTGTGTTTGATGCTTAACTATTTGATGATAACTTTAAAATGTACTACTCAGTAAGACTTACTTACTGAGTAAGTAATAATAAATTCCAAAATTAAGATTTTATCTTTATTTTTAAAGTGATAAGAATTAGAATGGAACACTACAAAGAAGCTAGATGAAATATTTATCTAAATCTTATTCGTAAATATAAAAAATACTGGCGTCACGATAGCCGAGTGATTGGGTGTTCGGAATTTTTTTTGCCTCTGACATTATTGTTATGCAGGGACGTGTAATTAAAAAAAAGGCTACGTTACTTGCTGATAATATAGATGCATAAAAATGAAACGGTAAGGTTAAGGTTTAAGTTAAGGCGTAACAAACAAACTAAAGAGATCTCGACCCGTATCTTTCGTATTACTCAACCGATTTCAATAAGTCTTGCATCAGTTCAGAACCAAAATCCGTTCAGGGTTTGTAGCATCAATCTGGAACAAATAAGCAAAAAGACAAAAATTATAAAAATCTCTGTTTAGATCACAGGTATGAAATTTTCTTACAAATAATATCAATGTATAGACGACTCATTTATAATTTTGTAATAGCATAGACAGCAATTGATCCCATATTTCTGGAAAGATATTAGGGATTACAAATAACAGTATACCATAACAGTTGTTTGATATCTTTATAGAGTTTTTAGGGTCAACAATAAAGTAGTCATTATATACTCTTTGGTTGTTGTGGTTTCCTTATTGTTGCGGTTTGCTTGAAAAATTACTAACAAATACCTGGTAATTTTGTAAAATAAGGAGAATTCTATACAAAATACAGTAAATAGCTACTGGGCAAAAAATCTAGTGATTCTATTATCATTCATTATATTATAATATTAAGGTCGGCCAACAACGTTACAAGCAATTCCCTTTTTTCAATTATTTTTTTTATAAATTTTCCGGTGATTATGTTTCCCTGACTATACGCAAAAGTTAAAGATCATTTAAAAAATCAAGTGATAGTGAAAAGTCATATTTTTTCGGACTTTGAATTAAAAATGTCCGATTTGAAGAAAAGAAAAGGAAACAGTGTTGATAAAAATGTTGTAGAGGCTGCCAGTATTAAGGAAAAACAGTAAGAATACTTTCTAATAATAAAATAAAAGTGATATATCTTATTTATCGACCTCCGTGGATGAGTGGCGTACACTCCGGTTTTCAGGGTGTCCTCAGCTCTGAAGTCCCGACGATTTTAATTTAACTCATTTTACTGCGTATTCTCTTTTTCTATCAAATTATTTTTATTTTCTGAATGTTATTTTAAATCATCTGCATGTTCAACCCCTAGGCTGTGATGGTAAACACCACTACATTATTTTTTTCAGTTGTCAATGTTTATTTTTATTTCAAAGCAACTTTTCCAACATGACAGACATATGAAAGGCTGGGTCATTTGATCTTTTTAGTTTATAAAGTTTGGGTCCAGAGAAAGGTATTTTTGCCCATTTTTTTTTGTTTAGAAATTTTCTATCTTTGGTAAAGAAGTTCCATTATTGTTTTCTTTGTTTTCTGCCTAATAAATAACACTCAAGTCATAGCCTTTGTTGTTAACTATGATTTTTACTGTATCTATTTAAGTTCTTCTGTCTTTATAAATTTAAAGAGTAATCAAATGTATGTTGTGCATGTATAAAGAAAATGATGAATCTGAATGTAGCAATTGTGACAGTTAGCAATCTGTTCTGTCTGGCTACGCCGTCAGGGACTGTGCGTGAAGATAATCAAATATTGTTAGCATTGCTGGTCAAGGTAACCATATGAACTAGGTTCCAATATCTAATATAATTTTTTAATATCACTGAATTTATGTGAGACAAATAAAACAATTGTTATATATTAGAGTTATAGGCATAAAAATATTTATTTTACTACTTGTTAATTTCAGTTTCATACTGGTATATAAAAGAACAAAACAACAAGTTAGGAACACACACATTTTACACAGAAAATTATCTAAATAGTTAATACATTTAAGTAAGCAACCTCCCTCTCAAATCATTGTCCTGCACATGTTCTATGCATATAACTAAAAACTTATAATCCTTGATGTTTGCATGTTTTGAGATACATTTTAAAAATATTTACTAAAAATAAAATTTAATGTACTAAAATCTTATACATAGATAATGTATTTTACAGCTATAGTGGATAGGTGTGGAATAAGATTAGTACTTAGGGTTGTTTTATTTTGCTAGCTGCTAAAAACTTCTGGTATTTTTTTTTTTCAGAACAAAATCTAGTATACCACTCAGAGTCATTTCAAGAATAGTGGTTATAACTTCCCTTCTTATTGTTGTTTATTTTACATCGAAGGATGAAAAAATTATAACATTTGCCAAGCAATCAGAATTACTGGCAGGAAAGGGTCAGATAGTAGACTGTTCACTTGAATATATGAAAAAAATAGATAAATATGAAGGTTGCTTTCCAAAAGACTGTAAAAGGTTTGTCACAGATAAAGTAGTTTCAGAAAGAGAAGCTGAGGACCTGTTACAAATAGCAAAGAAAGGACTTAAACATGGCGGATCATCTGGTGGAGCATCCATTTTGGACCTAGATAGTGGTGCATTGTCTAAAGGAAAATATTTTATTGATATCTATAAGAAAAAAGAACTAAGAAATTTATTAGATGAGAATGATTTTAATGTTTTTAGGGTAAGAATTTGATGTTTGCATACCAGTAACATAAATTATTTTCATACATTTTCATTAATAACTTGATATTTTTTGTATTAGGTGGTCAAAGAAAAAATTAAGTATGCTATAGCACATCATTTTGGAGTGAACCCTGATAAAATTTACTTAACAAAGCCATCATTTTTTTCTGAAATCACCTCTAAAGATGCAGTTACAGTACATGATGAGTACTGGCATCCACATGTTGATGCAGTAAGTACCTGGGCTTATTATAAAAAAATTTGGTATAATATCATTATACCAATAATATCATTTTTTGCACATCAACAAGTGATGTGCAAAAAGTTTACTAATGCATATTGTATTTACTATTCAAATATCCACGGTATAGGTATATTAATGGTATATACCAAATATGGTAAGAAAATGGTAAGTATTTTAGTAGCTATCAAATCAGGTTGCTGACCCCAGCTGATCTCTTTGTGGCATCATTTCTGTTTCCACCTCAGAAACTCGCTAGTTGTAGATAATTCAGGAAATGACATCCTAAATCACTCTAAAGTCCTTCGGATTTCATATAATCATTTTATTTCAAAGCGAAACGAAGAGATTCGCAATATGGCAGGTTTGAAATGACCTTGTCTCAAAAATGGATAAGGGCGTGCTACGATGGTTTGGGCACGTTGAGCGAATGAGTGAAGACCGAATGGTGAAGAAAATATATAGCGCGAAAGTTAATATTAAAAGGTGTCGAGGTAGACCGAGACTAACTTTCGAAGACCATGTGAGCAAATTGCTCGAAGAGGGGAGGGTCAAGAGTACTCGGATACCTAGACGTGCATGTATGAAAAAGATGATGAATTTGAAAGAAGCGAAAGAAGTATGTAGGGATCGTGACACTTGGCGATCTGTTCTCTCTGGCTACCCCGTCAGGGATTGTGCGTGAAGATATGTATGTATGTATGTATTTTATTTCAAACAACAAGAAACATACCAGAGATGTCGCCACAAAGAGATCATATAAATATTTTTTTATTGGAGAAGGGTAGCTACGCCTTTCCTGCAGGAACTCATTGTCCGCTACATGTTCTATTTCAAATATTAGTCAGTTTAAAGTAATATCGTAAAGCATCACTACATTAAACTTATCAATTATGGAAGCTCAAAATTGATAAGTTTAATAAACTGCCCAGGAGTCAGTACCCCACAAAACTATTTCGCGCTAAATATCAATGCAACAATTGTTGTATTATTATGAACATAGCGAGCGTCTTTCGTGTGCTCGCAAGTGACTGACATAACCGATTTTCATGTACGTGCGAGGACATTGAGCGCAAATCAGCACCCCTCCGACATAGTTGTAGGTGATGGCTGCAGGTGATCAAGCCTTGAGCTCGTTTCGTTTGGCATCGAGCTAATTCGTGCGTACTTCCTCATACTCTAATACCTTAGTGCTCAAGGTCCGCCTCCACAGTGATCGGTCCGCAGCCATTGTCTCCCATTCCATCTAAGTTACATTTCTTCATGTGACGCATAAGTACATCTCTACCGCTGTAATTGGCCGCCTTATTTTCGCTTGCCATTATGCAGTTCAAAATAGAAGACACACTTTGCCACAGTAGTATCAGACATCCGGGAGACATGGCCACACAACTTCAGTTGTAGCTTCGTAAGATACGCCTCTATACCGCTGACATTAGCGCGTCGAAATACTTCCGTGTTTCCAACACGGTGCGACCATTGGGTGCTCATAATGTCGCGTAGACATCTAAGATGTAATCTATCCAATGTGCGGATATGCCTGCGGTATAAGAACCAAGTTTCAGAGGCATTAAGGAGGTTGGGCAGAACGACTGCCTCTTTATTTCCTAGTTGTCTCTTTATTTCCTTCACATGCCTACGCAACTCCGCACCAACTACTCCGATTGGATGTCATTGGCATGGTGGCTTAAAAGAAACCGATGCTTATGAATAGCCCCGGACAAAATTACGTCGTTATCGTGAAACCAATCCAGGTACACATTGGCTTTAATACCTAATGTTTCCGAGGCGGCGGAGACCATATAGGACGAGAGTGTTTGCCAGTTAGTAACAATTACCGTTCTCAAGGTTCAGCGACCTTAGAGTATTACCAATTAACTGACTATAAGTCTCAACCACTAATGTACTATGTAGTTTCCCAATGTCTAGGCGTTTAGGCTTCGTATTTTGGGATCTATAGGCGGGGTATAGACGGAATCTCAGTTTGGTGATTAATCAGGTGCCATTGTTTCGAACTCGTATGCATTCGTGTGGTCTTATACTTTGCTGCGAGCTGAACATGGAATTAGTTATAGAAAGTTGGAATTGGGCGCAAAGCATAAGCAAAAGTCGCACGTTGCTATTCATGTTCCCATGTTTTCCCAAGATTTTCGCCCATCAAAAGAACTAGCCCTCTAGGTGGAATCCTATTGAGGATATGCGTGACCTCCTCATAAAACTTGTCCTAGATGTCCTTATCCTCGTCCATGGTTGGCGCATATACGCTTATGACATCTAGATGATTCTCATTGGCCAGGTGTAAACGCAACGCATATCGGGTTACCACGTGGTAACCCGATATGTGAATAGGACACTACTCCAGTTTTCATACAATGTCATTTTTGATCGCGAAACCGACACCAGTCCTACTAGGCTCTGACGAAGGGGTACCTTTCCAAAAGAAAGTATTCCCGCTCAGTCGTCCAACCCTCTTCCCTTGTTCAGTCAGGTGTGTTTCACTGAGAGCAGCGCTATCCAGTAGCGCCGGTTTTCTCGGGACAGGAGAGCAGTTTTTCGAGGGCACAAGTATTTCTCGCGATCAAGAAGCTTCCAAGTAGCTAACGTCTTATTATGAGTTTTTAAGATCATCAGTCTATTCTTTTGTGTCTTTCGACCGCGTAAAGGTTGATGCGAAGACTGCCGCGAATACTACCTCTATGATATGATAGGGCTAAGCCTTTTTAGGACACCTTCTGGTTCTAGTTCTCTCCCCGGATTGGGTAAAGCAGGGCCTGTCTGAATAGAGCTGCTTTGTCACTCAGGGTGCTGCCGAATCACAATGTCAGTCCTGTGCAGTGCAAAGCGACTACTCTTCCTTAGCCACCAGCGTGTAGGCATCTGACAAAGCTAGGTTGCATCACACACAGACTCTACCTCTGCCCATCGCCACTGGTGACATTAAAAATGTCAGTGTTCGCGCTAACACAGATAGTGCCCTTGCCCCTGCCCCTGCCAATCTGAATCCAGTGGAACGGGGGACCGCTACAAACAGAGAGAGGTAGGGACGTGGTCGTTAGCGAGACCTCTAACACCAATATTAGCTGGTCTTGTGACTGGCCGGAATTGCCAGTCGGTGTTGGCTTCCGCCTTATTGGATGGTTGTGAGGGAAAAGGGAAATTGGATACTACATGACAGCAGAAGCTAGAGCAGTTCGGGGTCGCAAACCCGTAGTGATTTCTACAGTACTGGACAGATAGCTGAAGGAAGCACCCTCTTTAGTATGAACAATTAATAGAGTGGCAGAGTAATCGCGGGCTAGGCTAGGAGGCATTAGTCCTTGAGGTTGACAATGTATCAGTTCGTACCTTCGCCTTGTGAAATCGCCCGGCAGGTCGTCAGCTGCCGTAGCCACTTACGATTAGAAAAAAGTTGTGCGACTTGATTTTATTAAATGATAAAATCCTTAAACAACTACTTGTCTTGGGTCTTCTTTGTTGTCCCACCTACTAGAAACTATGAAAAAAAGACGTCATTATTACGAAAAAAATTGTACTTCAAAATTTCCGAAGTTAAGCTGTATACGTTCTTTAGTTGGATATTTTTATGCTTTATTTATTAGCATTATTTATCACGACTATCGGGATAATTAATACCTGCTCAAGTTTCTAAGAAGTTATTTCCTTCGTTTGTTGCGATTAGCTTGCACAGCAGCGTGCAGCGGTGTACACCTCAGAGTTTAGATTGTCGTATCGGAGTATACTATTGCTTTACGAAGGGAGTTTTCTAAAATCTTTACTTAGCATTCCAAGTATCATCATATGAATTTTAGGTCTAGTAGATTTCTGTCTTTTAGTGCAGCAGCAAACCGCTTTACTATACCATGATAATGAATAGTAAGTCAATGGTATTACTTATTCAGTGAATTATTACGCTCTTCAGTCTCAGATAGGCTTTTCAGACAGACCAGTTTGTCAACATTGGTGGAAATTCGTAATATCTGGCTACCGAAAATTGTACACACACAATTGTGGGTTGGCATCATTACTACCTTAAATCTTTATAATAAATGAGATTAAAACCCGTGCCCCGCGCCTTTTTTCCCCAATCCGTAGCAAGGTTTAGCTTATAGAAAAAAGTAAGAAATTTATGTACTTAAGAGCTTTGCATTCAAAGTTAATCTAAATAGACTATATGTGTCATTAACTTTTAATTGAAAATTCGTCTACAATCGAAATACATGAATTCAAACTCTTAGACTAGTCGTTGGTCTGAGAACACGGAACATTGATGTCAATATGGACTCCTAATTCTGGTTAGGTGTAGCACTGGCTTTATCCTCCAAATTTTGTCTTATTACATTTTGTAAACCTCAGGTTTGAGTCTCGGCTTGCCATTTATCGTGCGCAATCAAGCCAATTTTATAGGCGACCACCTTTTCACAAAAACATTTCAGTTAGGCCTGAATACGAGACTCCAAGTTAGACTGTGATTGATGAGGAATTGTATTAACGTTTTTAAACGATGATTCGCTTATTCACTTTACTGTTGTGGGCATAAAAATGTTGTTTAAAGAAAATTCGCAGTTTTTTATCATACGAATGATGACGAAGGTTGGGTGAGAGGACAAGTTCTAATTTTGAATATCCAATGGCAATAACATACATTGAATATCATTCATGACCTTTCAAATCACTAAGACAGATTTGCTTTTTCAGGATACTTACAAGTCATTTCATTATACTACACTGGTATATTTAAATGATTACAACATTGACTTCAAAGGAGGAAGATTCTTTTTTGTGGAAGATAAGCATAATAAAACTATAGAGCCAAGAAAAGCTCGATTGAGCATCTTTACAAGTGGTGCTGAAAATTTACACTTTGTTGAAAAAGTTAAGTCGGGAACAAGATACGCGATGACTATATCATTTACATGCGACAAGAACCATTCTATTGAAGATCCAAATATTAATAAATATGTCGATTAACATTCCAAAATGCGTTAATTTTTATTGCTATCCTGATGATATGTTTGTGAATGCAATGAAACAACCGCTGTATTGTAACACTCGTTTATTACTGGTTGGATGACCGTACTACACACCCTCCCCACTTAATTTTGGAATCTGGTAACAAGGTTTCTTAATTAAATACATTTACATTTTTTTCTACATACACTTTACAACTAACAGTAACTATTAACAATAATTAGCCAACTTGATCGATCTCTGCGTAACTATAATTAACATTCGCTACTTAAAAATACTTTTTATAATCCACCCTGGTCTTATACGTTTCGGGCGTGTGGCTAAAAGAGGCAATGTTGGCGGTACATGGGAATCGCCAATTGTGGACGGCACAGCCTCCGTTTCTGCCATAGGCCTTTCCACGGGGGCAATGCTGTCCCTCTCATACTCCCTGGTCTCAGACACTTACTTCTTCTGCCTCACCGTGGTCAGATGAACCAAGATTCGGCGCTCCAGTATTCGAGGGCGATTGCAGCTCACCCGTCTGCATATTCATAGCCTGTTGCATACTTTACTTATATACGGAAACATAGGCTGTTGCGCGGGAGGGTGTGCATTTACAGTAGCCGGCGACGTGGAGGGGCAACGAGTCTCCTGAGCAGCGACAATATCGTCGCGGCTACTGTCTGAACCCGTATGTCTAATAATTTGATCCACATGTCTAATGCACCAAACCTCATGTCCCTAATATGAATTCTATACATTTTATTTCCTATTTTTTTTCCTTTATTTTACCTAACTGCCAAGATTCTTTTCGTGCACTGTACCATCGGGTCCAAACGATATCGCCGATTTCAAAAGACCTTTTTCCGGCTGCCGTAAGTGAATTAGAATTATGATTTTTTAAGGGTAAAATCAAATCGAGACGCGACCGCAAATTTCTGCCGAACATTAACTTTTACGGCGTTTCACCCGTGGTACAATGCACGATATTTCTATAGTTAAATAGGTACCCTAATAACACGTCATGACCTTTGTGCAAAGGTAAATTGTCAATTAATATACATTTTAACATTTTTTTACATGTTCTTACTGAATTTTCAGCTTGGCCGTTACTTGGCGGATGGTAAATGGGTAACGTCATGTATTTTATGCCATTAGATGAACAAAATGTCTGAAACTCGAGTGAATTAATTTTTACATCGTTGTCGGACACTAAAACATTTGGTATTCCAAAATTAGAGAAAACGCCTTTTAATTTTGTTATTAAAGCATTAGATGAGGTTCCGTTATGCATGTATAGGCATTCTAACCACTTACTGTAGGAGTCGACGATTACCAGATATACCCTCTGCCGTACAGCCATGTAATCAATGTGCACTCGTTGCCCTGGCGCGGCGGAGGGAGGCCAGGGCGCGGTGGGGCGGCCCGCACGCTTGCGTACGTCGCACATGATCCGATCCAGCGTTCGATGTCCCGGTCAATACCGGGCCACCACATACTACTTCTAGCGTTACATTTAGTTTTGGTTATTCCTAAATGAGAATCATGAAGCTCGCGTAACATTCTATCTCTCAACCCGAGTGGTATAACAATCCTATGTCCCCTAAAAAGACAACCATTCTCATATTGTAAATCTTGCAACGAAAATAAGGTAAAATTTATTTACATTTTAATTTACGCGGCCAAACATGTTGCATATTAAGCACGGTTTTAAGCGTCCTATCTCGCAACGTCGCGGGCCGAAGTGGCCGGCGATGACGCATCGAGAAACCTAACTGCATAATGAGTGTCAATATCGTTTGTATCTATATCGTTCGACGACTGTGAGCGTGTGAGAAGTAATCGGCCACAATGTTATTTCCGCTAGATACATATTGTACGACATAGTTATAAGCGGACAATATAACTGTGTATCGCTGCAGTCTTAGCGCAGTAGTAACAGGAATACCTGTTTTAGGATTAAAAATAGATACCAATGGTCTGTGGTCGGATTTCAGGATAATAGGATCTTCGCGACCGTACAAATATTGATGAAAGCGTCGGACCCCGAAGATAATGGCCGTCGCTTCCTTCTGTATCTGGCTATAGTTTCGTTCACTACTCGAAAGCGAACGAGATGCATACGCCAGCGGGCGTTCGATGCCGTCCTCCGCCCGTTGCGAGAGCACGGCGCCGGGGCTGGCGGAAATGAGCCATCACGCGTTCTGACGCCAGTTCGCGCCGTATCGCTGCGACGCTTTGTCGCTGCCGTTTTCCCCATTCCCATTTTGCATCTTTACGTAATAGCTCGTGTAGAGGACTCAGTACAGAAGAGGCGTTTGGAATAAAATTTCTATAGTAGTTGACTACTCCTAGAAATCTTTTAACTTCGCTGACGTTATTTGGTTCCGGTGCACTAAGAATGGCTTGTACTTTATCCGGACAAGTCCTTAATCCCGTTTTACTAATCACGTAACCCAAATACCTGACGCTTTCTCTGAAAAATTGACATTTGTCTTTTTGTAAACGTAGACCTGCCTTACATAGTCTATCTAGGACTTTACTTAGCCGCTGCATGTGGGAATTTCTATCGGGGCCCGTGACACAAATGTCATCAAGCCATATGCTTACCCCGTCTATTCCTGATAAGAGTGTCTCCATGCTCCTTTGAAAAATAGCTGGACCACTAGAAAGGACGTACACTAACCTAGGGTATTTAAAAAGTCCTTTATTGTCGTGAGCTCCTGAGACGCGTCATCTAGGACGAACTGGTTGTAAGCGTTTTTCAATTCAATTTTACTATAGTGCTCACCCCCTCCATTTTTGGCAAAAACATCTTCAAATCGAGGCAGCGGATTTTTTTCTATTATGAGATCCTTATTTAATGTAATAGAAAAATCACCTGCGATTTTAACTTGGCCATTATCTTTTAAAACTGGCACAATGGGGGTGGCGTATTGAGAATAATTAATAGGAACGAGGGTACCCAAGTGCACTAAACGGTTTAGCTCTTGTTCGACTTTATCTCTGAGGGCAAAGGGTACAGTACGCGACTTAAAAAATTTAGGCACAGCATTCGCCTTTAACTGCAAACTGACTTTAAAGTTATTAAATGCGCCCAACTCGTCACAACACAACGCCGAATTTATTTAATAACTCATGCAATTCGGAAAAAAGTCACGATAGCCGAGTGGTTGGGTGGTCGGAATTTCGAGTCGAGAGACCCGAGTTCGATCCCCAAGTGGCAGGCTCGTACCAATGAGTTTTTCAAAAACTTACGTACGAAATATATCGTTGGCTTGGACAGAAAGGCGGCGACAGGCTCACCACGTGTCACGTTGTCCCGAAAATATCTTCGGTGGAAGGTGGGTCGAAGGGACTTAATTGTCTAGACTCGACCTCTGTCTACCCCTGTATTGGGAATTGCGTGAAGATATTTTTAATTTTTTTTTATTATATTTTATACGCAATTCGGAATCGTTTCTTATGTAATTTAATTTAGTAGTAATCACAAAATTAAAGGCGGTCATGAAATCCCTACCTAGTATAGGGGGTCCCCATTTTTGACAACAAAATATCTAATCAATTTTGTACTGTTATTGTAACTAGTTTCTACAGTAATATAACCTAATGGATCAATCTAGTGTCCGTTATATAAGGACATTTTTCAGAACTACTACGCAATGAATAATTTAAGAACTTTTCCTTATATGTATTATAAGAAATCACACTTTTACTCGATCCTGAATCAAGCTCCATTGTCATACATTGATTCCCTATTATTACATCAATTGAAATGGGCTTATCAGTCACATACCTCAAATTAAAATTGTAGCACTCCTCACAATACGTGTCCTTGACCTGCTCTGGTTCGCTTACCGACTCGATATGGTATATCCGCGATCTATTGACACTATCGCACACTTTCTTTAAATGACCTTTTTCACCGCACTTTTGACATTTATAACTTTTATATCGGCACATCACTTTGGTGGTTCTTCAAGCCACAGAACGAACAACGAGAAAAATCTCTCGGTTGATCGCGACCTGCTGATGTCCTGCTAGCATTAGGACGCCATATAACCAAGCCGCTGTCTCCTTAACCTTGAAATTTCGCTCGGTATACCGGTTCCTCCTTAATTGGAGCATGTTCGCTGGTGAATAACATAACCTTCGCCTGCCCGGCATACGCCACCTGCTCCGCTAGCTCCATAGCTCCTGACAGTGTCAATGTGGACGGGTCTTGTTCGAACAACTTATCTTGTTCCGGGCCAGGCCGAGGACGAAACGATGTCTTAAATTCGTTTCCAAGGCAGTGCCGAAGTCACAATTGCTTGCGAGACCTCTCAATCGCGCTGTCCAGTCTCCCAATGATTCGCCTGGATTTCTGTTGCCCCAAAAAGTTTTGCTTTATCCACAAATGAGCTTTTTTTTGGCTTGAAATGACCGTCGAGTAATTTAACGAGGTTCGAGTAACTCAGAGATTCTAAGTCTTGCGGGTACGCTAAGTTTCCTACCAAGCGATACGTTTCATCCGTAACATGGGTGAGAAGAATTCCACTTTTGTTCACTTCTTCGACGCGATTTATCTTCGCAAACCGAGGTAGTCTGCTTTTGAAAATTGACCATTCACTTGATTTATGGTCAAAAATAGGCAGATTTCCCAGATAAGCCATTTTTTTTAAATTTTGGGTACTCTTACTTCGTCGCCAATGATATGTTTGTGAATGCAATGAAACAACCGCTGTCTTGTAACACTCGTTTATTACTACTTATCCTCTTCAAACTATATACATAAAATATTAAGAATTTTGAAAATGAAAGCAAACATGGGGAAAAGTTTTTTTTAGCCCTTTGCACTAAATTCTCAATAGATGAAACATTAAGAAAAATACTAATAAGCACTATATACTTATGCAGTGGACATTGACGCTAATATATACATATAAATAAAATTAGAGTGTTTGTAATATTGAAATGATAGTTTCTTACTATAGGGTATATACACCAAAATAACATTTTTTTACACTTTTTGTCTGTCTGTTTGTTCCCGTTAATCTCTGAAACAACTGGACCAATTTTAACAGGACTCACTGGCAGATAGCTAATGTTATATGGAGTAACATAGTAGCCTATGCTACTCCTTCGCCTTCATTTCAATATCGAACGCCGTATTTCGCGATATTCCCTTGAGGTTCTCTTTTCATTTTGCTCTTGTCATGCGCTGTGGATATGTCGAAGTATATACTTATCATTCAGTGTAACTGTGGGCATTTTTCGCTCTAAACGTAAATGTGTATTATTCAATAACAAAATTACTTTGCACTAAAATAAACTTCTTTTGGGAGTTTACCTTTACTTTAGTATGTTTCACTTTTTCTACGTAGTGTCGGGTCTGGGTGTTTGTGGTCACTACGGTGTTTCCGATTCCATAACACAAGTACTTTAGGATCAGAGCAATGTATGTGATATCCCTGTCTATGTATTTATTATTATTACTATGACTAAGAAACATTGTATATCCGATGTCACCGCAATGTAGTGTACAATTTGCGAAAATGCCTTCTCTCAAATAGGCGGAAATCATGTCTTTCTCAGTCGATGTTTTAAATTTCTCATTGTATATCACATATTTATAATTTACATATGAAAATAAATATCAGTATGTTATACGATAAAACCCAAATGGAATATTTTAATGCTTATATATAGCAGTATGATAATTTTATATATATATATATATATATATATATATATATATATATATATATATATATATATATATATATATATATATATATATATATATATATATATATATATATATATATATATATATATATATATATATATATACGTCAAGACTGCTCCCAATAAAGTTTCCTTTAAAAGGTTGCTCAGAAAGCATTTATGTGACTCAAATTTATTTTGCAAATAACGTTCTGTGTTGTTCACCTGACTTATGTATGTATATATATGTATATGTGTATATGTATGTGTATATATGATTGTATATATATATAAAAATAAATAAATAAATATCTTCACGCAATTCCCAATACAGGGGTAGACAGAGGTCAAGTCTAGACAATTAAGTCCCTTTGACCCACCTTCCACCGAAGATATTTTCGGGACAACGTGACAGGTGGTGAGCCCGTCGCCGTCTTCATGTCCAAGCAAACGATGAAGTTCGTACATATGTTTTTGAAAAACTCATTGGTACTGCCACCTGGGGATCGAACTCGGGTCTCTCGACTCGAAATTCCGACCACCCAACAACTCGGCTATCGTGACTTTTTTGTGACCGGATAACACACATCTGCATAATGAATTATGGGTAATATTAAGGTATAAACCAGCGTGAGCTTTGTTTTAAAAGGTAAAAAATTTTTAAGACGACCAAGGGAACGCAGAGTGGCAGTTACTTTACGAGAGACCTCTGCCACCTGAGTCTCCCAAATCATACTCTGATCCATGTGAAGGCCAAGATTTTTTACGGAACTTGAGAATGGAATTAATGTTCCATTGCAAAGTAGGGGAGAAAGGCTGCCGTAATCAACCTTGGCCAACAACTTTGGGCTACCCATAATTTGCCTTTGCCTTTCATTTGCCTTTGCCTTGCATTGCCTTACATTTAGACGGATTTACAGAAATCCCATGTCTATGTGACCAGTTACTGATGGCTTTAAGGTTATCATTACGATTTTTAACAAAGTAGTCAAGTTGATTTAAATTTGACTGCACATAGAGTTGGAAATCATCAGCATACAGATGGTACGGACAATTGACAATTGAAGTGATAGAGTTTACAAATAAAGAAAACATGATAGGAGACAGAATACCGCCTTGCGGCACACCGCTGTCAATGTCAGCCCAGGAAGAGAACTGTTGTCCTACACGAACTGACTGCCGGCGGCCACGAAGATAGGATGAGAACCAATCCAAAGCAGGAGAAGAAAACCTAAGATACTTTAACAAGGAAATGAGGATGTCGTGGTCAACTGTGTTAAAAGCATTAGAAAAGTCTACAAGCACCACCACAGTTAGCTTCTGTTCATCCATAGCTTTTCTTATATCATCGGTGACCTTGATTAAAACTGTGGTAGTACTGTGACCTGGACGGAACCCAGATTGAAAAACATTCAATAGGTTATGTTTAATCAAAAACTCAGAAATTTGCTTGTGAACACAGGCCTCTAAAATTTTAGACAAATAAGGTAAAATAGAAATAGGACGGAAGTTATTAGGTGACGATGGATTTGGAATCTTTGGAAGTGGTAGTACAAAGGCTTTCTTCTACAAAGTTGGGTACTGGCCAGAATCTAATGAGTAATTTACAATGTGTGTAATTACTGGTAGCAGACTTTCTAAAATCAAGGACACCATTAATTTGCTAACTTCATCAGTGCCAACTGTTTTGGATTTGATTGATAACACAGCTTTATTAATTTCTTCCATATTTACTGGTGAGAACTGAAAGTGTGGAAATTGAAGAGGAGGCAAAGAATTGATGGAAGCTATAGTCTGTGAGCGAACCGTGGGATCCATTGCAGAAGTAGAAACAAAATGACGATTTAAATCATTTAAAGAAAATGATGGACCACAGTCTGCTGAAACAGGATTGCAGAAACCAAGTGTTTTAAGAAATTTCCACACATCAGCTGAGGAAGAGTTAATAATGTTGTCATGGATATATCGGCGTTTGGCGTTCCGTACCATCTGATTGCATGTGTTTCTTAATAATTTAAAACGGGACCAATTTTCTTCAGTGCGATTTTTTTTTAATTTCTGGAAAGCACCATCTCTCCTTGACATTGCCACTTGTACGCCCTTGGTCATCCAGGGAGCGGGAGGACGCTTTAATCTTACACGATGTACGGGTGCATGGATATTATACAAATCAAGGACTAATTCGTTCAGAAACGTGACTTTCTCATCTATAGCAGTCGAAGCCATGAAAGGTGCTAAATCAATCAAAGCTGCGTCTCTCCTAAGTTTGTCAATATCAATTCTAGTAAAATTACGCAAGTGTAAGATAACTGGTTTATGTTTAACGGGTTTTATTTTATAAGAGCAATAGATAAGATCGTGTCGTGAAAAATAAGGTGCAAAAATTTGTCCATATGTACACGATCGGGGGAGGCTACAACGGTTTGGTCAATCCAAGAATCACTAGTGTCAACATTGTGATGTGTTGCCTCTATAGGGAGTATATGAAAATCGACAGACTCAAAGATTGACCGAAGTTTTTGAGATCGAGAATTAATTCTCAGTAAATCAGTGTTAAAATCACCCATTATTATACAGTGTGTTGAGCTGAGCGAGGGTTTCAGCCAACTTTCCCGAGACCCGAGTTCGATCCCCAGGTGGCAGTACCAATGAGTTTTTCAAAAACATATGTACGAACTTCATCGTTTGCTTGGACATGAAGACGGCGACGGGCTCACCACCTGTCACGTTGTCCCGAAAATATCTTCGGTGGAAGATGGGTCAAAGGGACTTAATTGTCTAGACTAGACCTCTGTCTACCCTTGTATTGCGAATTGCGTGAAGATATTTATTTTATTTATTATTCATTGGTTAATAGTTATATTACTATATCAAGATAGTATATATACGATCGTTGCTTAGTTGTGTATATACTCTTTGTTATATAATATCTATGGTATTGTGATTGGTTGTTTTGTTTTCCGAATAATCACAAATAAAAACATATTCATGTGACATATTTACTTTCCTTTTGCAAAAGAAAAAAAAAACAAAACTATACATATAGAACATTTTTTATTTAATCTGACAAAATTCTAGTGCAACACCGTTTTTCGAATTGTAAAATTATCTGTTTGATTTATACGTAAGTAATTGCGTGTTATTTTTAAAGTTTTGCTTTCACAGTATATTTTTACTTATAGAGTGTGTATGATTTTAGCTAGTGAAAAATGGAAGTACACAATATTGACCACAGTGATTCTGATTCTGGAGAAAGTTGGACAATTCTTGAGAATGCACCCATGTATGCGGAAGATGCGCCCGAATTTACAGAAAATCCAAGTGAAAGGTAAATAAAATTGTTTTAAGTTTGAATTTATCGGCGCATTTTTATACATTGAAGAGTTTATCATTGCTGTACTATAGTTTAAAATGCCTTTTCTCAACAGAGGAACATTTGGCCTAACGTAGAAAAGGACAGAGAAATAATTTCTATGCAAAATTCCGTATCAAGCTGTGAGCTCAAGTAAAATAATTATTAAATTAGTAGTAAAAAAAATAAAAAATCTCTCAATTTCAGCGAAAAAGTTTTAAATCAAAAAAAATTGCAAAGGAAAGAAATTAAATCGAAAATTTTCTAAAAATCTATTTAAATTCTTTAAGTAGTCAAAGTACCTTAGATACAACAAAATTGAAGATATATCACGTAGAAATCCCTAGAAATGATAGAAAATAGCCTAACGGACTAAACTTTCATTAGTAATAACTATTTTATTCACCATTATAGTAATTCATAATATATCTTCTTTTATTTCAGGCAAATTACTTCAAACAATGATAAAGATGATGATACAGATGGTATTTCAATTATAAGTGATAGTGACCACGAAAGCACCATAGTTTCTAAAAATATAAATGAAACTTACATAACAGAAGAAAACACTGAAACACAAACATCCACACATATTCCTGTGTCTCCATATATCACAAATATTTCTGAAAATATTAAGTTAAATGAATCTGTAAGGGTAGAGGATGACTTTCTGGTGGATAGCAATGGAAAACTGAAAACTTATGTTCACAGAAGAAACAAAAGACTAAGTACTGTGCTCAACATAATCATGCTAGGAAGTGTTATTACAGCTGCTGGTGTGGCAATTGGCCATATGTGGGGTGCTAAAAATGACTGCACTCTGCAATCCATGCCATCAGTAAATAAAATTTTATCAAATTTGTATAAGTTGCAGGAAGAAAATGCTTATTTACGAAATAAACTGAAAGAGTTGACATTACTAGGCAATTTTCAAATGCAACAACAGAAGTTGCCTGAAAAACAAAGGTGTAAAAAAGTTTTTGAGGAACCTCTAAACAGCAAAAATACAAATAAACATATAAAATGCCTTGACGTCAAAAATAATGAGAATGAAAAATTTCTTGAAACAAATTTAGTAGAAGAACCTGCATTTGCAAAAGAATTTTTGAATGATTTAAACAAACTTAAAAATGTGTACCAACAAAACAAAAGCTGGTTGGATGAGGAAATTTCTAGAAGACTAAAACATGAAGAACAGAAGTTAAAAGGTGTTAAAAATTTGGAAAATTTCAAGAAGCAAAAAAAAGACAGTAAACCATTGACGTTGGACGAAAATAAATTGCCACTTATTGAAGAAAAGATTGACATGTTTTTAACTACTAAACATGACACACTTTTACCCAAAAAGAATCATGAAGAATTACTTACAGACAAAAGAATTTCATATGCAGATTCACTTAAAACGGTGCAGCACAATAAAAATATTCAAAAACGGGAAATCTACAAGAAATTGGATAATCAATTCATTGAGAATATTAGCAAGAAGAAGCTAAAGAAAAGTTTTAATCCTGAGACTGTCATAAGTGAGGAAGAAATAAAAAAAGATGATAGATATAATTGCCATAAATGTAAGAAAGATAAATGGCATAAAAAACAAAAGAGGAAGAACAGACAGGCACTATATGAATTAAACCTACTGAACAATGAAGTAAAACAAAAAATTGATAATTTGGACAATTTCAAAGATGATGAGAATATTGATATGGGACACAACAAAAATAAAGATATACATGTTGTGGAGAATTTACCTACCTGGGATGAAAAAAGAGTAAAACTAAGAAAAGAGTCTAGAAAAAAACTTGAACAAGAATTATTTGGAGAAGTAAGTCACAATGATTCTGGATGGTACTTTCGACGTGTGAAAAGACGCGAACAATGTCGAGCCAAGGCAAATAATGTTACCCACAAAAAAGCTTCCAAACTTAATATGAATTTTAAAACTAAGTACTAAATATGCTTTACTCGTTATCTATCTGCCATTTCTGGCTCTTGTTTCTCCTCGAAATTTTTTTCCTCAAATATTTTATGGTGATTCTTATTTTTCATTTGACTAATGTCAACCAATTACCACAATTATTAAATTTTTATCTGAATAAACATGATTTGTGAAAAAATGCAGTATTTTATGCTGGTGCTTGGTCATTTTGTGTGGAGATTATAGCAAAAATTAGGTTAAACCTATTGTTCTTTCAAGCTGTAGTGCCCTAGAAGATATTTATAAAAAAAAAAACAGCGGCTTATATCAAGAACATTTAATTCAAATTTTACAGTATTTATTTACACTTGCCCTTATGGATTCTATCATCCAGTGATACTCTATGTTTACCAAATTGTAAGTAATAAATATAATGCAAATAGAACAGAGTTTTATTTTATAATATCTTTTTTAAATATTGACTACTTCAGAAATCGGAATTTTATAATAGTAGATACATCATAATAATTATTATTTTAAAATAACTTCTTAATCATCACTGATGGCACCACTGAAGACTAAGTTTATTGCTGCATTCACATCACCTGGACAAACAAATTTTAATTATAATGTACAATAAACTCAAAAGAAAGAACATTTTGATGCATTCCAATACAAATTATGTAAACTTTTTAGTAGTTCTGGTATTACTTCACTTTTAGACAATTTAATCCTAACAACCCATATTTGATCAGATTTTATTTAAGACAATATAACAGGACAGGCGGTGAAGCTGTCACTGTTGCAGTGTCCACACCAACAATATATTATCAAAGTCAAATATTTCTCTCTTTTACATACATTCATATTAATCACATAGATATTTTCTCCTAGCGGGACTCGAACCCGCAACCCTTAGCTTTAAAGACAGGCTCGCTAAATACCAGATGATCAGGTTGTGTATACTCGTAATTTAACAGTTAATTTTTTTTTCTTTATGTCAATGAATTTTTTCAGAAATGAAACTAATCTAGATGAACTTGCGCTATTGTTAAACAGTATCTAAATCTATAATGTTATGTCCTTACATATGAAATTGGTGTTTGAACAACTAGTCACTTTAGTTCAAAATATCTGATGTTTGGCTAATAATTCCAAGTTCAAATTTAAGCTATGTGCTTATGTTCAAATTTAGTAATTAATTTTTTATCAAGTCGTTTGTTTTTCTTTGACATTGTTTTATATATATTTAATTTAATGTTGTTATATAGATAAAAATCAAAACAATTATTTTTAAGACACTATGATTATTTAATCAAAGTTGTACCATGGTTATTTATACACTTTTGCCATTTCACACGTAATTTATTGATACCTTTGCTGAAATAATTGTGAGTAAGGGAATCAATAAAATATTTAATAATCATCGGAAGTTAATCTTTCATGTATAAAGTTATCAAATTCTCGAAAAAAGTAGCAATAAGTTGCGTTCTGTCGCGAGGTACTGGGAGTGCGGTGGGTGCCGAGGACGTAATCATTTACATAAAATACACATCAGCCGTAATTGTGTGCCGGGATCTTAGGACACTGGTCTTTTTTCTATAAGTGGGGAAATACCTAACGTATACCCTATGTTGTAAGGGTCACGGGAACGTTGAACACCCGCGCTGGGCGCCCAGGGAGGAGGGAGAGGATCCTATCCTAACCCTCTCCTTTCAGGCTCACTCCACACTCCGGTACGCGAGTACACGCGCTTCAATTTGAATGTGGTACTCCTGGCACCATCAAACACCAGATATTTTGAACCAAAGTGGCCAGTTAGTCAAACGCCAATTTCATATGTGTATGGACCTAATATTTGGATTCGGCCACCTAAACAGGAGTGACAATAGTTTCCATTATGATGGTTTTTCATTATGATGAAAGTCACGATAGCCGAGTTGTTGGGTGGTCGGAATTGCGAGTCGTGAGACACGAGTTCGATCCCCAGGTGGCAGTACCAATGAGTTTTTCAAAAAACTTATGTACGAATTTCATCGTTGGCTTGGACATAAAAGACGGCGGCGGGCTCACCACCTGTCACGTTGTCCCGAAAATATCTTCGGTGGAAGGTGGGTCAAAGGGACATAATTGTCTAGACTTGACCTCTGTCTACCCCTGTATTGGGAATTGCGTGAAGATATTTTTTTTGTGTTGTCCGGACCTATCGCAAAATTTTCACCACCTGTCACGTTGTCCCGAAAATATCTTCGGTGGAAGGTGGGTCAAAGGGACATAATTGTCTAGACTTGACCTCTGTCTACCCCTGTATTGGGAATGGCGTGAAGATATTATATTATATTATGGTTTCATCATGGCATAACAAATTGCAAGTCAACTTAAGTTTTACCTGAGCATATAAGTAGCGCGCGAACATTAAGCGCATCGTCCAAAAGACCCATCTCATACATGTGATTTAGTTGAGGGCCAAAATCCTGATTTCTTCCAGCCACTGGACTTTGAGATGAGGAAGCTGAAAATCACAAAATGTTTAAGTTTTGACATTTTTTTTTTAACTAAAAAGATAGTAAATTTATGGTAAAACGAGAAAAAGGTACTTTCGAAAAGACATCAACAAGTGCTAATATTTCGTCCTACATTCACAATGTTTAATATTATTGTGATTGTATATGACGGTAATTGTTGTTAGTGTGGCTATGGGCTAGCCACGTAGCTCATAGAACTGTCAGCCATTGGGGAAGAAAGGTTCTCGAGTGGCTGCCTCGTTCAAGCAAGCTTAGTGTAGGGGTCACTACAAGATTAAATGACGACCTGCACAATGTTACCGTTATGATGATAAGATAATTTGTTTGAATTTTTATTACAATTTTAATCTTTAATACATCACTAGCTGTGGAAGAAAGTAGTCTTCTGCTATAGGTATGCATAATGTGATTAAAATGAGACTCCAATAATCATTATTGAACTGTATTTCTTTATTTTATATTATTGGGGACTACAAACAGCTACATTACATGATATAAAGCCTATTTGCTCACCAAAGTGGGTCAATCAGTCAGATTTTTGAATAAGTTAATAATTTTGATAGCAGTTAATAATAAAAAAAGCCTTTGTGAATGAAAGATACTGACTCTAATTGTTATACTACTATAGTCTAAGATTATGAAACCCAAAAGAAATAATTGTTTTGTTTACTATCGCAGATGTGTAAAGATTTGTACATGAACAATATTACCAGCTGTGCTTTGTTCCATAGGTGTTCCAGGGGTATTTCGAGTACCGGCTCTGTTGATGGCCTCCGATATGGCTTCACTGAACATTTCCGATGTTATTACCGAGCGTCCGGAACCTATGGGAAAAATGTAAGCACCTACTGAGACATAAGCTCATAATCATATAATAGTGATGTTTTGAATAGACATTTATACACATACAGGGCCCGTATAGCCATTAAACACAAAAAGGAGACATTTTCATTTCTAAAGGATGTAAAAATATATAACAAAACCAATGTTGATGATTATGTAATTGAGAAAAATGACGAATCTCAAATGAGAAGTCATTTCTCGTGAAAGTAATTTTTTTTTATAGAAAAGGCCGGCAAACGAGCAGGCGGCTCACGTGTGGGAAGTGATTACCGCCGCCCATGAACACCCGCAATACCAGATCTGCCTTAGAGTGAAGGGGGGTGTGTGGGCCTCCGGTTACCTGCACTCACCAGACGAAACGCAGAAGTTTGTTAGACTTCTACTTCACGCCGGTATTCTGTGAGGTGGTAGTACTTCCCCGGTAGAGCCGGCCCATTCATGCAACAACAAAAGCTGATGCGTGGCTCTACCACTAAAGGTTTGCCGGCCTTTTCAATATAAAAAAAAGATCTTTGTATACCCCAGTGCGACGCTCACAAGCTAGTATAATGTAACACAAAATCATTTGTTTAACTATGCATCATTGTTTTATATCTCAACGCATTTTCCCAATTCTGCAGTAGACAGATGTCTCGATAGTTAAGTTGTTTTTCACTGAACCCTATTTGGGACTCGAATCTGCAACCCAAAGCTTCAAAGGCTGGGTGTAACTAGGTTATCGGGTCGTGACCAAAAAACAGACGAACAGAAACAAACGGACAGAGAAACCAGTTATAAAAATAAAAGAGAAAATAGTTATAAAAAAGTAGTTAATGGACAGAATACTATGTTGGATAGATGAAAAATAGACCTGAACCAGTGGGAGTATTAGATTCAGCAGTGTTCGATGGTCTCGTTGTGCCTCGGTCACCAGCAGCTTGCAGAAGGCGGAGCAAACTGTCTTGACTGCCACCACTTCTGTTAGTTGGAGAAAATACTGCCTCAGTTGCGGCCTGGAATTCATTCAATTTTTTTAATTATATATATTTATAAAAAAGGTAAATATTTGGAATCTTTTTAGATTGCTCTGAACAAGCTTTTAGAGCAATCTAAAAAGAAACCTGGAAGTATAATTAGTGTATCTGACTTCTTCTGAAAATAAGGATTTATGTTTCAAATGCACAAGTCACTCCTGATAATGTTGGTGTACATCAGAGGGTTCCCAGACTTTTTTTCTCATAGACCTCTTTCAAAATTTAACTGATTCCATTAGGCTCTCTGCTTTCTACCATATCATCAAAACTCCTCAAAATGTGTGAGAATTAGATCTAACTATGGAAATTTGAGTTTTGCCTGAGTTCCAACCACAAAAAACCTATTAAGTTTTGAAAAAAATAGTGAGAATTGATTTTAAAGTAGTAATAGAATCATCAATCTCTCAATCGAGTCTATTCAAGCAAAATTAAAAAAAGAAATCTAAAAATTAGTGGGCCAATCTAAAAATTATTCCATCCATCTTTAGCACATGGAAGCAATCAATTCTCATTTATTTTATTTAGAAAACTTCCCATGTCTATTTTGTATGGTCAAGATAGCTGAGTGGTTGGGTGGTCGTAATTTCGAGTCAAGACCCCAAGTCGACCCCAAGTTCGATCCCCGGGTGGCAAGCTCGTATCAATGGGTTTTTCAAAACTTACCTCTGTCTACCCCTGTATTGAGAATTGCGTGAAGATATTTTTATTTATTTTTACTTTATTTTGTTGTTATTGTGAATAGTGTATTTATAGAGTAAATAATAACAATTGCACAAAATTTTAAATAATCTGCGGTGAGATGCCCTGGCCGAAATAATAATATCTTCCCTAATTTCCCATTACTTTGGCAGACAGAAGGCTTCAAGAAGAACAAGAGTAGTCAATTCCACACGGTGATTACAAAATAATTTTAAAATTTACCTGCAATGCTGCAGCAAAATGCTCATGAGTGATAGCACTCCTTTCACCCCCCTCTTCAGTCTCCTCTTCCTCAACATCTTCATCCTCTGAGAGTGCCTCGAGTGAATATGCAAAACCCGAAGTAGGCACTAAAATTAGAGATGTGTTAATGAAAATTCTTTTTTTTTTCATTGATATTTTTATAATGTATATTTTATATTGTATAGTTTATATTGTTCATGTAAATACAAGAAATCAGTATTCACCATTATCATTTGCGGCAGAGTTTCGTGAGCGCACTAGCCTAGTGAGGTGGCGTAAAGCAGCAGGCAAATCGGGATGGGCGTCGGCACCACGGCGCATTGTTTGTACATTAGCACCTAAAGCTGCCAAGAGTTCAACCTCATGCATAATGGACATTGCAACACAATCCTCACTTAGTGATGGTGACTGATCAATGACTTCTGATAGTGTGGACTCATCATTTAGCAGCTGAAAATGTTAAAGTAAGAAAATAGTTATAAAAAAGTAGTTAATGGACAGAATACGGTGTTGGATAGATGAAAAATAGACCTGAACCAGTGGGAGTATTAGATTCAGCAGTGTTCGATGGTCTCGTTGTGCCTCGGTCACCAGCAGCTTGCAGAAGGCGGAGCAAACTGTCTTGACTGCCACCACTTCTGTTAGTTGGAGAAAATACTGCCTCAGTTGCGGCCTGGAATTCATTCAATTTTTTTAATTATATATATTTATAAAAAAGGTAAATATTTGGAATCTTTTTAGATTGCTCTGAACAAGCTTTTAGAGCAATCTAAAAAGAAACCTGGAAGTATAATTAGTGTATCTGACTTCTTCTGAAAATAAGGATTTATGTTTCAAATGCACAAGACACTCCTGATAAAGTTGGTGTACATCAGAGGTTCCCAGACTTTTTCTCATAGACCTCTTTCAAAATTTAACTGATTCCATTAGGCTCTCTGCTTTCTACCATATCATCAAAACTCCTCAAAATGTGTGAGAATTAGATCTAACTATGGAAATTTGAGTTTTGCCTGAGTTCCAACCACAAAAAACCTATTAAGTTTTGAAAAAATAGTGAGAATTGATTTTAAAGTAGTAATAGAATCATCAATCTCTCAATCGAGTCTATTCAAGCAAAATTAAAAAAGAAATCTAAAATTATTCCATCCATCTTTAGCACATGGAAGCAATCAATTCTCATTTATTTTATTTAGAAAACTTCCCATGTCTATTTTGTATGGTCAAGATAGCTGAGTGGTTGGGTGGTCGTAATTTCGAGTCAAGACCCCAAGTCGACCCCAAGTTCGATCCCCAGGTGGCAGTACCAATGAGTTTTCCAAAAACTTATGTACGAATTTCATCGTTGGCTTGGACATAAAGGCGGCGACGGGCTCACCACCTGTCACATTGTCCCGAAAATATCTTCGGAGGAAGGTGGGTCAAAGGGACTTAATTGTCTAGACTTGACCTCTGTCTACCCCTGTATTGGGAATTGCGTGAAGATATTTATTATTTATTTACATGACATAGTCATGTAACATATTTTATGACTTTTATTTATTGCAACTGCAGGCCAGGCAGCCTTCTAATGGTGTAATATATTTGTTTACACAGTCTCATACTCTATTGCTTTAATTGCATTTCTTATTATAGACATGTAACAAAAAAAATTATGAAATTCTCTATGGAGAATTTCATAAATTTATTTGTTTAATATAACATAAATTCAATTATAATGTTTACTTTGTTTGTAAATTATATATGTAAGATTTAAATACCTGCATAGCACGGGTCCAACCAGGGGCATTTGGTGTACATCCTAAAGTTCTCAAGGATGTATTTAATTGTTGCAATTCGGCATCAGAAAATGAAGGTGGTTGTGGTAATGCTGCAGGAACTTTTTTTTTTACCACATGTATCATTTCACCACACTTAACTCCACTATCTAGAAGAGTAGCGCTATCCCGAAGAATTTTTCCATGGTGTATTGCTTCTATAATAAAAATTATAAGTTAAATCTTCTCCAAAATCATATACTTCAAGCATTTAGTTCCTTGAATTTAAATAACTTATTACATCACAAAGTGAAGGTACATAAGTACTTTCGAACTTACCTAAGGAAGAAGAAGGTTCATTTATTTTCTTTTCTGCCTCCGCTTTCAAATTGATCACTGTGTTATCAAGTGCAAAATTATCTAGTCTAAATCGTTCCATAGGTCCTGGTCTTATTTTAATGCCCAGAACCACAAACGGTTGTCCCTCAAATGGCTCCATATTCAATTAGAAAATAAGAGCTGCAAAATAATTAGATAAATCTTAGTAAGTCTTATGACCTAAGCTATAATTTTATGCCTAAGGTGACATAGCAAAAATATTATACACAAATGACGCATTTAGCTTTAAATGTAATTTAAAATTTTTAATATAAATGAAAATGTATTTGGAATCATATCAATTAAATAATCACTTTTATTTAAAATGTCTTTAATAAGTGTTTTTACACTCTGTTTATACTCAAGAATAATAATCCTGTTCTAGACAGCAGAAAACAAAAGTAGAAACTTTAACACCATAGATAATACATATACAAAACATTTTTTTTTGAGTTTATGGCCTGGTATCTATACCTTTAGGCCAAGTCTTGAGAATTTTTATTCGGTTTATTATAATTTCCCCACTGTATTTTGATAATATATACAACACATACAATACAAATACCATAGCGTATAATAATAAAATAAATATTACAACAAGTTACAGCTATCAAAAAATAACTAAAATAAATAATAAATAAATATCTTCACGCAATTCCCAATACAAGGGTAGACAGAGGTCTAGTAAGACAATTAAGTCCCTTCGACCCACCTTCCAACGAAGATATTTTCGGGACAACGTGACAGGCGGTGAGCCCGTCACCGTCTTTATGTCCAAGCCAACTATGTAATTCGAACATAAGTTTTTAAAAACCCATTGGTACGAGTCAGTCCCCTGGGGATCGAACTCGAGTCTCTTGACTTGAAATCCCGGCCACCCAAACACTTGGCTATCGTGGATTTTTAAAAATCACTTTAAAATAACTGTTATTGTATACTTATATCTGTCCTATGGTATCGGCGTAAGAATATACATCCCCTTTTCTTCCCGTGTCGCAAGAGAGGACTAAGGAAACAGCCTTCAAAATACTATTAACAACCCACAGAGGGCGAGATAACTTACTCGAAATATACCAGATGAAAACTCAGCTGACCGGTGGCAGCAGCAGCGTATAATGTACAATGTTTCTTATAGTGCGATCGCCAATCGACTTACCAAACGCAAACATTATTGAAAAACCTTCCTTACGGGAGAAGCCCGTAAAAGCCGTAAAATAAATAAATATCTTCCCGCAATTCCCAATACAGGGGTAGGCAGAGATCTAGTCTAGACACTTAAATCCCTTCGACCCACCTACTTTATCCATTAAAATTTAAAATAATATTTTAGTAACTTGTAAACAGTTGACCAAAATATAATAAAAGAGTTGAAATAGAGGAGAGAGGTCTAGTCTAGACAATTAAGTCCCTTTGACCCACCTTCCACCGAAGATATTTTTGGGACAACGTGACAGGTGGTGAGCCCGTCGCCGTTTTTATGTCCATGCCAACGATATAATTCGTACATAAGTTTTTTAAAAACCCATTTTTACCTGGGAATCGAACTCGGGCCTCTGCACTTGAAATTCCGTCCACTCAACCACTCGGCTATCGTGACATGTATTTAAAAAAATGCATTACGTATATAATATAATAATCAAAGACAAAAAAATCAAACATAATGTACCTCGAAACCTTATAACAAAAGTATTCAACCTAGTGGCGGATTTACAAGAATAGCTTTTGAATTTATGCTGTTCTTACCTCTAAAAATCTAAAATTATAGTAATTTTACTGAAGTTCAATTATTAAAGTGAATATAAACCCTGAAATGTCAGGAAGAAAAGTTTCTTTTTCTATAATTTTGTTTAGAATTAGTACCTAAAATAATTTTCCAAGCCACCGAACTATTATCCAATAGTTTTGTACAGAAAAAGCAGAAGTTTTTATTTTCAAGATATTTTTTATTCAGATCAATAAAAAAATTGTCTTTTCGAATCTGGCGTTAAAAAAGTTGTAGTTTAAGACTATAATTAATTTGTCGACATTAGTATTTCCATACCTAAAGTAAGCTCTACTTTTTGAAAGAAAATTATAATGTTTATTCATATTTTTATACGCAAGAAAAATTTCACTCTCGGTGCCCGTCAAAAAACATTCATTAAAAGTTTTGGATTATTTTAGTGTTTTTCTTAGTTTAACAACCGTCTTTCTTTATTCATTTTTCATATGGACAGAAATTAATTTTGCTTCGAAATGAAGACACTCGAAAATATTACTACTATTACTGAACTGAACTATTTTTCTTTAGTGATGTTTTGAGATAGATTCTCAAAAATAAACAAAATAATCACGATTCGCCCTTGAAATATGCCGTCTTAGGTTTAAGGCTACTAAGCGTACTAGTAAGTCTGCCACCGATGCAACCAGTGTTTAAGATAACATAATAAACAATATCTTTACGCCATTCCTAATACTATACTGAAGAAAGTAGGCAAACATGTTTCATTCTGGTCGTGTGGTAACGGCGTGAGAATATTGAGACTTTTACTTCTCATGGCTGCTGTAAGAGGGAACTAAAGGAAACAGCCTTGAAAGTGGCGGTAATGGCAAATTCATCAAAAATTGAAAGGGTCTATGTCTTGCAGTGGACTTTGACTTTGTATGTATGTTTCATTTTTACGCAAGGAATTTGTCAAATTGCGCTGTTTTTAAGAGACCATAAAAACTGACTTGACATTGGTAGAATTCTGAACAGAGAGGCCATACAAAGAAAAAGAATTAAACAGAAGATTGTATGAAAACAATTGATTACCAAAAAAAATGTTAATTACATCCAAATAGTCTTCTTCTTCTCTTTTGATTTATGGCCTCTCTTAATCCACATAGTCATAAGTTCATAAACTCTTTCTCATTCTATCTAGAGATGGACGTCCTAGGTAAAATACGTACAGATTCTTGCAAGTACGAGTACAATGAAATACTTATTCCAAATCCTTATACCCAGAGTCCAGTTAATTTGTTCATTTCGACCCACATTGCACAGGAGCCTGTTTTGGGACAACGTAACGGGTGGTGAGGCTGTTACCATCTTTATGTCTAAATCAAACGATATAAATCATACATAAATTTTGAAAAAACTCATTGGTACGAGCCTACGTCATAGGGATCGAACTCTACGGTCTCTTGAATCGAATTCCGACAACCCTACCACTTGCCTATCCTGACTTTAAATGAGTAATTTAACGTTTGAAACTATAAACGTTAAATATTTTTATAAAAGCTGGCATGTTAAAAATTATTTTATTCTTTTTATGTACATCAATCCCATAAATAATAATAATATAACTTTTTTTACGTTTATATACAATTCGTTTCGAGTTTCGCTCCGCATCATAGACTCCGAGTTTCGGTAGATAAATGAAGTTTGTGTGAGTATAGGCGTCGTAGATACTTTTAAATATGCGTTGAACCCGATACCCAATAAATAGACATTCTAGAAAAAAATATTTCTACAATGTACATATTCCAGTACATAGGTCACATCTCTAAGTATTTCCATTTTTTGTATCTGTGTTCTCTATAATCACTTTTTGTATTTAGATAGGAAATTGATACGAAACTAAAACGAACCTATAAAACTGGTAGTTGTCACTAATTCCTAGGATGGTGAAATGATTAATCTAAAATATAAACTTGAAATTGTAACATCCTCAGAGGTAGTTTTGAAATCAGCTTCTTGACGTTACGATTTGCAAAAAATGACTTGAAAATGAAGAATATTTATAATGAACAACTGGAAGCCAAAATTGTTGAGCGCAACGAACGTGTTAGAAAAGTATATCGGTTAGTTTTTATGCACACTTAATTTCAAGTAGCAATGGTCGTTTGGAATTGTTCAAAAGTAGGCTATGTGCTAATTATATATTTATCTGTGATGACAAACCACTAAACTTATGACATTTAGGTATTATAAACAGTGCGTGATTTTAATGAATCTGGGAATATTTTGTATAATCGCAAATGTTTGCTTGTTGCAGATATGTAAATGATGTTTCGAGGCGAATAGGAGAGGCAACTGTCGCATGTCATAGTATTTCTGATCTGTTTACTACTAATATCGAAGTACAGAGGCAAAAGTTGCGGGAAAATTGTGAAAAACTTTTCTTTTTGGATCCCTTAAACTATGGAAAAAAGTCACTTGAATTACTTTGGCGTAAAGTTTATTATGAGACAGTTTGTGCTGCTAAAAAATTCCGCGAATCCACGAATGAATTTGACAGTTACTTATTTACGCATATCATGAGTGGCATTGGCCATTTTCACCACCTTCTAACTAGAATAGAATCTGAAATGCGTATAAACATCAAGGAATTGGACTATATGAACATTGGTATGGATGAGGAGAGTGAACAAACAGATGAAACTCTAAAAGAAAATGAGTTACAACTCGCAAGGTCATCTGTGTTCTCTTGTTTGATATATCTCGGTGATTTGAGCCGTTATCAAGTAGAAATTTTTAATATGTTTAATCCATCAATTGCAGCCCGATACTATTTACAAGCGGCTCAACTTGATTTGACTTCTGGCATGCCATATAATCAATTAGGCAATTTATTTCTGGATAAAAATTACAACTTGGATTCGGTCTGCTATTACATTCACTGCCTAAGCTCAGCATCACCCTTTGAAGGAGCTATTGGTAATTTGGAAAAAATATTTGAGAAAAATAATCAATTTCTTGAAGCTGTCAATGATTCAGAAACATGTTCTCAAGCTGAACACATTCAAACCACAATAGCTGAGTTTTTGTCTCTTATAGAAATATGGTATCTTGGAAAAGAGGATTCCAATGTTCCAAAATTATGTAGTAATATAACACAAAAGCTTAAAATTGGAATGGAATTTAACATAAGTCCTCTACCAGACATAAATAAAAATTATGCGGAGTACGTACAGGCCTCAGAGGAGGAACAAATAAATCCTTCTTATTTAAATATGAATTTAATTCACAAAATTGTTGAAATTTGTCTATTTACAAATGCAAAAATGATTGAAACCGATGAACCCAAAGCCTTTGCTTGTAAAGCATTTACCTTGGCATTTTTGTCACAATTGTTACAGAAGCTCTATAAGCAATTGGAATTGTTAGGCCTGAAAAGCCCTGCGTATAAGTACAAAACATGTGAACACTTAAAGCAGGTTTCGAAATATAATACAAATGAAGATTGTATCGAATCAAAAGAAATAAATGAAGAGGTGATTTTAAATGGAAATCAAACTAATGAAGTAGTTAAAGAAAATAATTTAAAAGACAAAAAATCAGATAATGAAGAAGTAAAAGTATCCAATGGTGATATAAAAAATGTAAAAAAAAATTTAGCTAAGCGTAGAAGACGCCGTCGCATTATGTCTTCTGAAAGCTCTGACATAAGTGATGCAGACACAGAAAGCAGTGAAGTAGAAACTGATAAATCTAGATCAGATGATGAAGAATCTACTGATTCATATGAGTCAGAAGATGATTCTAAGAGTGAAGGTTCACTTTATGAAGAAACAGATTCAGAAGATGCTCATCTAAATGAACATAATGAAAACAATAATAAAAAGGAACCCTTAAACACTAACAATGGCATAGCAGAGCAAGTGCAAGAGCAACCTGATGTTGATCAAAATATACAATACAATGCAGTATGTAATAAGGAAAAAAAATTAGATGTTACTGGCATACAACACTTCTTAATGGGTGATAACTTCTTACCAAGCATCAAATTATTACAGGATTGGGTTCTTACAGAAAAAGATCTTATCCTATCTTGTGGTGAGAGTGGAGAATCATTATTTCAGTGTGTTGTGGATTTATTGAATATATTCTTGTTTTATTTTAACATTAAAGGTAATGATAAAATTCCAAAGGAAGACTGTAAAATTTTGAATTATGCAAAAGCTGTTGCAAAAAAATTAAAACTTGAATACAAAACAATTCCACTACCTGAAGATATAAATTTACGAGGCACTAATATTTGCAAATTTGATAAAGATGCTGCAGAATGGCAAATACTTGTTAAATATAAACCATCAATTTATGAAGAAAATGTAATAAGGATGCTTAATTTTATTTATTTTGGTTATCAAATAGCAAAGATTGTACCCAGAATAAGATTCAATAGATCAATGAAAGTATTTTACCTGAAAAAAATTTTACCACCAAAAATTGGCACCAAGCTTAATCACAAAAGAAGTAGGGAATGGCACAATTCAAAAAAACCAGTAAGTAAAATTTTTTGTCAGGGCTTTCATTACATTGCTTTTAAGTATCCAGATAGTTCTGGGAAGGGTAGTGAGTCCTTTTAAATTTAAATTTAAAAGGATCAGTTTTAATGTCATTGCAATAAATAACCAAAAAAGAGAACAGTACATTCTCTTTTAGATAAATATTAAATGAAGCGAGGACTGTATCTTTTTTATATTATGGATTATATAGTCATATAGAAGTCATATTATATATTCAGTACTAATCTGCAAAAAAAAAAGAGGAACTTAGTATTGTAAGGAAAACTATTGTTATTGAGACTTCTTTTTATAGTTCCAATTTAATGACTATGATATAAATCTTCGTTTCAGGCAATTTTTTTTTGTTTTGATATTACATTATATTATGTAGAAATTTAAATATTTATGTCATTACATTTTTTTTATTTATTGACATTTAAAGTGCTTTGCTATTAATTATTTGCCCTGAAATATATTAATTTTAACTTAAAGTTTATATCTTTGTACAGTAAGTGAATGCTTAACTTTGTCTAGCAATAATTAGAATGTCTCAAAATGGTGAGAGATACAATTTCCGGAAAGTTAGGTAGAAGTGTTTAATACAATTTGTGAAACTATTTACTCTAGTTTAACTTCAGATGGAATAAACTCATAAACTATGCCAACTACCCCATGATTTATACAATTGCGAAGTGTTTGCTCATATTTAGGAAATATTTCTTTATTACTTTCAGATGGAGTCTAGAGAAGGAGGTTTACTCCGTCGCTTAGGTCGACTGTGGTTGACTTCGCAAGTTAAGGAGCTGGAACGTACAGGACATTCTCCAGTGCCATCACTGCTTGCACTTGACACAGCTGCATTATACAAGCATTTGAAAAGAGTGAAGCAATTAATGCGAACTAGGAACTTTATTTTCCTAATACCCACTGTTGGTGAGGAATTCACCTTTCTATTATGGAATAAGCAAAATTAATTACTTGATGTAAAGTGAAAACTGTTGTCAATATGTTCTCTATGATCTAATTTATCTCCCCTGTAGTGATTATAGTCAATGCACCATGTGCTTTGACTATAATCACTACTACTACTTAGCTTTTTTCCTTATGGATAGGGTAGCCTTTAGGGGTAATAAATGGTAATTAACGACCTCCATGGACAAGTGGCGTCAACACCGGTTTTTGAAGGTGTCGCTATCTCGAGGTCCCGGGTTCGATTTCCGGACGAGTCAATGTAGAAAAACCACTTTCTACATTTTCTCGGGTCTGGGTGTGTGGTGCCTTCGTTGTTTCCAACTCCCATTCCTCAAATGCTTTGCATCTTATATTTGGGATCGGAACAATGTATGTGATGTTGTCCCTATCTATACATGTGTTTATTTATTTTTTTATTTAATGCATTTTAATGAATATTTCATGATACTAAGATCTTAAGTCTGGATTTTTTATCTTACTAGTTTTCCAATTTGAAGACTAACTTAAAAAATTCATCAACCGAAAGATAATTATTCTTGCTTTGTGTGCAATAGGATATTTATTGACAAATACAAATATGTCACATATGAGTATATGTGCAATAAATATCTTTTTTCAAAAATTTTGTTAAGCTAAAATTACATCTTTTAATTACCAATTTTTTTCTATGTAACAAATTCACGGGGTTAATTTTTCAGTTTTGCAAGAGCTCGACGAATTGAAACGTGAACAGAGCTCAGCGCGAGATGCAATACGCTGGTTGGAAATTCAATTGAAAAGCGGATCACGATTTGTCAGAACTCAACGACCGGGGCAATCCAGACCTTTGCCCTTACTGAAATATCCCCGGAAAGCGCCGGCATTCGTCCAAAACTTTATTCAAGTGTTGGAATTCTGCAACCATTTCATAGAGGTCGAGAAACATAGCCAAGGTGGAAATGGTGATCCGGATAACTCACTTCATGGAAAATCTGCTCCACTATTGATTTTACTGGTTGGAAATGGAAATGAAAATAATGAAGATCAATATAAAGAGTTCAGTTTGACCGGCGCTGCCCAGTCTGCTGGTATTTCCGTCGAGCACATCGTGGACTTTTATACGAAATGGCGACAAACTTTTCATAAAAGCGGGAAAAAAAGATGAACGTATTCCATTCGCTCTCCGGTCTCGATTGCATCGAAGGGAATGGATGGTGACGCCCTTCAAACAATAAATCATCCGAATATGATTGGTAAAGATTAATTAAATACGCTAAGAACAACAGCGTTAAGTGTTAAAACGGATAATCTGGTTTGATTCACTTTCTGGATGGGATATATTGTGTGGGTTATTTCTTAATCTATGTCTATGAGCTGCCCTTTATTATCATAATCGTCAATGTGCTACTTTTAAATACGGATGTGTTAAATGTTATAAGAAAAAAAAAAAAATTTCATTCATAGTTTTAAATTGTCCATCAAAATTTTTAAAAAATGTTCATTCTCTCAGCTCATTTGTGGTCATTAATTAGTTTCATATTCATTTTATATTTATGTTTCATTCAATTAAAATATGTATCAATTCTTCCTGTTTGTTTTATTTTGTTGAAAAAAAACCAATCGCTCTAATCGTCAAATGACGTTAATTGTATTTTTAAACATTACGTTTGGAAATTCCAAATAAATCATGATTGAATCATTTCGAATTTACAATCAATGATGAACCAACATGCTAATTTTATTTTTACTGCAATCTACTTCCTGCATTGAACACTGCTGTATTTTCATAAAAGTTTGAGTTGGTAAAATCCACCCGGTAGATTGGTGGCTGGCACTGGTACCATTAATTCTATATCTCAAAATCTGTTTTATCATAAAAAAATATTCGACAATATTAATTTGATTCAAATTAGGTATTTTTTTTATTGTTATAGTAATTTAAACTAGTAAGAAGGGAAAGTTTTATGTGGTGACAAGACAACAGAAGTTAAC
This sequence comes from Sericinus montela, assembly GCA_029286605.1. Classification (NCBI taxonomy): domain Eukaryota; kingdom Metazoa; phylum Arthropoda; class Insecta; order Lepidoptera; family Papilionidae; genus Sericinus; species Sericinus montela. Next base: position 6,102,140 of record JAGSMR010000035.1, on the reverse strand, counting down.
AAAAAATTTCGAAGAAAAAAAGTATTTGGAGCGGTGTCATCCGTAATAGCAGAATAGGACGGTCGCCTATCAAACATTGATATTATTGTTTATCAGATGACCTTGGGGACGGTTTAACGAATGTATATTTTATGAAAATGAACATTAAATTAAAACTAATGTCTAATTTACTGGTATAACCTAATTTGATAAATACATCAAAATGAGCACAAGTTAATCTCATTATATAATTAATATTGAAAATATCAATTATGAGTCACGATAGCCGAGTGGTTGGGAGATCGGAATTTCGAGTCAAGAATCACCAGTGAAGAATCGGAATTACCAGTGGGTTTTCAAAAACTTATGTACGAATTACATCGTTGGCTTAGACATAAAGACGGCGACAGGCTCACCACGTGCCACATTGTCCCGAAAACATCTTCGGTGGAAGGTGGGTCGAAGGGACTTTTTTCACATACAATGATAAATACATTACTTTAAACACATTTTTGTCCCTAGCGGGATTGGAACCCACGACTATCGGCTTCAAAGGCAGGCATCACTCATGTAGGCGGTCGTTCCGTTATTCGTCATAATCAAATATAAAAAAAATCTTTGCTGTCCATATTTAGACTAGTAGGTACTTTTCGAATTTCATTTTAATGGACTTATAACAAAATTCTGCAGGAATGATACAAATATGGTAGGTGACCCGGCCCTCTATGGTCATTGGCGCTGAACAAATTTCATTTATTCCTGTGCCAGCTGAACTTTAATTATATTACGCCTTCTATTATAGGTTCCTGAATCTTAATCTAGATTTACCGCGGAACGTCGAGAAAGCAAAAGCGACATTTGTATGCACGCTTTCCGTCTTTATGTCAAAGCCAGCGATATAAAACCACCCACTGGTACGAGCCTACTACCTGGGGATCGTCCTCGGGTCTCTTTATTCGAATTCTGATAACCCGACCACTCGGCTATCGTGACTGTAAGTACTTGAAAACGTTTTATGACTCTACTGGTATAAGAATAAGACTAAACACCAGCTACTGGAGACATCGGTAGCTAATTCTACGCTTGGTAACAAAGTAGAGGCCCGAACGCCTAGCAGCTAAGTTGGGGTCGTAAAATTCCTTATTTGCATAATTTCGGTCACAGGGTTGCAGTTGGTAGCATTTTTCTCAGGATATTTATAAATTATTTTATTGGAAAAGGGGGAAAAACATCATACAACTTACCCGACGGATTTGATTACAGATGTATGTGCTTTCGCAACATTAGTAAGAGCTAAAAGGCTGGTAAAGGAAAAAGTAAGTCCCCGCCTCGAACTCACCCCAGAAGAACTTTAGATCCAGAAGATAATGTCTAGAACTCATGAAGCTCTACTCCTCTAGTACTCCTTTGTTCTGAGGAGTAAATTTCGGGGAGTTTCTAAATGGGACTATTGTCCATTATGTGTGGATGTATTGCTAGTGTTTCACTTTAATTATTTAACAAGGAAATGTGCCATGTTTAATAAAAATTAAAGACAAAATAAAAAAAATAAAGGCATTAATATACACTCTATTTATTTTTCAAATATATACTTTAAAATAAAGATAAATTAAAAAATAAGTTACATAACATAACAAACATAAATATACAGGGCTCATAAAATATAGCCAGAGGAGTTTAAAAATTTCAAATATTTCAGAATAATAGCAATAATAATTAATTGTTAAATCACGATCATCTAAAAAAACCCATGTTAACTTAATGTGATGTAAGTTTAAATTGGCCAATCAAAATGCATAATCTTAAGGCATTATATTAGGAAAACAATAAAAATTAAAAGTTTAATAAATACTCTGGTTCAGTGTTACTGTGAAATGTGTCCAACTGCACCTCTCACACATTTAAGCATAGCCTCTTGTAGTCATCTTGACTCAGGAGGTTAATTAAAAACTCTCGAGTTCTTTAACTTAAATTATAATGAATTAATACAATAATGTACAAAATATACAATATGCTTTAACAATCTTTCAACAGTCTTATAACTTTATGCCTATAGTATTGCACTTAAAAACTCCAGTTGATGATTAGAGTGAAATTATTACTATTAATAGTAAATGTATGAGATTATTCTTAACTTTAATAAATTTTATATTTGCTTGCAACACCACACACAAGTATCAAATAGACAAGCATTTTGCACTGTAACAAAAATGTTACATCTATTCAACCTGATGTTTGCCATAGAAATTCCTTTCTAATATTTCTGTACAGATACCCCGTGCTATCCTACTGCAAAGCGTTATTTACAAAAACTTCAACAATTTTCAAATAAACTGGCTAGCATCCCACTAACTGTATAAGCTGCTGTACTGTCGAACGGTCTAATAAGCACAAGTCAAAGTCAAATGTTTGAGTAGTCACTTCATATCGTCCTGTTTCAGCTATTAGATTAACCACCCTTTCAAGATCCTCGTTGTTCTTGATCATCATAATTCGTTGTTGTAGTCCACGGAGTTGCACCATGTAGTCTGGAGATAGATCTCCCGGCTCTGCATCTTCACCTAAGCTACTAGATACACCATTATCTTGTACTTTAGTTTCAACTGATACTGATCCACTACTCTCTCCACATTCAGTGTCATTGTTAGAAGGTCCCATCTCATTAGCTTTAGCGATTTTTCTATTTTCCATTTCCTCTTCTTCAGCTGCTTTTCGTTTTCGACGCTTTTCCTCTCGTTTTGACGATTTATCTTTATGTTTCTTTGACTTTTCTTTTTGCTGTACAGGTGGAGCTTCTAAAATAGGTTCCAACTCTGGCTCTACTTCTGGCTCAAGTTCAGGCTCTGGTTCTGGTTCAGGGTCTGGTGAAGGTTCATGTTTCATTAGTGGAGAAGGATTTTCCACTTTATCTTTTACATCTTCTTCATCAGCAATCATAGAACGTTCAGAATCAGAATGACTACTGTTTATATCTTCGGTACTTATATGTGAATTCTTTACAAGCCCACTCTTAGAACTACATTGAGAAGCTGTATCAATTGATATAGGCGATGTTGGTTCTGGTATTGAGCGTTCTTTTAGAACTGGAGTTTCTCTGTGCTCAATAATTTCAGGCTTCTCAGGAGGAGAATCCTTAATTTTTTCATGTCTACTTTTCTTCTCTTTGCTTGATTCTTTGTGTTTTTCTTTAGACTCATCTCTCTTTTTATCCTTTTTCTTGTGTTTATGCTTTCTTTCAGATTCACCTTTTTCTTTTGACTTGCGGTTTTCACTGTGATCTTCATTTTCTGGAGGCGGAGTTTTTCTGAGATTTTCAATGGAAAATTTGTTAACTAATTTTTCAGATTTATGTGGTTTATCCCTTGAATGAGTTGAATCCTTTATTGGTTCCTTTTCTTTTATCACTTCTTTTGCTTTTGATATTTCTTTAGGTATGTCTTTAGGTGCTTCCTTTGGTGATTCTTTTAACTTATGGCTCTCTTTTTTATGTTCCTTCTTTTCCTTTCGTTCCTTATCTCTGTCATGACTTTTCTTTTCCTTTTTCTTTTTCTCCTTAACTTCTTTTTCAACTTTTACTTCTACAGGCCTAGATTCAACTTCAACTTTTGGTTTCTTTGACTCAAAAGCCTCTGAAATGTGTTTGACTTTATACTCCTCTTTGATGCTAGATGCACTATTAGATCTCTGAGAGGGACTTGGTGGCCGCCTTGCTGGACTTGTACAACGTTTTTTAACAATCTCTGGTGAAGGAGGTCTTTCATTAGATCTTTTATTTGATTTCTCTTTGGCTCTTTCAGTGTCTTTGTGATTTCTCACTTTTTCAACTCTTACTTTATCTTTATCCTCCTTTACTTTATTCTTTTCTGCTTTTTGTTCTTTGTGTTCATGCTTCGATTTCTTATCAGAACTTGATCTTTCTTTTTCTTTTTTTTCAGATTTGACAGGAGGTGTACTTTTTTCGATTTTTTTAGGATCTGGAGAAACTTTTGGTGGCTTTTGTATAGGAGGACCAAACAAAGTTTCAAAATTGCTTGTTCTATGTTGTGGTATTTCTTCTTTGTACTCTTTAGATTTATGTTTTTTAACATTATCTGAGGACAGTTTAGGTTTACTAACCAGTTGCTGTTTTTCTTCCGTAAAGGAATCTCTGCTACGATTCTCCTGATCAGGATTTGTATAAAATGGATCATTATTTATAGCTATGCCTCCACCTTTTAATAATTTTTTCCTAAAATCATCATTTACATTTTGAAAAATGTATCTGTCTCTAAGAATACCACATTGTTGTAAGGTAAAATCATATGAAAATGTTATCTTCTTAGGTTCATCTTTATTTTTCAAGTAAATTTCAATAGGAAAAATAAAACCAGCATATCCTGATTCACTTATGCAAAATGGTGGCTCTTTCACAACTGAAAAATTAAAAAAAAAAGACTCAATTTTCACCACTATTCATAAAAACTATCAATAAAAAACATTTCAATATCAGTCGGTACTTGAAGGCAAAATATGTTAATGATATATGTGCTATATATTATGTAAATATTATATACTATATAAAAAGGAATCAATTGACACAACTTTGAGTAAGCGCCACTTGATATATAGCCAGTATGAGGTTCAAATAATAAATATTTCATAATTCCAATTTGTTTTTATAATTCCAATAAGTCAAATGAAGCAAGCTTGAGCAAATATCTAGACTTTTTTTCATAGGTAAATAAGTTCTAGCTGAACTTACTTTATACTTGAAAACAAAACAAAATAAAAAGTGGGAATCCTGTTAATGTTTTAGTCTTATAAATGAGAACAAAAAAAATGATTTCCTATAAGAGTGAAATATGATTCTACATACTTGGAATCTCCCAATAAAAAGGCAAATCTATTCTAAATATGAAAACTTCTTTATTTAACTATTTAGGATATTACTTAACTTCGAAGACATGTTCAATCAGCTATAAAAAATGTGGTAATAAAAATTAATAAAGTATTTAATAGAAGTTAATAAGTTTCCAAGTCCCAAACCTACCTCACCAATATTAATTAAATTTACCATTTATTTTTACATAGATATGGAAAATTTTATATTTAGAGACAGGATAGTTTTGGACCCAACTAGTGGCGGTGTTGATGGAAGAACTATATTGAATATATATACGGAAAACTATTTTTTTAATTTGTTTTCACTGAACATTGAATTTTGAATTTATTCATTGAATACACAGGACAACATATGTTGGCAAGGCAAACATTAGTCCAATTATAAAACATTTCGTAATGTAACAGAAAATATAGGAATATACTACAATAATAACATAATATATGTAGGAATATACTAAAAGTAACTGTATCTGTAAACTGATAAGTTTACCATACATTATTGAAATAAAAAAATACATCATTACCTCTTCGAGGTTTCGGAAAAGTCTCGTGCAAATGAAACACCACTTTATCAACAAAATGACTTATATCAGCTCCTCCTTGCCCACGAACGAAGACTTCCCAGTCATGAGTGAATCCTTCTGGGGTTTTTTTAGATTTTGGCGATGCTTTATGTCCTATCTCAAAATTTACTTTAATCGCTGACATATTTCACCTGAAAGCAAAAACATTTACAAGAATTCGTTTTGAAATTCCAGTATTTTCATTAAAAGAAAACAAAACTGTATTACACAAAGTACGCAATGTTTAATTCCTTATATTTTAATGATACTTACTATTCCACAATATTTTTTGCATAAATAAAATGTTAACATAACACTTAAAACACAGTAAATCCTCTACTGCTTAAAAAAGTATCACAAATACAGAAAATAATCTTTTAGCGCCCTTGTTATTTTTGTCCGCCATATTCAGTTTTTCATAATATATATCGACATCGACAAATATAGTCAGTGTTGCCAGATAATATTGAAAAGCTGTGTTTCTACACTATAGTGGTAGCTTATATTATCTTTGGTGTTTTCCTTAAAAAATGCGATGGGTGCCGTGCGAACCGACATTGTTATAAGTAGTGCTAAAGTGCCCATTTTCGCCCACCATTCGACGATGTAATTGGAAGTATCCCATCAGGATTCCTGTTGTAACATTGGTCAGCTGTCACTGTCATAATTGTGTCAATCATAGATTACACACATAACTGAAAGTGTCAATGTTGAATATGTGCAAAATGGAAAATTGATGTATTGTTAAATTTGGACAAAATCTCAGTAAAATAAATACATAAGTTTAAAGTTTACGTTTGTATGTTCATTAATTTGTTCATTGAACTAATATTCTTCTCAATTTAAATACTTTTAAACAACGCACTCATATTCAAATAGCAAACTAAACGAATATTAACCTTATAAGATGCATTATACTTATCATTAGAATCTAGAAAAAGTGAATTGTGGGCCTAATAGCTAATTTAAAATGGCCGGTTTTGGTGATTATCCTGTGTACAACCGACCTTTTGGATTTGATCCAAGCAGAGAAACGAATGACTTATATGATACTCGATACCAACAAATATATGGTTATCACACTCCAGTAACAGAGGAATATCAGGGTCCACCATTGGTCATGGATGATATTCCTGAGGAAGGTATGTGGTAGCAATTTATTACAAGCATGAAGTAAATTCCATGATATATATATATAATTTCTTTTTATTCCAGAAAATAACACTTTTGTTACTACATCTATTAGTGTAGCAAGTCTAATAACAGAGAATTTGTTGAGTCATCCATTCATTGTATTAAGACGTCAATGCCAGGTATATTTATTTCATAGGTGTTAAATGTTGGTTGTTTGTATTATGTAAGTAAACTGTAATTTAATATCAAATATTTATGATTTATGAAACTATTTTTCCAAAATCAGGTAAACCAAGTTCAAAAATTACCACATTGTTCCATATACACTACTACCAGTTGTTGTAAAACTACACAGAAGACAGGACCTCACAACATTGTGGAAAGGGATTGGGTCCACTTGTATAGTAAGAGGACTTAATCTGGCTGTTGAAGATGTAATAGCAAAGGGTACTGGTTGGCCAAAGTAAGAATTGCAAATTTGAAAAATATATTACTACTAGAGTCTGACTATAACTTTGTATGAATATGATTGTAATGAGTGTAATTTTCTTCCGGATCCTTTAATATAATTTATATTAAACTTCTGATTTTTGTCACTTGGTGAAATGGAATGTTATTAAAATTTATTGTTGCACACTTGAAGATACACTAGTTTACTCTTTAAATAAACTGACCAGTTTTGCCTTATGGCATGATCATAGTATTGATTAAGGATCCTTTAATTTTTCATGGAAAAAGTAGTTCAAATCCATTTTGTAGTAAAAGCATTAAAATTTTCAACAAACTTAGGAAAAAAATTTTGAGAGACATTCTGAAAGCATTCATGCATTTTAATAAATATTATTTATAAGGATATTGTGTAGTCTTTATTTTACAGAATTTAAAATTTGAATATAGCATGCTTTCCATTTGTGATTCTAATTTATTCAATAAATAAACCAGGTACCAGTTTAGGTCTGTTAAGGGCTTTTTTTCCTCTCTACTCCAAGTGTCTAAACAAAAAAAAGTATCACAAATACAGAAAATAATCTTTAGCGCCCTTGTTATTTTTGTCCGCCATATTCAGTTTTTCATAATATATATCGACATCGACAAATATAGTCAGTGTTGCCAGATAATATTGAAAAGCTGTGTTTCTACACTATAGTGGTAGCTTATATTATCTTTGGTGTTTTCCTTAAAATGCGATGGGTGCCGTGCGAACCGACATTGTTATAAGTAGTGCTAAAGTGCCCATTTTCGCCCACCATTCGACGATGTAATTGGAAGTATCCCATCAGGATTCCTGTTGTAACATTGGTCAGCTGTCACTGTCATAATTGTGTCAATCATAGATTACACACATAACTGAAAGTGTCAATGTTGAATATGTGCAAAATGGAAAATTGATGTATTGTTAAATTTGGACAAAATCTCAGTAAAATAAATACATAAGTTTAAAGTTTACGTTTGTATGTTCATTAATTTGTTCATTGAACTAATATTCTTCTCAATTTAAATACTTTTAAAACAACGCACTCATATTCAAATAGCAAACTAAACGAATATTAACCTTATAAGATGCATTATACTTATCATTAGAATCTAGAAAAAGTGAATTGTGGGCCTAATAGCTAATTTAAAATGGCCGGTTTTGGTGATTATCCTGTGTACAACCGACCTTTTGGATTTGATCCAAGCAGAGAAACGAATGACTTATATGATACTCGATACCAACAAATATATGGTTATCACACTCCAGTAACAGAGGAATATCAGGGTCCACCATTGGTCATGGATGATATTCCTGAGGAAGGTATGTGGTAGCAATTTATTACAAGCATGAAGTAAATTCCATGATATATATATATAATTTCTTTTTATTCCAGAAAATAACACTTTTGTTACTACATCTATTAGTGTAGCAAGTCTAATAACAGAGAATTTGTTGAGTCATCCATTCATTGTATTAAGACGTCAATGCCAGGTATATTTATTTCATAGGTGTTAAATGTTGGTTGTTTGTATTATGTAAGTAAACTGTAATTTAATATCAAATATTTATGATTTATGAAACTATTTTTCCAAAATCAGGTAAACCGAAGTCTAAAAAATTACCACATTGTTCCATATACACTACTACCAGTTGTTGTAAAACTACACAGAAGACAGGACCTCACAACATTGTGGAAAGGGATTGGGTCCACTTGTATAGTAAGAGGACTTAATCTGGCTGTTGAAGATGTAATAGCAAAGGGTACTGGTTGGCCAAAGTAAGAATTGCAAATTTGAAAAATATATTACTACTAGAGTCTGACTATAACTTTGTATGAATATGATTGTAATGAGTGTAATTTTCTTCCGGATCCTTTAATATAATTTATATTAAACTTCTGATTTTTGTCACTTGGTGAAATGGAATGTTTTTAAAATTTATTGTTGCACACTTGAAGATAGTTCACTTTATTCATTTACTCTTTAAATAAACTGACCAGTTTTGCCTTATGGCATCATCATAGTATTGATTAAGGATCCTTTAATTTTTCATGGAAAAAGTAGTTCAAATCCATTTTGTAGTAAAAGCATTAAAATTTTCAACAAACTTAGGAAAAAAAATTTTGAGAGACATTCTGAAAGCATTCATGCATTTTAATAAATATTATTTATAAGGATATTGTGTAGTCTTTATTTTACAGAATTTAAAATTTGAATATAGCATGCTTTCCATTTGTGATTCTAATTTATTCAATAAATAAACCAGGTACCAGTTTAGCTCTGTTATGGGCTTTTTTTCCTCTCTACTCCAAGTGTCTAAACAAAAAAAAAGTATACTTTGTCTGTCATGTTATGACATAATATCTGGATTAAACTTTATGATGATAAAAGTTGAAATTAAACTCTCTTTAATTTAATAACCAAAATTATATACGTAACTAATATGCCTAAAACAAAAAAAAGTATACTTTGTCTGTCATGTTATGACATAATATCTGGATTAAACTTTATGATGATAAAAGTTGATATTAAACTCTCTTTAATTTAATAACCAAAATTATATACGTAACTAATATGCCTAAAAACAAAAAATTACATAACTTATAAAAAAAAAAAACATATTATTATTTATGTTTTTTTTAATCTATCAGATGCTTATTATTGAAATGATATATTTATTATAATAAACCTTGTTTTTTTTAGAGAAATCGGAAAATGTAATTCATTCTTACAATTTCTACAGCACATTACTTTAAAATGGTAAGATTATGAACATGTGAGTTATACAGTTAGTAAGGATAAAAATAATAACAAAAAATCTTTATTTTACAGTTTAAGTCTGGCAATAATTACTCCATTTTACTCAGCTAGTTTAGTTGAGACAGTACAAAGTGATATTGCAAGTGACAAGCCAGCATTGCTAGATGTATTTCGAGAAGGATTTGTACGTATTCTAGAATGGGGAACTCCTAGCAAGGGCAGAATGCTCCCCATATGGGCCATTGTGTTGCCAACTGCTGGTCTAGGGATATCAAAATATTTAGCACAGTATGTAACCTTTTTTATGCAATATTGATTTATATTGAAGTAATAGTTGTAAATACATAAATATTTATGTAAAAGTCCACAGCAGGATCCTGACTCTCCCATAAATAGGATTTGCCATAAATGCCATGCACAATGGTCAACAATCATGATGGTTAACCTGCCATTTATCCTTTGCCAATACAGTATTTAAGTCTGTTTAAGGTTGTCACATATTTTTATGCCATGACATGGCCAAGTTGCAAGTGTACTTAATCATTAAAATATATAAATATGTACTTACTTATCTTCATGCAATGTCCCTGATGGTGTAGCTAGAGAGGACAAATAGCCAAGTGTCACTATGCTTATGTACCTATTTTGCTTCTTTCAAATTCATTATTTTCTGCACTTCATCTAAGTATTTGAGTGCTCCTGGCCCTCCCCTTTTCAAGCAGTTTGCTGACATGGTCTTCGAAAGTTAGTCTTGGCCTACCTCAACACCTTTTAATATTAACTTTTGCACTAAATATTTTCTCCACTATTCAGTCTTCACTCATTCACTCAACATCAGTGCACATTTTACAAAGAGATGGCACCTGCACTGCATTTAACTTGCTTTTATGCTTCTTCTGGCAGACCAAGGTTTTGCAACCATATAACAAAGTCAGTAACAGCATTGCATTATGGATCTCAATATACTTAGTACATAAGTTTTTGAAAAACTCATTGGTATGAGTCTGCCACCAGGGGATCGAACTCAGGTCCCTCATCACAAAATTACGACCACCCAACCACTTGTCTATCGTGACTTGACTTGTATATTATTATAATCCTTTTTTAATTTCTAGATTATTGTTGAGAAAAATAACCATAAAAGCTTTAAGATTTCAACAAAGACATCGTCATGAATTAAGTGATTCATATAATTCTTCTTACCCTAAAAACACCCAGAATCCTCTTATAGAAGATATTAATTTGAAAGCAAATATATTTTCATTTATTACTATGGAAATTATCTTCTACCCGATAGAAACAATTATCCATAGACTACACATACAGGTAAGAGGATTGACAGAAAATAATGTAATTTTTTATTAAGACCTTAGTCATGCCATGGTTAAACTAGTCAGGATAGCCGAGTTGTTGGGTGGTCGGAATTTCAAGTCGAGAGACCCGAGTTCTATCCCCAGGTGGCAGTACCAATGAGTTTTTCAAAAACTTATGTATGAATTTCATCGTTGGCTTGGACATAAAGGCGGCGACGGGCTCACCACCTGTCACGTTGTCCTGAAAATATCTTCGGTGGAAGGTGGGTCAAAGAGACTTAATTGTCTAGACTTGACCTCTGTCTACCCTTGCATTGGGAATTGCGTGAAGATATTTTTTATCATCTTAATAGCCTGTATAATTCCACTGCAGGACATATGCCTCCCCCTTATGTGGAGTGTGCCATTACTGCCATACAAAATAGCAATATGAGACAGACCAGTTCTGCTGAATTTTGAGATGGTTTTCTTGCTATTTGTTGGTAACACAAATGTCTACATGCAACATCAAATGTATGTTTCTTTAATAGAATAAGTAATGAAAATATATGGTAATGACACCAAAATTTTTTTTTACTCTGTCTTTTTTGTCTCTGTCAGTCTGTCTGTTTGTTCTGGCTAATCTCTGAAACAGCTGGACTGATTTTAACGGGACTTTCACGGGCAGATAGCTGATGTTATAAGGGGTAATTTAGGCTACTTTTATTTTACGAAAATGATTATGATTCTGATAAGAGTTTAACGGCAGGCAAAGCTATGGGGGACAGCTAGTCATCACTATAACTAGAAACTCTGCAGTAAATTTAGGTTTCTGAATACAATGTATTATACTTTTTACTTTCAGGGAACCAGAACAATTATAGATAATTTAGACACAGGTACATCAGTAATACCTATCTTAACAGGATATGAAGGTTTTATAGACTGTTACAACACAACTATTGCAAAAGAAGGTGTATCTGGATTATACAAAGGATTTGGTGCATTAGTATTGCAATTGGTTGCACATTTGGCTATAATAAAGCTTACCACAATAGTTGTATCTGAAGTTTCTAATCTTCTCAAACCAGCTAACACTCCAACTAATTCAGAGGGCTCGGTGCACTCACAACAAAAATATTTATTTAACTGACCACATAAGCAGCTTAGTTATTTATGCTTCAAGTATGTACAATATATGCAGTGTATGCAGCATAATTTATGCAGTGTTTATTTAGTGTAGGTGATTGTAGTTGAATAGGATTTAATTTTTTTTATAAAATATTTCAATAGATATGTTAGTAAGATTCCTTAGTAAATAAGTAAATCTTTACTTGTAAATTGTTGTTTTTAAAATAATCTTGTTTGAAAAATAAAATAAAGTGTAAAACATTCAAATATTACTTTTATTGACTAAAAATTTATGTTTACAATGTATTTTTATATAAATATTATATGTTTAGTGTGATAAAACATATCTTCCTTTTAATAATCTTCGCATAATTATTCTGCGACCATTGGGAGTGGACATTCTAGTATTCCAACCATGACGACGTACTCTTCTGACCTCATTGGGGCGAGGAAAGTAACAACGTACCTTACTTCTAATAGTTGTTAGTAAAACTGAATCAGGCTTTACTAGGTACGACGAACCTTGAGAAAAGTTCTGAAGTCCCTGTGCGACATACCTAGAATAATATTGCAATTATTAAAAATAGTTGAAATTGATAGAAATAGTTGTTGAATGTAATTAATACTCACCTTAAAGGTTGAGTAATTGCTGCCATTAATCTAGACATTTATAAATTTGATAGGGTCTCTTTGCCGAAAAATAAATATTAGGCATATAACCTAAAACTTTTGACAGTACACCATAGAGATGAGACAATTTACTGGAATAAGTTTTTGCTGGGATGTCTGCATACTCAGTATAGAATACAGCGTTTAACGTTACAAGTATTTAGAAGTATCAATGACGCGCACTGGACTAATACATACACAATAATATAATGAAACTCTGAGAAACGCGTTTTCTAGACGTGCTCGACCTATCGTGTGGATTTATTATTATGAATTTTCGATCGACCTTATAACAATGCGTTAAAACCGCTTTTTGTGTGCATTATGAGCAAGGTAAGCGTATGATGCCGTTAAATGATTTAGAAATATTTTTTATAATAATATATTTTCACGCCATTCGCAATACAGGGATAGAGGTCCAGTCTAGAAAATTAAGTCGTCCCACCTTCCACCGAAGATATTTTTGGGACAACGTGACCGGTGATAAGCCCGTCGCAGTCTTTGTGTCCAATCCAACGATATGAATCATAGATAGGTTTTGAAAAACCCATTGGTACAAGCCTGCCATTATCTGGTCCCTCGACTCGAATTCCGATCACTTTAAAATTAATAAAAACATACATAATTAGAGACGTTGTTAATATTTCTTGTCTGAAAAGTCACAGTAACAGTAAACGTTTGACCCTTAGTTTATTAGGTGTGCAATAAAGTATAAATAAATAAATAAATTAGAGTTTTTCACCAGCACACTTTGTTATCATCTTCTTCTTCCTACCCTTATCCCATGCTATGTGGGGTCGGCACAACATGTCTTCTTCTTCCACTCTCCTCTATTTCCCGTCATCTCAATACTCACTCCTTTCTTTCTCATGTCTTCTTTCACACAATCCATCTATTGGTCTCCCCATAGCTCTTCGTCCATCCACATTCATCTCTAACATTCTTTTGCCTATATTACATTCTTCCCTCCTCATTACATGCCCGAACCATGCTAACCTACCACTCTTCGTTTTCTCTGTCACTGGTGCTACTTTCAAGCTTCCCCTTATATACTCATTCTTTATGCGATCTTTTCTAGTCACTCCACACATCCATTTCAACATTCTCATCTCTGCAGCATGCACTCTTCTTTCATCCATTACTTTCATTGCCCAGCACTCTGATCCGTACAATACGACAGGTCTCACGGTCGTTTTGTAAACTTTGCTCTTAAGTTTAAGAGGCATGCGTGGATCGCAAGTTATTCCCGAGACCTGTCGCCATTTCATCCATCCCTCATTTATTCTGTTCTTTACGTCCCGGTCGACATTGCCGTCATTTTGGATCACTGACCCAAGGTAACGGAATTCGGAGCAGACTGGTAGGAGAACACCATCCAAGGCAATATGAGAAAAACTGGATGGACTACTGAAGTCACAGAACATGTGTTCGGTTTTGGTTCTGCTTATTTTTAATCCGACACTTTCCAGTTTTTCTTGCCATTTTCCCAGCTTGCTCTGTACTTCAAGTGCATTTTCTCCGACAAGCACAATGTCATCAGCAAATAGCATACACCAGGGTGCTTTCTCCTGTATGTTCGATGACAGAGCATCCATAATCAGAAGCAATAAATAAGGACTTAAAGCCAAACCCTGGTGTAAACCTACAGACACATTGAACTTGTCTGTGATTCCAGCTTCAGACCGGTCGCAAGTATTGGCTCTATTATACTTCGCCACAACAAGCCGCACATACTTCTCTGGCAGCACTTTCTCCCTCATACACCACCACAAAACCTTACGGGGTACCCTGTCGTATGCCTTCGAATACCATATGCAAGTTCTTTTGCACAAGCCTGTATTTTTCAAATATGGCATCCGTTGTTCCCCGGCCCGGCATAAACCCGAATTGGTTCTGTGTTACCTCAGTCTCCTCTCTCGTCTCGTCTTGCTATCACCTTTTCCCATATCTTCATACTGTGTGATATGAGCTTTATTCCCCGATAGCTGTTGCAATGGCACCAGTGAACTGTTGCACCATTCATCGGGGATCACCTCTTCTTGCAACAACTTATTGAAGAACAAAGTCAGCCACTTCGATCCATCTGCTTTCAGATACTTCCATGCTTCTACTGGTATACCAACTGGCCCTACTGCTTTTCCATTTTTCATACCCTGTACTGCCATCCCAACTTCGTCTTCAGTCACCTCTTTAACCACGCCCATATTACTCCTAGCATTCTCTAGTACTCCATTCCACTGATTTTCCTCATTCAAAAGTTTGCTAAAATAGCTCTTCCAACGTTCTCTTATGCTCTCGTTTTCCGTCAAAATCTTCCCCATTTCGTCTTTCATACATTTCATGTGATTTACATCTCTTGCATTCCTTTCTCGCTCTCTAGATATTCTATACAGATCTTTTTGGCCTTGTGGAGTTTCCAGGAAATCGTACAGCTTATCCTGTACCTTAGCCTTTGCGATTGCAACTACGTTCTTCGCCTTCTTAATAACTTGATAGGCAGACATTTTGTTTTCTTGATCTCTCTCATTTCCCTCTTTCAAACTTTTCCATTCCTTAAAAGCATTCTTCTTTTCTTTCAAAATTTTCCGCACCTCTTCATTCCACCACCATGTATCCTTATCAATCTTCCCTTTCCCCTTCGTTTTTCCAAAAACATCCCTTGCTACGTTCCTTACACATATCGCCATCTCATTCCAGCAATTATTCACAGTTTATTTAATTTAATTATTCACGAGTTAATTTTGCTCCTTTTCATTAGAAAGTAATATATTTGCGTAGAGTGCTGGCCACTACGGAGTGAGATAAGATGTTGATCTCTCTTTTGATACCAGGTGTTTACTATGTCTAAGTCAAAGGCTAAAGCTGCTTCCTGTAGAGTTTCCCCCTGTTGCTTCCTGACTCCGTAGCTATAGCCCCCATGTACTCTTTCATATCCGTCACTTGTTCTTCCCACATGACCATTAAAATCCCCTCCTATATATATATATATCCCCTCACATTCTGGTATCGCCGCAATTACAGCATCAAAATCCTCCCAAAATTTTTCTTTCTAACTATCGTCACAACCGATCTGCGGTGCATACACACTCACTATATTTAAAACCAAATTTTCAATCAACAACTTAACTACAATAACTCTATCATTCACTCTCTTTACATCCATCACCTTATTCTTAAGTTCTCTATCTAACACTACACCCACTCCATTTCTTTTTCCATCACTTCCACAATAATAGAATTGATAACCCGCCCGGATTTCTCATGCTTTCTGTCCCTTCCACTTCGTCTCCTGCGAACACGCAACGTTTATACGCCTTCTTTCAAAAACATCCGCTAACTCTGTTCCTCTTCCAGTCATCGTACCTATATTCCAACTTGCCGTCCTCAGTCTTACTTCCCGGACTAGCTTCTTACGCTGCCCCCGTCCTTGGTGCAGCAACCCTCGTCCATTTCTCACAGCCGCCGGGTGCTGCGCCTGCGCGTCGCCTGCGGGGTACGCCCTAGCATTGTCACATATTCTATCTCCTTTTGTACCCATACTGTAAAGTATTTGACAATGTTTTACGATCGGCCGCACTGCCTGACATCAACCCTCCTTGGGAATTCTTGGTTTTGAAGAAGGATATATTGGGTATAGGAGGGAATTGGGAGGGGATGGGTGAGAGAACAGTGCCACGGAGACAGAGAGGTGTGTGACACTGGAAGCTAGAGCGGTCCGGGGTCGCGTACCCGTAGTGGCTCCAACTAGTTATCGGACAGATAATCTGGTGGATCCACCCTCTGGACAACTTGTTATCATCAACACAACATCACAACATCACAATCAACACTTGTTATCATCAAAGAATATAAAATCACAATGGAAGATAACATTATTTGCTGTAAACTTACCTATAGGCCGATCTTATTATGAACCTACAACACCATATTTGCATGGTTTTGGTTAGGTTGATGTGTTATTTTCTGCGTATGCCCCAACTGAAATTGTTTTATTATTTTGTTTTCTAATTATCGGTGTACTGTATAAGCAGTGTCCTAATCTAGATATGCCTACATCATTTTAATTCTTTATTTCACTATCTGGTGAAATAATCTAGCATTCACTATTATAAAGCATCTACCGAAAATGATACAATTCTTTCGTTTTTATTAAAAACAGTGGAAGAGATAAAATGTTCGTTGACGAAAAGTCACGCCATATTATATTATAAATTTCGAATTTTCTTCTATATTATCGAAATTTTTTCCCCATAAATTCGAGTATATATGTGAGTACGTGCAGCAAACTAAGCTTTCTCTTATTATCGACGAGCCCATTGATGTTAGTATAACCAAATCCTTTTTTTAATGTTTCCTTTGTTGTCTACTTTCATCTTTATGCTCCATGCACCCACCAACGTTGATTGCATATTTTCGCATGTTAGTTTTATAGAAACAAACTAGCTAAATAGACTAACTACTGAGACAATCACTGGTTCATTACTTGCAAAACGACTCTCAATTGTTATGACTAGTGGTAAATAAAAGGCCCGTGTTCCAATGACGCCGTTTCTGTTATGCTGATGATTTTGTATCTACGTACAAGAGTTTAAATAAAATAAATGACTTACCTAACAACTTGGAAGTTAATTCAAAGATGACCGCGGCTATGGCTTTAACGTAGTGATTATGTTCTCTTTGGTATACAGTACTTCTTTTTGTCAATGTCAATGTCAGCTGTCGAGAGATAGGTAGGCGCAAACTCGAAAACAAAAAAGAAATCGAATCGAAAACAGAATCACAGAATAGGAGTCAAGACGCATGATCAATTTTATTTCTGTCCTTATCTTTTTGTGAAGATTTCGCAGCGAATGAAATATTGATTTATAATAAATAGGGCAAAAGTCATAGAGACTTTAAAAATGTGACTTTGTTATTTTATTTGGACGTAAATATAGTGGAAAATGTTGGAAAAAGTTGTTTTCTGTTTAACAACAGTGCACTTGTATAGTGAGTAATTATATGAACTCGTATAGCTTAGCTTCTTGTGAAGCTCTGTGCTACCTTTGTTTGCTTTGTTCTAGGCATTGCTGCACAAGGAGAGTGCACAGATTTACGTGGGAGACGTATTTCCCACGGTTTACACTATGCACCCGGTCCGGATACTTGCACACTTTGTGTTTGTGATAATGGTTTACCTAAAGTATGTAAGGCTGTTCTTTGCTCACCCCCTCAGGTTGGTATAATATGGAGTAATAATTATCGTTATTTTCTGAGTGATATAAGTCAAAAAATAAGTTTTCAATGCATAACAATTATGACCTGTTCTCCTTAATAAAGCCTATAGATTCCATTAATAAATTTGGGCTGTTAGGATGAGTTCCACAAAAGCTTAGTGCAAGTACTCTGTTGACTTTCAACTACAGTAAACATCAAATCCCAATGACTCATACAATTACTTTCTATTTTTATAACAAATAGCCAGATTCAATGGGCTTGAATACATTTGTACATTTGATTGACTTAATGCTAATTATAATTAATGTCAAATAAATACAAATAAATAAATAAATATCTGCATGCAGTCCCCAATACAAGGGTAGACAGAGGTCTAGTCTAGACAATTAAGTCCCTTTGACCCATAGCCAATAGCCTCAACCGCCAAGTGGTTGGGGGGCCATAATTTTGAGTCAAAAGACTTGATTTCAATCCCCAGATGGCAGACCAATTGCACCAATGGGTTTTTCAAAAACTTATGTATGAATTATATCGTTGGATTGGACATAAATACGGCGACAGGCTCACCACCTTTCACATTGTCCCGAAAATATCTTTGGTGGAAGGTGGGTCAAAGGGACTTAATTGTCTAGTCTAGACCTCTATCTACCCTTGTATTGGGAATTTTGTGAAGATATTTATTTTTATGGTTTTGTATAGGCTTTGATATGATAACTCTTATGATATTTAAAGAACAATTGTGTCTGACCCAAGGAAGTACCTCCACTTTGTATTGTATAAATTATTGAATAATAGTGGGATAAAAAGAAGAAACAATATTACAATCACTATCAATATGACAAGAACATGAAAAAAATTTGCAAATGTATGTCTTAAGTTAAATGTGTTAAAGATTGATTGACAAATTGTACCTAATTCTTAAGAAAAATTTCTTAGCATAAAAAATTCGCTTTATTTCCTTATAATGTAAATCTATTTAGTTTTTTGCGCCGTTGTATGCAATAAATAAGGTTCCACAGTAACATACTACACTACATGTTTTTGTTTTTAAACTCGCTGCAAGGTGAGTCAAAGGGACTTAATTGTCGAGACTAGACCTCTGACTACCCCTGTATTGGGAATTGCATGAAGATATTTATTTTATTATTTTTTGTTTTTAACACGGTTTGTTTGGATGTGTGACAGTGATTATGCACCTTGATTTATCGATATGACCGAAAATTAGTAACATTTTGATATCGCTCTTATGGCTAATAAACAGTATACCATACACAGGCTATAGCAGTTAATACCTTTATGACGATCTCCGTGGACGAGAAGCGTACACATCGATTTTCATATCGTTAGGTCATACAATAGGGTTTTTACTTTAGGGTTTTCTTTATTATTTTAAACTATTAATTGCTAGGATTGCCGTTCGTTCCGTGTGGGCAACACCTGTTGCGAGTTCATTTGCCTGGACGACGTGGTGAAGCCGTCGGAGGGCGAGGCGAACGTGCGCGTGGCGGCGGGCGGGGCGGCAGCGCTCGTGCTGGTCACCGTCGCGCTGGTAGCCTACCGCGTGCGGACGCACAAGCGCCGCCGCCCGCCGCGCCCGGACGACCAGCGCAGCCTCACTAGCATTGGGTAAATTAGATAGAAATATCTTCGCGTCATTCCCGATACAGGGGTAGACAGAGGTCTTGACTATAAAGTCTTCGACCCACCTTTCGCCGAACATTTTTGGGACAGGTGGTGGGCTTGTCGCCGTCTTTTTGTCCAAACCAACGATATGAATCGTAGATATGTTTTTGCAAAAACTCATTGGTACGAGCCTACGAACGAATTGGGTATCGTGACTTATTTAGCACAAGCAATAGCATTGGGTAAGTTTTTAATATTGTAATTTATTTAACTGTATAATTGTGTCTGAAGACCTGATAGCCAAGTTGGTAGTGCGTCTGCCTTTAAAGCTAAGGGCTTGCGGGTTCCAATCCCGCAGGAGGCAAACATTTGTGTGAATAGTGACGATGATAACGTGTGTACGCCACTTGTCGACGGAGGTCGTCGAATGTAAATGGTGTGTAAGTATATATCTATGTAAGTATATAGTTTCGTTAGCTTGGGCACTAAGCGGAAGACAGGCTCACTACCTGCCACGTTGTCTCAAAAAGTCTGATGAAAAGTGTGTCGAAAGGACTTAATTGTCTACTTGAAGGTATTTGTTTTAGTTTGGTTTAGACGGCCTTGTCTATTTTGCCTGTAAATATATTTTAAATTACTTTGTGTGTGTAAAAAAATTTACAAATATAATGATCAATATCTGCGTTACTTATTAGCTACCATATTATATTGGTTCTATGTACTTTTTAAACGGCAACACTGTAATACTGCTGTTTGAAGGCAGATATGATAAATAAGAGTTAGAAAATAGTCGTCGTTTTAGATCAAACTCATAAATACAGACTGATGTAACATTGAACGTGATTCTCTACCCTCGAGGAATAGCATTAATATGGTATACAATGAAGTGGTTGTTGTTTCCATTGAAATTAATGCAGCCACAATATTATTGATATAATATTGAGAGTTTGAATTATATCTATTTAAGGTATATAAGTAATATAAGTGGTAAGTCACGATAGCCGAGTTGTTGGGTAGTCGGAATTTCGAGTCGAGAGACCCGAGTTCGATCCCCAGGTGGCAGTACCAATGAGTTTTTCAAAAACTTATGTACGAATTTCATCGTTGGCTTGGACTTAAAGGGGCGAAGCTGCGAAGGGCTCACCACCTGTCACGTTGTCCCGAAAGTATCTTCGGTGGAAGGTGGGTCAGAGGGACTTAATTGTCTAGACTTGACCTCTGTCTACCCCTGTATTGGGAATTGCGTGAAGATATTTATTTATTTATATTTATAAGGTATATAAGTGGAGGCATGGGGTACATGGGCGGCACATGCGAGACCGCATTGGGGGCGTGGAAGCCTCCGAGCAACTACCTGCCGCGGGGGGAGGCGCCGCCCCCGTACGACGAGGCTGTCGCGCAGTGCCGCGCGGACTCTATGAGGTAGAAATGTAGCCGAGTATATTTCAGCTAAAATATGTATTATATATACTATGTATACTATGTATTATACAGACTTAGAGATTAAATATATTTGTTTATTGTTACGATTTCACATTGTGATTTGGATATGATCAGTAACAATTGTTATTCTCCATTCTATTATATCATGGTTAGATACATTTATAGTAATACGATAATACGATCTCCAAGGCTCCGTACCATTTGGTTTTACTCTGAACGGGGTTTTACTTCTTTTACTGAGAGAAGACATTACTACGTTTTTTTGATCTTGCTCTTTGCCTAATCTCCCCATGTCAGTCACTTAATAATAGTATAGAGTGCCAAAACATGTCTTTGGTGGGAGGTGGGTTGATAAAACTTAATTGTCTGCACCTCTGTCTACCGCTGTATATAATAGCTTGAAGATATATTTTTAGATAAATTAATATTTTTTACATACATTTATCTACTTTCATGTTATGCAAACTACAGCATGACATTTACAACTATGATAATCTGGTAGTACAACTGTGTGTATGTGTGTGTGTATGATTATAACGATGCAATCAATAAGTTTACGACGTTAGCTATTACATAGTGTAAAAGTTGTTTGTTGTAATTAATTGCAGAATGAACCCGGAGCCCTATCATCGGAGCTATCCTGCTTTGGTGGATAACAGTGAAGCCATGCAGTGCATCGGACACGCTTATGCTAATATACCCAGACCTATACAACAGGTAACTTCCTCTTCCTCATCTTCTTGTTTATTGCCTACCATCTTGACTTGAGGTCTAGTCTGTACAATTAAGTCCCATCGAGCCACCTTCCACTGAAGATATTTTCGGGACAACGTGGCGGGCGGTGGGCCCGTCGCCGTCTTTATGTCCAAGCCAACGATATAATTCGTATTTAAGTTATTGAAAAACCAATTAGTACGAGCCTCTGCCACCTGGGGATCGAACTCGAGTCTCTCGACTCAAAATTCCGGCCTCCCAACCCTTCGGACTATTTGGAATGGCGTGGATATATTTATTTATTTATATTATTAACGTGTATGCATGAAGAAAATGATAAATCTGAAAGAAGCGAAAGCGATTCAAGGATTGTGACACTTTGCGATCTGTTCTCTCTGGCTACCCCGTCATGGGAGTGTGCGTGAAGATAAATGATAAATAAATGTATCAATAATTTTTGATACGTTTGCAGGTAGCCAACACCCAGAACTGCTACAACGCGCCACTACTGCAGCCCGTGCACTCCGACGTGCGCGACCTCCCCCATCATCCCCTCCCGCCCAATGGTAATGCTGGACAGCTGTGCGATATCTATTTGAAATTTGACTTTTTATATATATAAAAAAATATCTCCATGCAATTACCAATACAGGGGTAGACTGAGGTCTAGACAGTTAAGTCTTAAGTAACTTTCCACCGTAGACAGTTTTAGGGGCAACGTGACAGATGGTGAGCCGGTTGCCGTCTTCATGTCCAAGCCAATATGAATCGTACATAAGTTTTTGAAAAAAAAAAAAAAAATTGGTACGAGCCTTTGGGATCGAACTCAGGTCTCCTGACTCAATTTCCGATTAGCTAACGACTCGGCCATCGTGACTTTTATGTTTACATACTCAGTATAGAATACAGAGTCCAATGCGTTTTAAGTACTTATAAATATCAACGATGCGCTCACGATAAAATAAAGGAATAAAACATGGTTGTCTTTCGATGTCATAAATATATCAACATTAAGTATTTTTAAGTCGTGCCAATACTCGCACGACTTAAAAATAAATTAAATTGAAAAAAAATTAAATACGCCAGCTTCTATTAAAATTAATGTTGATATAATTATGACATCGAAAGACAACCATGTTTTATTCCTTTATTTTATTATAAACATTAGTTACTAAATTAATGGGAATTTTAAATAATTGTCTGCTATACGCGGAATGAGCATTGTTCTGCAGAAGGAATATTATTTTAAATTACAGCGAATATTAGTCGCTAAGGAGGTGTTGATAATTGATTCCATTTTATTTTTTTTTAATTTTACACATATCGATACACAAGTATATATATATATATATATATATATATATATATATATATATATATATATATATATATATATATATATATATATATATATATATATATATATATATATATATATATATATATATATTAACAATCACAGTGAAATCAATTATACCCCAATATAATTATACCCAACACTACTAATTATCTGGCTTCACATGGTATACATTATTAAATTTTCATTTCCCTATCTATCGCAACTCCTATGAACAGTGCGACGTTGCCGCTCTTTTTTCTGTATTGAAATAGAACGGTTTTATAATAGTTAGTAGATAATTATTATATACATGAACTATACAGGTAAATACGCTAGGTACGTGTGAAGTATATTGTAACGAAAATTAAAAAAATTAAATCAAATTTAATTTACGATAATACCACAGGAATATTTAAGTTTTTTTTTATATTACTAACTAACTTATATAAAAATTTATCTACTTCGAATTGATTAAATCAAAGAGAAATTATGTTTTTGAAATTTCAACTGATTCGGGCGGGATTCGAACCCGCGACCTCTGCCGATCCGTGGCAAAGCTCTTACCTCCGTGCCACCGTGTCTTACACGCATGAGTTGAACTTTTAAATCTGTATTCTCTTTTCTTTACTTATGCCTTGTTTTGACATCGGCGCCATCTTCCCTTTTGCAAGTGACTACTGCAAAACTTCTAATTTACAAATGTGGTTAGATAGGAATTCATTTATAGAGGTAGATATTAAAGTTTCAAGTCACGATAGCCGAGTGGTTGGGTGGTCAGAATTTCGAGTCAAGAGACCCAAGTTCGATCCCCAGATGGCAGGCTCGTACCAATGGTTTTTCAAAAACTTATGTACGAATTATATCGTTGTTGTAATATTTTCGGTAGAAGTTGGGTAAAAGGGACTTAATTATCTAGACTAGATCTCTCTAAAAAATATACCCCCTGTATTGGGAATTGCGTGAAGACATTTTTTTATATTAAAGTTAGTGATAACTAATACTGATGAAAACACTTTAAAGAGACGTGGAATATCCCACACTATATTTCAATTATATGACATCCGTACACATAATAATAAAAATACACAATCGTTTTCATTACAACGAAATATAACAAGAGAAGCCTTTAAACGGTTTGTGTCAGTGCCAAGTGGTGAGCATAAAAATGTTGATCCTAAAAAGCACCTTAAACTATTAACTTTCAATGTATTTTATGTGTTTTTAGACAAATACGAGTATACGGTCAAATGACAAATATTGTGAAACTTTGATGACATTGCAATGTCCGTATATGTGCATATATGCCTAAATTACTGTAAACAACATAATTTTAAGATTAGTTTAAGTCTTTGACATTGTCAAGTGGTGAACATAAAAATGTTGATCCTAAAAGCACCTTAAACTATTAACTTTCAATGTATTTTATGTGTTTTTAGACAAATACGAGTATACGGTCAAATGACAAATATTGTGAAACTTTGATGACATTGCAATGTCCGTATATGTGCATATATGCCTAAATTACTGTAAACAACATAATTTTAAGATTAGTTTAAGTCTTTGACATTGTCAAGTGGTGAACATAAAAATGTTGATCCTAAAAGCACCTTAAACTATTAACTTTCAATGTATTTTATATGTATTTAGGCATATACGAGTATACGGAAATCATAATGTAAAAGTTTTTAACTATTATGCATTTGACATCCTGGATGTCGAATGACAAATATTGTGAAACTTTGATGACATTGCAATGTCCGTATATGTGCATATATGCCTAAATTACTGTAAACAACATAATTTTAAGATTAGTTTAAGTCTTTGACATTGTCAAGTGGTGAACATAAAAATGTTGGGTCCAGTAGTTAGGTTAGCAGTATCCTAAAAAAAGCTCCTTAAGCTATCAACTTCTTCTTCTCTAGCGATTATATCAATCGCTAAAGAAGAAGAAGTTGATAGCTTAAGGGGCTTGTTACTTGAACTTAAACAGAATTATCTCTAACATAAAGGCGATACCTTGCGGATGAACTTATCCTACTTAATATCTGTAATAATATGTACAACTGTTCAGATCTGATTGATAAAATTTGTTATTTAGTACCCCGCAGCACAATGCCTCCACTTCCTTGTAAACTCTTTTATATACCGATCTCAAGAACTAATTGCGGTCTCAAAGCTCCTATACGCAGAATTTACCATAATCATAACGATAATGTTTCTTTCAGTGGACTTATTTAATAATAATTAATTTTAAACGAAGAAATAATTAATGTTCTAATCGAGAATCAGATAGGTGTTTTCTTAATTTTTTTTCTGCAAACGTCCGTATTCTCGTCATGAAAAAAAAATTAAATTAATATAAATGTGACAGAAGGAATCTATCATATTTATATTTTTTTACATAACCAAATTGATATGTACTCGTAAGTGTCACCTAAGCTTTGTAGTCACTTATTTCAGAGGCAAACACTTGTGGAGGTAAACAAGCGTTATCATTGTTTTTTTTTTAAATTATTTTTGTTAAGTTCATCGCCGTTGTTTGTCTTTTAAATAAATAGAAAAATCTTTCAATGTATTTTATATGTATTTAGACATATGCGAGTATACGGACGTTACAATGTCGTTAAAGTTTCAAAGTACTATGAATTTGACATCTTCGACGTCAAATGACAAATATTGTGAATTAAAAATGAAATCGGCGATAGGGCCACCACCTGTGTATATCACAGGCTTTGGTAAAGGGTAAAGTAAAGTCTTTGGTAAAGAAAAGTAAAGGGTCTAGAAGTAGAACTCTGTGTTCTTGTTTGATACATAATACAGCTTATAAGGGACGGGCTTACTTCAGACGTGGATCTATTTGATAAAACCACAAATTTAAAGGAGTTTTCGTTAAAAAAGACAGACGCAACTTCAGCTATGAAGTGAAGGCGTGTGAATAGTGTGAGTACTCCGGAATTGCGAATTAGTAAACGGACGTCACAGAAAGCTAGCAATGCAACTGAAATAATAACGACAGCGCTACAAGATTCTCGTGCGTGTTCGTGTGCGTGTGCGTTTGCGTTTGCGTGTGCGTGTGTGTGTGCGCGCGCGCGCGCGCGTGTGTGTGTGTTTGTGTGTGCATGTGTGTCTGTGTGTGTCTGTGTGTGTGTATCTGTGTGTGTCGGTGTGTCTGTGTGTGTGTGTGTCTGTGTGTCTGTGTGCCTGTGTGCCTGTGCGCGCGCGCGCGCGTGTGTGTGTGTGTGCGCGGGCGCGCGTGCGTGCGTGCGTGCGTGCGTGTGTGAGTGTCCGTGTGAGAGCGCGTGCGTGTGTGCGTGCGTGCGTGCGTGTGTGTGCGTGCGTGCGTGCGTGCGTGCGTGCGTGCGTGCATGTCTGTGTGTGTGTGTCTGTGTGTGTCTGTGTGTGTGTCTGTGTGTGTGTGTGTGTCTGTCTGTCTCTCTCTCTCTCTCTCTCTCTCTCTCTGTGTGTGTGTGTGTGTGTGTGTGTGTGTGTGTGTGTGTGTGTGTGTGTGTGTGTGTGTGTGTGCGCGTGTGTGTGTGCGTGTGCGTGTGCGTGTGCGTGTACGTGTATCAGTATTTAAGAGGACAAATGATGACGCGTGACTTTCTGGCATACACATGGCAGCGCAGATTGGTGAACCGGGAGGATTGTTTCTCATAATTTCATTTGCCAGTTTTTTGCCAACATCTGCAAAGCAATTATTTACCAAGTTAACAGACTCAGAATGAGTCTGTCCTAAGTTAAGTAGTTCCATACATTGTGATTTAGTCACTTTATTATGAGTTACTTTCTTAATTGTTTTCCAAAGTTCTTTGGAGTTATTGGCAGCATTTGCTATTTGTTCTCTGTGATATTTACGTATAAGCTTCTTTGTCAAATTATTACAGTAATTTCTATAACGCTTTTAGGTCAGCTTTAGAATTACATTCCTTTGAATCTATGTTTCTCCAAGATCCAATATTTCTCCAAGACCCTTTGGTATGATCTCAGGTCGATATGCATTTTGTTCCTATTCCTTATACATCTAAGAATTCCAACTGTGATCCAAGGTTCAATAGTACGTTGGTTTCTAGTAAGAATCTTTTTTGTTTTACATTCGTCTAGTGACTGGGCTAGGCTTTGGAAAAGATGTTTAATAACTAGATTAGGGTCGCTGCAAAAAGCAGTGATCCCAAATTTTTTTTAAGAAGCTTGTCGTATGCAGCATCGAAATTTATGTGCTCAATGTACTTTTGAGTAGATGTTTTGTTTTTATGTTTTGATAAACACATGAATATGGTCAGATGGTCTGTAACGGTGGTATTTAATACGGCAATATTGGCGGAAAGTTTCGTTTTATTCAACTTAATCATAATATGGTCTAAGCAGCTGGACTCTCTCGTAGGTAATTTGTGTCCAGCAAGTATTCCGTGGCGATTTTTCGTTATTGGATTGGATGAGGTTAATATTTATATCACCAGTGATAATTACGTTGCTGTGAGATTTTAAAGTTTCTAAGTGAGTATTTAAGGACTCTAGAAATCCTGTCGCATTTGGTTTCGAAGGTGAGCGTTAAATACCTAATAAAGTTATATCGAGAATACTTAGTTGTAAGCAAGAAGCATTCTCATCAATAATTTCCTTAAATTCCGGTTTTAAATGAGATTTAGCATACATTCAAAAGTATGCGTTTTTACGAATTGGTTAACACTATTAAACATATATCATCATATATATACTTTTTTTGTTTGACGTAATTACTCTGTCAAAATACAGTAACTGTCACTGATAAATATTGATTTTCGTTATGTTCCTTTGTTCAACACTTGATGTGTTGAACCGCGGGCACAGCCGCGGGGCGCAGCTAGTTTGTACATATAAATATACATGAATCGAGTATAAACATTTATATTTATCACAAAAATGTTTGCTCCTAAGAGGATTCCAATATTTAATATTGAAACCGAAATTTAATTGATTAGTAATTAATTAGTTATCATATTTCGAAGCTAATCATGAAAAAGTCTTTCACTGTATGTCTTAATTCCAAATAAGTTAATAATAATTTGGTTCTTACGAACTTATATTTCCCTTAATTAATGAAAGTATATAATAAAAAATTATAAGTACATCATACGTAAGCGGCAACAACCAAATGGTGTAGGATACGGACTGTGAAACAACTGCGCCGATTCGGGTCCGTCATTCGACTACAGCCGTAACTAACTCATGTTAACTCACAGTGCTGGTATCAACTTTGTTATATGGCAGTGAAACCTGGGTATGCCAGAGGAAGCAAAAGTAAGTTGAATGCAGTGGAGATGCGGACTCTTCGAAAAATGTGCGGTGTTACATTGGCCGACCGAAAACGTAACGAAGAGATTCGCAATATGGCAGGTTTTAAAGTTGACCTTCTGACTAAAATTGATAAGGGAGTGCTTCGATGGTTTGGGCACGTTGAGCGAATGAGTGAAGACCGAATGGTGAAGAAAATATATAGCGCGAAAGTTAATATTAAAAGGTGTCGAGGTAGACCGAGACTAACTTTCAAACATTAACATATAACAATAACATATATGTTATATGTTTAATAGTGTTAACCAATTCGTAAAAACGCATACTTTTGAATACTTGTAGAATAAGTATTTTGGTGTATTGGGGCTTGCAAATCTCTTTGATTCTTTGATTGGAACCATACGGACTTCAAAATTAGTAGGAACATTTTGACGTGTAGAGGTCAGCTATGAATTGATTTTATGAAATTCCATCGTAGGTATTTTACGCCACGCGTAGCTGGAGGGGCACTCTTTGAAGGTGTAATTTTTTTTCGCTATGCTTTATGTTTAGAAAGACTACAGTTGGTGATTATAATTTAAATCGCAAGATTAGTATATTACGTATAACATCTGTAGTGTATGTATACACTACAGATGTTATATTTATGTTTTATACGTACTTATTAATTTATAATTATAGATATATATGTGTATGCATGTGTGTTTATATAATTATATTATTTTTATCTCTTATATTTATGTATATATTCTTCTTTTCCGTTTGTTACCTATTTCCAGTAACAGGTCCGCTGGAAGAAATTTCAATAGAAATAAGCTGGGCCTTTGTACTAATTATTCGCGCGCAGCTCGGCGGACCGTTCGGCGCGCAGCTCGGCGGACCGTTCGGCGCGCAGCTCGGCGGGCCGCTCGGCGCGCAGCTCGGCGGACCGTTCGGCGCGCAGCTCGGCGGACCGTTCGGCGCGCAGCTCGGCGGACCGTTCGGCGCGCAGCTCGGCGGACCGTTCGGCGCGCAGCTCGGCGGACCGTTCGGCGCGCAGCTCGGCGGACCGTTCGGCGCGCAGCTCGGCGGACCGTTCGGCGCGCAGCTCGGCGGACCGTTCGGCGCGCAGCTCGGCGGACCGTTCGGCGCGCAGCTCGGCGGACCGTTCGGCGCGCAGCTCGGCGGACCGTTCGGCGCGCAGCTCGGCGGACCGTTCGGCGCGCAGCTCGGCGGACCGTTCGGCGCGCAGCTCGGCGGACCGTTCGGCGCGCAGCTCGGCGGACCGTTCGGCGCGCAGCTCGGCGGACCGTTCGGCGCGCAGCTCGGCGGACCGTTCGGCGCGCAGCTCGGCGGACCGTTCGGCGCGCAGCTCGGCGGACCGTTCGGCGCGCAGCTCGGCGGACCGTTCGGCGCGCAGCTCGGCGGACCGTTCGGCGCGCAGCTCGGCGGACCGTTCGGCGCGCAGCTCGGCGGACCGTTCGGCGCGCAGCTCGGCGGACCGTTCGGCGCGCAGCTCGGCGGACCGTTCGGCGCGCAGCTCGGCGGACCGTTCGGCGCGCAGCTCGGCGGACCGTTCGGCGCGCAGCTCGGCGGACCGTTCGGCGCGCAGCTCGGCGGACCGTTCGGCGCGCAGCTCGGCGGACCGTTCGGCGCGCAGCTCGGCGGACCGTTCGGCGCGCAGCTCGGCGGACCGTTCGGCGCGCAGCTCGGCGGACCGTTCGGCGCGCAGCTCGGCGGGCCGCTCGGCGCGCAGCTCGGCGGACCGTTCGGCGCGCAGCTCGGCGGACCGTTCGGCGCGCAGCTCGGCGGGCCGCTCGGCGCGCAGCTCGGCGGGCCGCTCGGCGCGCAGCTCGGCGGACCGTTCGGCGCGCAGCTCGGCGGACCGTTCGGCGCGCAGCTCGGCGGACCGTTCGGCGCGCAGCTCGGCGGACCGTTCGGCGCGCAGCTCGGCGGACCGTTCGGCGCGCAGCTCGGCGGGCCGCTCGGCGCGCAGCTCGGCGGACCGTTCGGCGCGCAGCTCGGCGGACCGTTCGGCGCGCAGCTCGGCGGACCGTTCGGCGCGCAGCTCGGCGGACCGTTCGGCGCGCAGCTCGGCGGACCGTTCGGCGCGCAGCTCGGCGGACCGTTCGGCGCGCAGCTCGGCGGACCGTT
Organism: Sericinus montela; assembly: GCA_029286605.1. Taxonomy (NCBI): domain Eukaryota; kingdom Metazoa; phylum Arthropoda; class Insecta; order Lepidoptera; family Papilionidae; genus Sericinus; species Sericinus montela. Next base: position 6,071,517 of record JAGSMR010000035.1, on the reverse strand, counting down.
CGGCGCGCAGCTCGGCGGACCGTTCGGCGCGCAGCTCGGCGGACCGTTCGGCGCGCAGCTCGGCGGACCGTTCGGCGCGCAGCTCGGCGGACCGTTCGGCGCGCAGCTCGGCGGGCCGCTCGGCGCGCAGCTCGGCGGACCGTTCGGCGCGCAGCTCGGCGGACCGTTCGGCGCGCAGCTCGGCGGACCGTTCGGCGCGCAGCTCGGCGGACCGTTCGGCGCGCAGCTCGGCGGACCGTTCGGCGCGCAGCTCGGCGGACCGTTCGGCGCGCAGCTCGGCGGACCGTTCGGCGCGCAGCTCGGCGGACCGTTCGGCGCGCAGCTCGGCGGACCGTTCGGCGCGCAGCTCGGCGGGCCGCTCGGCGCGCAGCTCGGCGGACCGTTCGGCGCGCAGCTCGGCGGACCGTTCGGCGCGCAGCTCGGCGGGCCGCTCGGCGCGCAGCTCGGCGGGCCGCTCGGCGCGCAGCTCGGCGGGCCGCTCGGCGCGCAGCTCGGCGTGCCGCTCGGCGCGCCGCTCGGCGTGCCGCTCGGCGCGCAGCTCGGCGGGCCGCTCGGTGCGCAGCTCGGCGGACCGTTCGGCGCGCAGCTCGGCGGGCCGCTCGGCGCGCATCTCGGCGGGCCGGGCGCGCCGCGCGAGCCGGAGCACGAGCGGCCGCACAACGTGCCCGGTTTCTACGCGCACGCGCACCCGCTGCACACCTCGCTGTAAGTATACGTAAGACGTAGATGTAAGAGGCGAGCTAACTGAATTCATTTTGTGTGTGAATTAGTGTTGTGTTGGTGGAAAACAGACTGTTCCGGCAGTTGAGAAAAGAAAAAAAAGTAGAAAGTATACAACATTATGATTTTTTTTTATTTAGTCTTTATTAGGATTAACAATAAGTTAACGGTTTTCTGAATTTTTCTCTAGTGCCATTCGAGATAATAATCCTGCCCTGTGTTGATAGCCAATGATAGTGATATTATTTGAAGTGATATTTTCAAGGTCTTTACTTGGTTGCTTCTTACGACACCCACACCACACCATTTTAATTAATAATTCTGTCAAATCTATAATACTTAACAATCTTTCTTATAGGCGTATGCCTCCCTGCTTTATTTTTAATTTCAGTGCCGTAACTGAGGGTGATATTAAAAAAACTTTACTGTCTGTTACTTCAAAGACCATTTGTTATGATAATCTTATATTCCAATATTTAATCATATTGTCAATTAAATTCTTCCTATTGTAACTCAGTTTGTCAATTTCTCACTTCAAACAAGTTCCTTTACTGGAAAAACTTTCCTCATTCATCTACTGAAAATTTCTTATCGTTGCACTTTAACTCATATTCGTCCCACCTCTATTTAATTTTTAACTGCCTATTGAGTCCCTTTCAATCCGTTTTTCGTCCAGGCCAAAGCACATTTAGTGCACTAAGGTATCTGATGATATTCGTTGGTCTATGGACATCAAATCCCTAACTATTTTAACATTGTTGGACTTTCGCAATGCATTTAACTCAGTTAATTATGACATACTTCTTGGTATACTTTCTTTCTTAAACATCTCACACTCAGCGATATCCTGCTTTGAAATATACCTAAGAGGGCGGTCGCAGTGTGTTTTCCTAGAGGAGGAATTCTCCGAATGGTGTGAAATCATTGCGGGTGTTCCTCAGGGTGTTGTTCTGTCTCCACTTCTTTTCTCTGTTTTCATTAATGCTCTCGCTACTGTTATTTCCTCTCACTTTCGTCTCTACGCTGACAACCTTTAGTTACTTCGTCATTTTAAAGGCAATGATGTAGATGAAGCTATTTTTTTACTGAATTTGGGTTTAAGTAACATCGCCTGTTGAGCTGGGTTAACCCTGATAAATCTCAAGTTTCGTTAATGGGTAGCTTTTATATGCTTAACCTATTGGAATATTCGAATCTCTGCTGTAACTTATAATAACATTCAAATTCTGTGTGTAGAGGCGGCTATGAACTTGGGAGTTATCTTTGATACACAGATGTTTAGGATGTAACATACTGTCATGGTTAGCAAGAAAGTTACTTAATCTTTCCTCTTTATCAAAAGCTTCCAAAACATTTTACCTCTAAAAACTAAAATAACTTTAGCCCAAGCTTTTTTTCCTTCCTCTTATAGACTATGCAGATGTTGGTAGAACTTATGTATAAGTGTTCTTTTTGGTCTCCGTTAGTTTGACCTCGTTTCTAAGTTTAGGGCACAGTTGAATTGGCTTCCAATCCGAAAACTTCTAAACCTATGTGTGTAGATATATGTGTGCTATATTTTCTTTATTTCTTACTTTAAACCATCATGCACCACCCCATCTCTGTGAACGGTTTAAATTTCCTGAGCTCAATGGAGTTCTATGTCGGACTGTCGAATCACTACTTAAGAGACCTAATTCCAGATAGCTTTATTCACCTCAAATTTCAGACCTCTCAGAGTCAGAGTCACTTTATTTAAAAAATTAAAGATTCGCAAATAATAAATAATGTTACAACAAACATACATACATAACGGCCTCTTAAAGTCCACAGGCCCATAGGGAGAATTTGCCATTTCCGATTATTTTGGTCTGACATTCTTAGACATGGTTATCCATCGCCATCTATCGGTTACCATAATGATGTTCAAGGCTGTTGCCCTTAGTTGCCTCTTACGACATCAGCGGGTAGAAAGGGAATGGTAATATTTTTACACCGTAATCACACGGTTACAAAGTGACGTAAATTATTAATACATATATTATCGTTTTTAAGAAAAAGTCACGAAAGCCTAGTGGTTGAGTAGTCGGAATTTCGAGTCGAGAGACTCGAGTTCGATACCAGTTGGCAGGCTCGTACCAATGGGTTTTTCAAAAACTTACGTACGAATTATATCGTTGGCATGGACATGAAGACGGCGACTGGCTCACCACATCTGTCACGTTGTCCTGAAAATATCTTCGGTGGAGGGTGGGTCGAAGGGACTTAATTGTCTAGACTAGACCTCTGCTTACATCTGTGTTGGGAATATTTTTACATTATCGCTTTGATGTGTCGGTCCCGCGGCTAGGCACCGGACGATACCGCGTCTGTCCGCGGGCGCGGGGGCGGGGGCGGGGGCGGAGGCGGCGTGCGCGTTCCGTCGCGCCGAGCGCTCGCCGCACGACGTGCGCCGCTCGTTCCACCGGGCCGCCGGGCGCAGCGCGCCGCGCGACCTCACCTCCGCCGCGAGCGACCTCGACCTCGGCCCAGAGCGCTCGTGAGTCCGCCCGCTGAACTACTCACTCACTGAACTAACTCACCCGAAACTGAACCTCGCGATTGTGCTCACGTTGTAGTCGAGAGCGGGCACCTGTTTTTTGAGGCGAGCTGAAAACTTGTCAATTGTTTTCTTGTATTTACGCGAATACTACACATTTAAAATAAAACGATTTTCGAATTTAATCGCGTTTTTAATTAGTTTTATAGCATTCGTGGTCACGTAGTCCCCCTGCGTAGCGTCAGGAAATAAAAATAGTTTGTAAAAACTAATTAAAAACGCGATGAAATCCGAAAAAGTTTTATTTTAAAATTGTCAATTGTTGTCAAAAACCTGTCCTAAATTTTATTGTTAAAAAAATAATGATAAAAAATTTCACATAAATAGACATACATTTAACACACTCAAATCAACGCAATAATTTTTATATAAAAATGTAGTAGTAATACACAATTTTTTTAATTTTTTACTCGAAAAATTCCGACAAAAGTTGATCCAAGAGTTGCATGACATCGTCAGAGCCAATAGTAACGCGGCAAATAAGAACGCAGGCAGCAGGCGATGTACACGCTCTCTCTCCCACATTACAGCTTGTCTGTAGCCATCTTGTCTATATTGTCTATAGTGCGAAAGATGTCCAAAAAATGTTACGAAAAAAAGCCCCGGTATTGAGTGCAGCAAATGTGAAAAAGTTGTACATTGTAGTACTCAATGTACAGGACTCACTAATAAACAATTGGCAGCTCTCCGGGCTACGGAAAATCTTGAGTGGACCTGTCTGGAGTGTAATAAATCTTCTCCCAGACGCACATCGTTTATAATTCCGAGTGATGAAGATGAAGAACATATGAGTGATTCTGCTCGGATTGACGTTAAAAAGCTGGCTAAGGCCATATCGAAGGAAGTGGAGACAGCAATGAAGAGAGAAATGAAAGACATCTGTGATTCTATTCAATATCATACAGATAGGCTTGAGGAAGTAGCTGAAACTGTGGATGCCTGTAAACGATTGATTAAAGAACAACAGCGTAAGAATGTCGAACTTAATAATAAAAATAAAAATCTAGAAACCAGAGTTGCTGCACTTGAACAAAGATTAAATGAACAAGATCAAAAAAGGTTATCATCCTGCATTGAAGTCGTTAATGTGTCTCAGGTAGACAATGAAAATGTTACAGATATTGCAAATAATATTACTTGCAAACTAAAGATGCTAAGCAGCGACATTCTTAACGTAAAGCGAAACACGGGGAGAAAGGACCGGCCCGGTTCAATCACTGTCGAAATGAAAGAAGAAAACATAAGGGATATGTGGATATCGGAAGCTAAAAATAAAAGGCTAAAGGTGAAAGACATAATTACTAATGTTTCAAGAACATCTGAGGACATACCAGTGTTCATTCGGGAAGCACTTACGTCTCACAACAAAATGCTTCTCTGGAATGCAAAAAATGAACTTAAGAATACGTTTAAGTTTGTGTGTTGTAAAAGAGGTGTAGTGTTGACCCGAAAGGAGGACAAAGACAAAGAAGTTATCAGAATTAGATCAATAGAAGACATAAAATACCTACTGGCACGATAAGGTTATAATCGTTTATTTACTTGTAATTTTTTTTTTCTATTGAAACTTTATTTCTTTTCTCTAATTACTATGTCATTGTATACAGACTCCATAACCGAATTGTTTAATTGCGAGGATATAAACTGTTTTTTAAAATATGTACCACAAAAATGGTCAATCTACTTTGCATGCATATTAACATAAGATCTACCGTTAAAAAATTTTCTACCCTAGAACATTATATATTATCTTGTAAAAAAATTATTGATGTAATTATTTTGACGGAAGCTAATCTAACAGATACATTATGTAGTGTGTTTATGATAAATGGCTACACAATGCACACACAGTTGCGCAAATCGCGTAAAGGGGGAGGTATTATTATGTATGTCCACAACAAACACAAAACTACATTAATTAAAACCAACATGATTAATTTTGAAAGCCTAATGATTACGATAAAAACACAATCCAGTTATTGTGCAACACTGTGTGCAGTGTATCGTCCACCTAAAAGCCCTAGATATCTATTTCTAAAAGAGTTAAAACGTATCATCAAAACAGTTGATAAGGACACAGATATATTCATTGTAGGAGACACTAACATAGACACCAAATTAGATAATCCTGTAAAACATCAATATACAAGTATGCTGTCAAGCTATGGTCTTGAGTGTGGGATCTCGGACTTTACACGTATTGAAATTAAAGCTTCAAAATTAACAAAGTCTTGTATCAATCATATTTTTATACGATCCCGCACTAAAGAACTGTTTACAGCGGCCTTAGGTATTGTACTGGCTGATCACCGTGCGGTGGTACTCGCTTGCGTTAGTCAAACAACACAGATACAGGATTATAATTTGAAATTTAAAACTGTATATGAAAATAACAAACTGCAATTATTGTTGAACAATATCGACTGGCAGCCTATTAAAAATCTGTACTGTCCTATTAAAATATACGAATATATTAAAAATGCCATACAAAATTGTTATAACCAATCTCAAATAAAAATAAAAATTAAGAGTGTATCAAATAGGGATAAAAATAAATGGATAAATAATAAAATTATAAAATCTTGCCTCTATAAAGATAAATTATTTAATGATTGGAAAAATGATAGCAACAATAAAATAAAACAACAATAAAGCTAGGAATCACGCTAATAAGCTAATAGAAAAATCCAATAAATTTGTTCTTGATAACGAACATAAATAAAAATAAATCTAACCTTCAAAACTTATGGAATATTTTAAACAATATGACAGGAAGGGTTAAGAATCAATTGACGATATTATTCTGAACAACTTTGAGAACAGTAGAACAAACTTAGTACAGATAGCTAATAATTTTGCAGATGAATTTAAAAACAGTGTTCATAATATATTGACTAACTGCAGAACTCCGTTACTTCAAAAATTTTCATACCGTAGGCCGGTAAATTTAACATTTAGATTTCAGAAAGTAAGCTCAGATACAATAAATAAAATAATAAAATCACTAGATGACAACAAGTCTCCCGGAATAGATAATATTCGCGCACGTGATCTAAAAATCATTAGACATAAAATTGCACCAGCTATAGCCAAATTAACAAATACCAGTATAACAACTGGAATATATCCTGATGATTTGAAAACTGGAATAGTAAGGCCAATTTTCAAAAAAGCAAACCTTAAGGAGTACGGAAATTATCGTCCCATAACCATATTACCCACCTTAGACAAAATAATTGAAAAATGTCTATCAAGTCAATTTCTAAAATTCTATGATTCTAATAACATTCTAAATGATAAGCAATACGGATTTCAATCACACAAAAGCACTACTAAGCTCCTGAGCAACTTCACTAATTCGATGAACAAACATTTGCATAGTAAAAAACACATCCTTGTAGTTTTTACTGACTTTAGCAAAGCGTTTGATACACTTCAACACGAGACATTGATTGAATCACTGGACGAATCGGGAATTAGAGGACCTGTCCAGAAATGGTGTAAAAATTATCTGGAAAATAGACGTTTTAAAGTTAACATCGCTGAAAATTGGAGTTATGAAAAGACTGTAACTGAAGGAACTGCACAGGGATCAGTACTCGGACCTTTACACTACTTAACATATGTTAATAGTTTAATAAATTTAATCGACAGCTGTGAAATTTATCAGTTTGCCGACGACACGTGCCTAGTAGCGGCTGACGCCGATCTTGGAGTCGCATTTATACGTTTGCAAAAAGATTTTACATCTCATATTAAGTGGTCTCACGATGTTGGTTTAGTTTTAAACGATAAAAAAACTAAAATAATGTATATCAGCTCTTCTCATAACCGTGCTAAAACAGTGCCTAATCTCATAGCACACTCACACTCATGCTTACATTCATGTCAAATAAAATCTATGTGCTATTGTCCGTCAATAGTTTATACGGACAACCACAGGTACCTAGGTCTCATAATTGATAGCCGACTAAATTGGAAAAAGCATATAAGTAACGTCTGTGACCGGCTAAAATCAATTCTGACAAAATTTGTACTAATTAAAAACAAAATTGACTTTCCAATTAAATTATTATTATATAAAGCTTTAGTTGAACCCATAATTCATATTCAAAACATACATAGACAAAATTTTTCAACTTCAATTAAGGTTTCTAAAGATAATCGTCCCTCCTAAAGTAAAAAGTAAATATAAAAATAACTACCATATGTTGTTCGCGTATTGTAAAATAATCCCAATCCATGACAAAATCAAATATGTGCTCTTAAAAGAACAGTTTTTTAACAAAGACCTGCAAACTCTAATATCACATAGCAAAGGTACTCGCGCTATCTCTAATAAAAAATTATATGTGCCTGTGTATAATAAGAATAACTTTGGAAAACGCACACTCGAATTTATGATTCCAAAATTAATAAACGAATTACCACCCGCATTACTTTACGAAATAAACCCAGACAACATCAAATCTAAATTAACTAACTACTACTTAGCTTTGCTACATGGTAATTATATGAAATAATTGATAATAATGTTGACACACCCGTAGGACACTCGAACGCATTTGTTTCTTTTTCTTTTTTTATGTGCTCGTCATTGTTATAACGACAAAAACATTCGCACCTAATCTACCCTCACTAAATTTTCCTATATCATGTTCGTTATTATAAATGTAAACTATCTTCACGCACAATCCCTGACGGGGTAGCCAGAGAGAACAGATCGCCAAGTGTCACGATCCCAACATACTTCTTTCGCTTCTTTCAGCTTCATCATCTTCTTCATACATGCACGTCTAGGTATCCGAGTACTCATGACCCTCCTCTCTTCGAGCAATTTGCTCACATGGTCTTCGAAAGTTAATCTCGGTCTACCTCGACACCTTTTAATATTTCCTTTCGCGCTATTATATTTTCTTCACCATTCGGTCTTCACTCATTCGCTCAACGTGCCCAAACCATCGAAGCACGCCCTTATCCATTTTTGAGACAAGGTCATCTTTCAAACCTGCCATATTGCGAATCTCTTCGTTTCGCTTTCGGTCGGCCATGGTAAGGCCGCACATTTTACGAAGAGATCGCATCTCCACTGCATTCAACCTGCTTTTATGCTTCTTCTGGCATACCCAGGTTTCGCTGCCATATAACAAAGTCGGTACCAACACTGCGTTATGTATTGCAAGGCGTGCACTTTTCACAACGCCTTGCCTTTTGATTAACGCAGTCAGGGCACCATTGACTTTGTTCCCGGCAGCGACACGCCTGTCCACATCTAAATCACATCTTCCATCCCGGCTAAACGCACTCCCCAAGTATACAATTTCATTCACCTGTTCTAGACATTCCTGATTTACCCAAATTTCGCACTTCGTTCTTTCTTCGTCCCTTTCAAATAACTATCTGGTTAATAATAAGTAAACTGCTAAATAATGTTATCTGTATGGACGAACTCCATTGTACAAAAAAAAAACCACTTGGTTTTATAGTACAGTGTATTGTTGTTTTCATTTGTAATTTGTTTTTTTTTTCTGAATATAATTAATAAAAAAAAACCATCACACTCTAAACGCTAAGACCGTACCAAAACTCAGCTAAGTTATATGAGCGACATTGTTGGCAGGGCGACCACGCGGTTGAGCAGTGCGCGCACGCGGGCCCAGAGTGAGGAGCAGAATGTGGGGGGCGCGTCGGGGGGCGTGGCCACGAAACCTGCGCAGACGGACGCTGCGACGGCCACGCCCCCCGCGGCCGCGGGCCCGCCCCCGGCGCCAGCACCGCCCCCCGCCCCCGCCGCGCTCCCCGCCCCCGCCGCGCCCCCCCGCCCCCGCCCGGCAGCCCACGCTGCCGCTCACGGTGGATAAGGTGAATTTACTGTTAGAAAAGCTAAAAAAAAAGCCACGATAGCCGAGTGGTTGGATGGTCGGAATTTCGAGTCGAGAGACCCGAGTTCGATCCCCAAGTGGCAGGCTCGTACCAATGAGTTTTTCAAAAACCTATGTACGAATTACATCGTTGACTTGGACATAAAGACGGCGACGGGCTCACCTCCTGTCACGTGGTCCCGAAAATATCTTCGGTGGAAGGTGAGTCAAAGGGACTTAATTGTCTAGACTAGACCTCTGTCTACCCCTGTATTGGGAATTGCGTGAAGATATTTATATATTTTATTTAAAAGCTAACAAAATGTTAGCTTTTAAATAAAATATATAGAAAAATAAAATAAATAGTTTGTTGTAACACTAAAGATTTGAAAAGGACATCCACTAAAATTTTATTCTTAAGTCAAATGTTCCCTTGCAATTGGAGTATTGTGCTAGTGTTTAGGCTCCCTTTTAGATGTACCACAGAAATCGAAGAGTGAAATAAAGAAAAAAAAAAGTTTTCACTTGGACTGCACATGAACGAACAACATTGGCATCTCTTGTGCAAGCGTAGTAACAATTCTTGTCAAATCTCTAAGCCCAACGAGATTTGCCAATGCGCAAGTATTCTCATTTCCAGCCGTCCTGCGTCTGCAGCTACGACGGAACCAACGCACCGGGCGCTGAAGACACCGACGACTATCGTAGCGAGTGCGAGAACTGCAAATCAGCTAGCAGCTCTAGGTAAAAAAAATATCATCACGCCATTCCCAATGCGGGGGTAGACGGGTCTAGACAATTAAGCCCTTTCGACCCACCGACCACCGGTTACATTTTTTTGGGACAGCGTGACAGGTGGCGAGTCCGTCGCCGTTTTTATGTCCAAGCCAACGATATGAATCCTCCAGTTTTGAAAAACCTCATTGTTACGAGCCTACCACCTGGGGATCGAACTCAGGTCTCTTCACTCGATCACCCAACCGCTCGGCTATCGTGACTTGGAAGCCACGAAAAAAAACCTAGGTCTAGCTCTAGGCAGGTCTTTATATACATTGGACATAAAGGATATTTGTTAACAGAGTTATACATTACTTTAAAGAAATTAGTATAATAAACTTTAGAATAGAATACAACGCACAGTTCTATATCTATAGAAATAAAATCTTATGTGCTCCAAAAGAAGGAGTCCACATTTTTGAAAGGGACATGCTAATCCACTTCTGAACTAAACTGAAGTAACCTTCAGAATCCACTAAGGTATATTGTAATAATGTTTGGAAGGTTCAGTAGTGGAAACAAATTGTCGAGAACACCTCACATCCGACGCTTTTGCGCATTTATCGTGGTGAGATGGCGTTGTATCGTTAATTTCAATAGTTTTTTTTTTTTATAAATTTCCCCTTTTGTTTCTATTTTGCCATATTTGTGATTTCAACAAATCTAGTCGCTTCAATTAAAATAACATTATATTTTCAATATGTGGATAATGTAGTGATCTGCAATATTATTATAACATTAACGCAGCAATTTTATGCGTATATCATAGATTGTAGCTGTTAGTTGTCCCTAGTAAAAAAAATATATTAACGTATTTGGACGTTGCTATAGTCTCTTCAGCGGTGCCAGATAGACTCTACATGATGAGAAGATGTGTATCCGAGTACAGAACTAAAACACGAAACCTATCCAAATGCAGAAAGGTGTAAGACATAGTGACGTTATATCCCCGAAACTCTCCACCGCTGCGTTGGAAAATATCTTCAAGCTACTGAACTGGAAAGGATACGGTATTAACATCAATGGCGGTTTCATCATTTTCTGTTTGCCGACGACATAGTCGTGATGGCAGGATCGCTGGAGGAACTTGGCACTATGGTAAATGACCTCAATAGTGTTTCTCAAGAGGTTGGTCTCAAGATAAACATGGACAAGATTAAGATCATGTTTAACGTCCATTTCAGACCGATGCCGATTGTTGTGGGGAATACTACGCTCGAAGGTGTTGATTAATATAATAGTTTGGGGAAATAGTTTCTTCGCATTTTTAATAAAATTCACATTTTAATATAAAAGTGAAATAAAATAAATATAAATATCTTCGCAATTCCCAATACAGGGGTAGACAGAGGTCTAGTTTAGACAATTAAGTCCCTTTGACCCACCTTCCACCGAAGATATTTTCGGGAGAACGTGACAGGTGGTGAGCCCGTCGCTATAATGCGATCTGTTATTGCTTCCATTAGTGACTTACTAGTAATCTGTGCTTTTTCACTCTCTGGAATTGTTACGTCCATATCATGACGGAATTGTGCCACGTACGATGTGAATATGAACAGATGGGTGCTGGATGAAGGTTGGGGTGCGGAGGAGGAGGACGGTGGCACGCAGACGCTGCAGCGCCGCGCGCCGCCGCCGCCGCAGCCCGTCACTGCCGAGGTACCGCAGCCGCACGCAGCCTGCCGCCACGCTGCCGCAGCCGTCGCAAGCCGAGGTACTGCAGCCGCACGCGGCCGTCACCAAGCCGGTACTGCAGCCGCACGCAGCCGTCACCAAGCCGGTGCAGCCGCACGCGGCCCGCCGCCGCCACGCGCTGCCGCAGCCCGTCCGCAAGCCGGTACTGCAGCCGCACGCAGCCCGCCGCCGCCACGCTGCCGCAGCCCGTCACCAAGCCGGTACTGCAGCCGCATCGCAGCCCGCCGCCGCCACGCGCTGCCGCAGCCGTCGCAAGCCGAGGTACTGCAGCCGCACGCGGCCGCCGCCGCCACGCCGCCGCCGCTGCCGCAGCCGTCACCAAGCCGAGGTACTGCAGCCGCACGCAGCCCGCCGCCGCCACGCTGCCGCAGCCCGTCACCAAGCCGAGGTACTGCAGCCGCACGCAGCCCGCCGCCGCCACGCTGCCGCAGCCGTCGCAAGCCGGTACTGCAGCCGCCGCCGCCACTGCCGCAGCCCGCCGCCACGCCGCCGCCGCCACTGCCGCAGCCCGTCCGCAAGCCGAGGTACTGCCGTCACCAAGCCGGTGCTGCGGCCGCGCAGCCCGCCGCCGCCACGCTGCCGCAGCCGTCGCAAGCCGGTACTGCGGCCGCACGCGGCCCGCCGCCGCCACGCCTGCCGCAGCCCGTCCGCAAGCCGGTGCTGCAGCCGCGCGGCCCGCCGCCGCCGCTGCCGCAGCCTGCCGCCACGCTGCCGCGGCCGTCACCAAGCCAGTACTGCAGCCGCACGCAGCCGCCGCCGCCACGCCGCAGCCCGTCACCAAGCCGAGGTACTGCAGCCGCACGCGGCCGCCGCCGCCACGCTGCAGCCCGTCACCAAACCGGTACTGCGGCCGCACGCGGCCGCCGCCGCCACGCTGCCGCAGCCCGTCACCAAGCCGAGGTACTGCAGCCGCACGCAGCCCGTCACCAAGCCGGTGCTGCGGCCGCACGGCCCGCCGCCGCCACGCTGCAGCCCGTCACCAAGCCGAGGTGCTGCAGCCGCACGGCCCGCCGCCGCCACGCTGCCGCAGCCGTCACCAAGCCGAGGTACTGCAGCCGCACGCAGCCCGTCACCAAGCCGAGGTACTGCAGCCGCACGCAGCCCGCCGCCGCCACGCTGCCGCAGCCCGTCACCAAGCCGAGGTACTGCAGCCGCGCGGCCCGTCGCAAGCCGAGGTACTGCCGTCACCAAGCCGGTGCTGCGGCCGCACGCGGCCCGCCGCCGCCACGCTGCTGCAGCCCGTCACCAAGCCGGTACTGCAGCGCACGCAGCCCGTCACTGCCGAGGTACTGCAGCCGCACGCAGCCCGTCACCAAGCCGAGGTACTGCAGCGCCGCACGCAGCCTGTCACTGCCGAGGTACTGCAGCCGCGCAGCCCGCCGCCGCCGCCGCCGCTGCCGCAGCCTGTCACCAAGCTGAGGTACTGCAGCTGCACGCAGCCTGTCACCAAGCTGAGGTACTGCAGCTGCACGCAGCCTGTCACCAAGCTGAGGTACTGCAGCTGCACGCAGCCCGTCACTGTTGAGGTACTGCAGCTGCACGCAGCCTGTCACCAAGCTGAGGTACTGCAGCTGCACGCAGCCTGCCGCCACGCTGCTGCAGCCCGTCACCGCTGAGGTACTGCAGCCGCACGCAGCCTGCTGCCGCCACGCTGCCGCAGCCTGTCACCAAGCTGAGGTACTGCAGCCGCATGCAGCCTGCCGCCGCCACGCTGCCGCAGCCTGTCACTGCTGAGGTACTGCAGCCGCACGCAGCCCGCCGCCACGCTGCAGCCCGTCACTGCCGAGGTACTGCGCCGCACGCAGCCCGCCGCCGCCACGCTGCAGCCCGTCACCAAGCCGAGGTACTGCAGCCGCGCGGCCGTCACCAAGCCGGTGCAGCCGCACGCAGCCCGTCACTGCTGAGGTACTGCAGCCGCACGCAGCTCCGTTGCCGCCACGCCGCCGCCGCAGCCCGCCGCCGCCACTGCCGCAGCCCGTCACTGCCGAGGTACTCGCAGCCGCACGCAGCCCGTCACTGCCGAGGTACCGCAGCCGCACGCAGCCTGCCGCCACGCCGCCGCAGCCCGCCGCCGCCGCCACGCTGCTGCAGCCCGTCACTGCCGGAGGTACTGCAGCCGCACGCGGCCGCCGCCGCCACTGCCGCAGCCCGTCACTGCCGAGGTACTGCGCCGCACGCAGCCCGCCGCCGCCACTGCCGCAGCCCGTCACTGTTGAGGTACTGCAGCCGCACGCAGCCTGCCGCCACGCTGCTGCAGCCCGTCACCAAGCTGAGGTACTGCAGCCGCGCAGCCCGTCACTGCCGAGGTACTGCAGCCGCATCGCAGCCCGTTGCCGCCACGCTGCCGCAGCCTGTCACTGCCGAGGTACTGCAGCCGCACGGCCGTCACCAAGCCGGTACTGCAGCCGCATGCAGCCTGCCGCCGCCACGCTGCAGCCCGTCACTGCCGAGGTACTGCAGCCGCGCGGCCGTCACCAAGCCGAGGTACTGCAGCCGCACGCAGCCTGCCGCCGCCACGCTGCCGCAGCCCGTCACCAAGCCGAGGTACTGCAGCCGCACGCAGCCCGCCGCCGCCACGCTGCCGCAGCCCGTCACCAAGCCGAGGTACTGCAGCCGCACGCAGCCCGTCACCAAGCCGAGGTACTGCAGCCGCACGCAGCCCGTCACCAAGCCGAGGTACTGCAGCCGCACGCAGCCCGTCACCAAGCCGAGGTACTGCAGCCGCACGCAGCCCGCCGCCGCCACGCTGCCGCAGCCCGTCACTGCCGGAGGTACTGCAGCTGCACGCAGCCCGTCACTGCCGGAGGTACTGCAGCCGCACGCAGCCTGCCGCCGCCACGCTGCCGCAGCCCGTCACCGCCGAGGTACTGCGCCGCACGCAGCCTGCCGCCGCCACGCCGCCGCAGCCCGTCACTAAGCCGAGGTACTGCAGCCGCACGCAGCCTGCCGCCGCCACGCCGCCGCCGCAGCCCGTCACCGCCGAGGTACCGCAGCCGCACGCAGCCTGTCACCGCCGAGGTACTGCGGCCGCACGCGGCCGCCGCCGCCACTGCCGCAGCCCGTCACCGCCGAGGTACCGCAGCCGCACGCAGCCTGTCACTGCCGAGGTACCGCAGCCGCACGCAGCCCGCCGCCGCCACGCTGCCGCAGCCCGTCACCGTTGAGGTACTGCAGCCGCACGCAGCCCGCCGCCGCCGCAGCCCGTCACCAAGCCGGTGCTGCGGCCGCACGCAGCCCGTCACTGCTGAGGTACTGCAGCTGCACGCAGCCCGCCGCCACGCTGCCGCAGCCCGTCACTGCCGAGGTACTGCAGCTGCACGCAGCCCGTTGCCGCCACGCTGCCGCAGCCCGCCGCCGCCACGCTGCCGCAGCCCGTCACCGTTGAGGTACTGCAGCCGCACGCAGCCTGCCGCCACGCTGCTGCAGCCCGTCACTGCCGAGGTACTGCAGCGCCGCACGCAGCCCGTCACTGCTGAGGTACTGCAGCTGCACGCAGCCCGCCGCCACGCTGCTGCAGCCCGTCACTGCCGAGGTACTGCAGCTGCACGCAGCCCGCCGCCGCCACTGCCGCAGCCCGCCGCCACGCTGCCGCAGCCCGTCGCAAGCCGAGGTACTGCAGCTGCACGCAGCCCGCCGCCGCCGCCACGCCGCTGCCGCAGCCTGTCACTGCCGAGGTACTGCAGCCGCACGCAGCCGCACGCAGCCCGTTGCCGCCACGCTGCCGCAGCCCGTCACCAAGCCGAGGTACTGCAGCCGCACGCAGCCGCCGCCGCCACGCTGCTGCAGCCCGTCACCAAGCCGAGGTACTGCAGCCGCACGCAGCCCGCCGCCGCCACGCTGCCGCAGCCTGTCACTGCCGAGGCATTGCAGCCGCACGCAGCCCGTCACCAAGCCGAGGTACTGCAGCCGCACGCAGCCCGCCGCCAAGACGAAGAAAGAGGACGGCGGCACGCAGACACTGCAGCGCCGCCGCCGCTTAATCTTCACTGAATAAGGTTGCAGTACAAAATAGGGGTTCTGCAGAAGTTGTCACAAGGAACGGTCTTGAGGTAGCCGCACCCATCGACACCGCACAATAGATACTAGTATTCATGACATGAAAACGAGAGAGAGAGAGAGAGAGAGAGAGAGAGAGAGAGAGAGATAGAGAGATAGAGATAGAGACATAGAGAGATAGAGACATAGAGATAGAGAGATAGAGAGATAGAGAGAGAGAGATAGAGATAGAGATAGAGAGAGAGAGATAATTATATTCTTAGGATAAAAACAAGAATGTTACATTAAACCCGAACATACTTATTAATAAAGAAATTTTGTCTCTATTTGCAGCCGGACTGCACTGGGTCCTCCTTCAAATTGGGAAAATTGGTTCAACACTATCCCAGACTCCGATAGTGAATCTGAAGAAGAGTAGTGAAAGTCCTTCTGAATTGATTATAACTCATATTGTACAAGTTGTTGGGCAAAAACAAGCTTCCAATTTCTTTTTGTTACTTTTTACATATAATGTTTCGTTTTGTCATGAAGTTTTATTGACTTTTATTACCAAAATGTCTAATGCAAATTGAATTTTTAATGGTTCCGTATTTGTTGTTAGGATTATTGTATTTTAGAATAGACAGAGTAATAAAAATATTTCTGTGGTTGTAATCGTATAGTCTATTATGTTATGACTTTGTTAGATCTGATCTATTAAAGATTTTTTTTGAAGTGTTCCATAAAATCTGCAAAAGACCACCGTTGTTTTAGTTTAAGTTTGTTTGTGTTGTTTTTATATAGTCTATTATTATTATTATTATTTATCATTTTATCCAATGTTCGTCGTACATCACAATCCTGTGATATAAAAATATTGTTATAGTTTTATTAACAGCGACTTTTATTTTTTTTATAAATCTTGATATGACCGATTCATTTTTGTTATATTTCATATTTACACAGTTTTTTTTGTATTCGATAAGCGTACGTGACAAAAAATCACCCATAATTTTGTAATGTTTACCAAAGAATTTTTTTTTCTAAAACATCTCTTTTGCATTGGCAATTTTGTACAAATAGTGAGGTTTAGTTGCAAAGCAACTTGTAATAATATTACGATTCCTTTTGACATTGTGATTTAATAATAATAATTTTAAATTTCTTGTTTTAAATGTCTTGTGGGGTCGTAAACTAAAAGTATGTTTCATTGGAATTTAAGTGGAGTCAGCTGTGCCAATTTAAGCGAATAATACAAGGAAAGTGTAAGTAAGTAATCGAATTCGACTTTACAATTCGTAGTTAGGTAGACATTCTCAAATATAATGTTTTCTGTCTATTGAATTAGGTAAGTATAATTAAAATAGTTAATGATAACATACTGAGGGAAAAATGAACGTACTGTGAATGGAACAAAGATTGTATGATATTTTTGATGTGTCACAATATTGCAGAAGTTGTTCTGGCTCAAAGATAATATTTTGTTATTGAATGGATAGCGTTGGTTGAATGCCATATACGAATATTGTAGATACACGAGTATTATGAAAATATAATAAAATATTTTGTGATTGAAATAAATCGTTGAATACATTCCTTAGGATGTTAAATAGGTAAAAAATTTAAAAAAATATTTTCATTAAATCATTCCTTTCATTACTTATTTAATGAAAATTCATTACCTGTTTCCACAATAACATTATGCTCGAATTAGGTGTTAGCTAGAGGTTGTTTCTCACAGTATTCTTAATGTACAATGTTCAACATATTTTTAATAAATAAAATATTATAATTAGAGCAATTTTTCGGAATTTATGGCGTTACATTTTAAGTTTTACTTTCCGATAACGCTATCGAAGGATGAATGTGTCAATCTCGCGGCTTATCAGGGCTGGATATTCATAAGCGTAATAAATTCCGGAATATTATTTCACTTTCTATTTGTATTTACCACTTTTAACTTTAATTGCAAGTGACAATTATAATTAGATATTTTTGAACATGTAATGATTATGAGTTATTTTGTGTAATAGGAATCAATATTTTATTTATTTTCAACATTTTATTATGAGTTGCACAGTGACGGCATCTATTTGGAGGTTTGGTTAAGTTTGTAATTTATTTCTGTTCTCTATAGTATGATATTACCATCTTATATTTGTTATTATATGTTGCCTTCGCATTTAACACGGCTATTTCATAAGTATTACCTCACTGTAATAAATGCAGCCCTAAAAGTATATCTAATAACAGCTCTTCTCGACGCTGGTCATAATAAAACTAGCCGACTGTTCCTCATGTAATAATTTTTTTCAAAATACAACTTCCAAGACCAAGAAGAGCAAGACAATGATTGAGTTAGATTTGTTCGCCGACGAGTTAATCGTACGTGTTTTATTGCGACCAATTTTGCTTTTCCACGATGCGCTTAATGGCGGTTTAAAATAATCATAATTTTCTCTGTACTCTATTACAAACTGTAATAGTATTAAATCAGTGACGGGCAACTTTACTTTTAAGCTTGATTTTTTAATTGATCATAGTATGAATCAACGATCATGTATTTTTGTGATTTGTAATGTTATGTCTATAAATTACTTTTTTGCCGTGTGATTACAATAATATGCCTTCACATTTGTTCCCGTGGGTGTCGTTAGAAGCGACTAAAGGAAATACCTTTAAATCCATTGGCTTCCGACAGATAAATAATCTCAGAAAGTGCCAGACCAAAGTTTGGTAGACCGGTAATGGGCAGCGGCGTCTAAGGTGTCTGGAAACTGCAATCGCCAATCCGTTTGCCAAGCTTGGCGATTATGGCAAATCTTTCTTAGATTTAGACGTACAGGGCGTAACAAATTTAGTAGTTAGTAAATTCGTTTTATGATCAATATCTATCTGTTGTTTCTGTCTGTGTCTGTGGGTATGTAAGCGGAATACGGGTGGACCTTTGCGAGTTCTTGGGAGCAAGCCTGGGACTAGGATGGACTTGCGTATTATTAGGCAGTTTTAAATAACATGTATTTGGCATTTGTCAAATCATGTAGAAACCATCCGTTTCTGTTCATAAGACAGATTATATATTAAATGATTAAGTATATTCTTTAGTCACCACAGTAAATTTTGCAGCTATTATGTTGTGTTACTCTATTTGACCCCTATTAAAACATTTAAAGTTGTTAAATTCAGTAGAGATTAAAGTCCAAGTTGTATTGACTATGTTATCGTATATTTGTTGTGGTAATGTGATGTTCATAATTGTGTGATTTGTCTGTCTGTCACCACTAATCAGTATTATTGGAGATTTCCGAACCAAATATACTAAATTAAATGAGTTAAGAGGCCAATATGTATTTTTATTTATTTTATATAATTTTTTTTTATTTTAAAAAGTAGACTTGACCTCCATGATGACGACGGCATAGATGAGATCTATGATGGAGCGAGTTTACTAATGAGAAGCCTGTATACTCGCACCTTGAAGAGGTTAATTTTGTATTCTTTCGGAAATACAGACGACGGAAGAGCATTCCACTTCCTGGCCGTGCGCATCATAAATGATGATCGGAAGCGCATAGTCCTAATATTTGGAATATCGACCAGGTGTATATTGAATATTTCAAACATTTAATTCTTTTTACCGTTCTCCACTTATATCCACAATATTATAGCGAATTCAAATGCTTTGGAGGGCTCTAAGGAAAGAATTGGAAAGGACAGAGTGAGCGGGAAGATGGAGCGACAGCCTGTCTTCCGTTTCTGCTATTTACCTAAGGAAAGAAATCTCAACAACAAACAACAGATGAATAGTTTTTTTAGGGATTTGACGATACTGTGGTATTTTTTATTATACCTACTTACAACGGTATAATAACCATGTTTGTCTGATGCCTTGAAGGGAATTTTCTTCATATATTTAACTACCATAAGCCTACTGTATCTCACAAATCTGCGTTTCACTGTCCGCAACAATGGAAAGGAAGTTTATCCCAGTAGATCGTTCTTATATACTGTACGAGAGCACTCGTCCGCTTCAGTAGAAGTTTCGCGGTATAGAATCTGCTAAATTATTCGATCCTGTTTTCCGTATTTCAATCCACACGAATATGAGGAGAATTTAAAATAAATAATAATAAAATACTTTAATTATTTTATTTTAAAAAGTAGACTTGACCTCCATGATGACGACGGCATAGATGAGATCTATGATGGAGCGAGTTTACTAATGAGAAGCCTGTATACTCGCACCTTGAAGAGGTTAATTTTGTATTCTTTCGGAAATACAGACGACGGAAGAGCATTCCACTTCCTGGCCGTGCGCATCATAAATGACGATCGGAAGCGCATAGTCCTAATATTTGGAATATCGACCAGGTGTATATTGAATATTTCAAACATTTAATTCTTTTTACCGTTCTCCACTTATATCCACAATATTATAGCGAATTCAAATGCTTTGGAGGGCTCTAAGGAAAGAATTGGAAAGGACAGAGTGAGCGGGAAGATGGAGCGACAGCCTGTCTTCCGTTTCTGCTATTTACCTAAGGAAAGAAATCTCAACAACAAACAACAGATGAATAGTTTTTTTAGGGATTTGACGATACCGTGGTATTTTTTATTATACCTACTTACAACGGTATAATAACCATGTTTGTCTGATGCCTTGAAGGGAATTTTCTTCATATATTTAACTACCATAAGCCTACTGTATCTCACAAATCTGCGTTTCACTGTCCGCAACAATGGAAAGGAAGTTTATCCCAGTAGATCGTTCTTATATACTGTACGAGAGCACTCGTCCGCTTCAGTAGAAGTTTCGCGGTATAGAATCTGCTATATTATTCGATCCTGTTTTCCGTATTTCAACCCACACGAATATGAGGAGAATTTAAAATAAATAATAATAAAATACTTTAATTATTTTATTTTGAATTATGTCGTTCAATGTAAAAAGAAATTAAACAGGCTGTGACGGACGATTGTGTCAGTCGAATTTCAGTCGAATTTGGTATAAGTGCAGTTTTTATAATGTTGGATAGGTAAAATTTTACTGTTATATAATTTGTACAATTCGTTATACAATCGAACTCGCGGGTGTATAAGTTTAAAATATCATGTAAAATCAAATATTAATCTTTAATAAAACATTTATGGTATTAATTTTAATCTATGCTAAATATAAATAGACAAAACATAATAATAATTATTATCTATTTGTCTTCTTGCACGTAAATAAAACAAAGCGTAACAATAGAAACAATGCGTGTCAAATTTATCTTTCTGTATAATCGAACTACTACCAAAAGGCCTATTTAACTACTTATTTTCCGTTTTTCTAGCTTTTATATTTTTTTGTATTTTACTTACAAATAAACACAATTAGTTCATTATTGTGATACAGATGCTCAAAATAAATAAAAGCAAAATATTCCAAGAAGTAATATTGCTAGCATGGTTTTCGGGGTCTGGAAGCCACGGCCCGCATTGACGATATCCTTCCTCCTGTAATTAGAAAGTTAAGATCTTGTGAGTTAGACACCAGGAAATGTATAATAATTAAAACACCTTTTTTTATAGAAAAGGGAGGCAAACGAGCAGGTAGCTCACGTGATGGTATGCGATTACGGCCGCCCATGAACATCCGCAAGACCATATATAAATATATATATGCATAGCCATAAATGCATAGTAGATGCGTTGCCAACCTTAGAGTGCCCCGCTACCCCCCAGAATTGGGGGAAGAGAGTGTGTGGGCCTCCTGTTACCTGCACTCACCAGACGAAACGCAGAAGTTTGTTAGACTTCTATTTCACGCCGGTATTCTGTGAGGTCGTGGTACTTCCCCAGTCGAGCCGGCCCATGCATGCAACAACAAAAGCTGATGCGTGGCTCTACCACTGTTTAAAACTCCACCTGTTAAAAACACACCTGATCAGCTCCTAACAGAAGTATAGGAAAATCGTATTTGCCAATGCCATCTTAACCTATAAAAAGTATCCTACAGGATATTGTTTCATCTTAGAAGGAACATTGGTTGTAATTGCAACGCTCGGAAAGCGAAAAGGCGATTACTCAGTTCTTTGTTTAACAGCATGTAAAAGTCCATTACAGAACATAGGCATCTTCTTTCAACAGGAATAATGATAATCGCGTTGTATTAGCTTTTTTGAGATGATATATAAATTTTCAATGTTTCAATATTACGCTTCGGTGGAACCGAGCATCCTGGAGAATATTAATATAAAGTAAAATGTACTGAAGTCGCAACTCTTACTTAAAGAAGAATGCAATATTTGCAAAATAATAACGCCGGTACTTTTAATTTTATAGTGCAACGAACTCGTTATAAATAATGTAGGTCGAGCGGTCACCTCGACGTTCAATCCTGATCCTAACAATTTGCTATTGCTGCTGCATGGTAGTCCTAGACACAACCGAGACAGTACCTTTAGGTTGCTGAATATCTTCGTTAAATAGACTCGTAATTTTTTTTTTTATAGAGAAGGGAGGCAAACGAGCAGGTGGCTCACGTGATGGTAAGTGATTACTGCCGCCCATGAACATCCGTAATACCAGAGGCTTAGGAGATGCGTTGCTGGCCTTTGAGAAAGGTATGGGCTCTTTTCTTGAAGGTCCCTAAGTCGTAGGTATCGGTCCGGAAAAACCGCTGACGGCAGCACATTCCATAAAGTGCAAGTGCGTGGCAGAATATTCCGTGAAAAACGCACTGTGGTGGAATACCACGCATCAAGATGGTGTTGATGAAATTTTTGACTATGCCGTGAGGTACGATAGGGAAATTCAGCGGCTGGGATTAATCCGAACAATACCTCGGAGCACTCCCCATAGTAAATCTTGTAAAAAATGCAAAGAGATGCAACGTCTATTCGCAATGCCAGGGGATCTAGCCCATCAGATAGAACATTGTCGTCGACGATTTGAGCCGCCGTTGGATACGGTCAAATGGAAGGAGCTCACACTGGGGCCCAGAGATGCGAACAGTACTCCATGTGCGGCCGAACCTGCGCCTTATAATGTTGCAAGCGGTGGGCCGGCACGAAGTACGAGTACTGTCGTGCTCTACTGAGCACGCCAAGCTTTTTAGAGGCGAATTTGGCCTTCCCTTCCAAATGATCGCGAAACTGTACGTTGCTCGATATGTCGACGCCAAGGATTCCGATACTGGCTGAGGCAACTAGGGGAGTGCTCTCAAAATGAGGTGACACGACGAAGGGATAACCGGATAAAGGATACCTTTTAAGCGGTAACCGGCAAACTTGTGTCTTTTTTGGGAGTCGAACTGGACTAAATTTAGTCGGTCCCAGTCTAAGATTTTGTTAAACAAAATCGGCAGACACTAGTTTGTTCCGGTACTCGTGGACGTCTTCCCGAGAAATATTGGCACGGCCGGTGCATCACCAGTGCTGTCGATTGCATAGCAATGAATGTTATAAATTTGTAACAAATCATTGATATGCAGAAGAAACTGGGTTGGCGATAGCACACAGCCTTGTGGGACACCAGCGTTCACAGACTAGGAGTCCGAGTATGCACCGTCAACTACGACCTTAATGCTCTGGTCTGTGAGAAAACTAGATAACCAATTGTAAAATTTCTCGGGAAGCCCATATGACGGAAGCTTCGAGAGAAGCGTTTTGTGCTACACCCGATCAAAGGCTTTTGCTATGTCCAAACTTACTTCCCCTTGCTCTCTACTGCCTCCACTCATCGATGAGGGACGTACACAAGAAGAACACCAGCTGAGCGACCCCGACGGAAGCTGTAGTTGCGATCACTAATCAACTGGTGCTCCTCTAAGTACCTCAAGAGCTGACAGTTTATAATGGGCTCCATTATTTTGGAGAATAAGGAGATTTCATCCCGTTAGTGGGATAAAGGGAGGCTCAATCTCTATTCTCCTCTTTTCATTATTCTCACTTGCAGCCCCTCTATTTTGGGAGTGTACATTGGATCGGTATTCGCTTATCATGTTCACCGACTGCTTGTTTGTTGCGCCGGCAGGCCATCCGGCTCGCCGACGGTACGTACGTATGAGTAGTTGTGTGGGTAGCAGCGCACGCGGTTGCGCCAGCAGGCCAGCCGGCTCGCCGACGGTACGTACGTATGAGTAGTTGTGTGGGTAGCAGCGCACGTGCGGCGGCCGCGCGGGCAGCGGCACGCGGTTGCGCCAGCAGGCCAGCCGGCTCGCCGACGGTACGTACGTATGAGTAGTTGTGTGGGTAGCAGCGCACGCTGTTGCGCCAGCAAACCAGCCGGCTCGCCAACGGTACGTACGTATGGTGGTTATTATTGGGTAGCAGCGCACGTTGCGGCGGCCGCGCGGCAGCGGCACGCGGTTGCGCCAACAGGCCAGCCGGCTCGCCGGACGGTACGTACGTATGGTGGTTGTGTGGGTAGCAGCGCACGCGGTTGCGCCAGCGAGCCAGCCGGCTCGCCGGACGGTACGTACGTATGAGTATTTGTGTGGGTAGCAGCGGACGCGGTTGCGCCAGCAGGCCAGCCGGCTCGCCGACGGTACGTACGTATGAGTAGTTGTGTGGGTAGCAGCGCACGTGCGGCGGCCGCGCGGGCAGCGGCACGCGGTTGCGCCAGCAGGCCAGCCGGCTCGCCGACGGTACGTACGTATGAGTAGTTGTGTGGGTAGCAGCGCACGCGGCTGCGCCAGCAGGCCAGCCGGCTCGCCGACGGTACGTACGTATGAGTAGTTGTGTGGGTAGCAGCGCACGCGGTTGCGCCAGCAGGCCAGCCGGCTCGCCGACGGCTCCAGCCCCGCGCGCCCGTCCGTCATCTCCACCTGTTGCATTTTGATCTCAGATACTTTGTGATCAGAATAGCTCAGTATTATATTGTCACGCCTTGGCTAGACAACTAACTTTATTTGAGTTGGTCATCATCATCATAGTGCATGGTAAAAAAGTCTCCTGCAGCATAGGCTTCTCTCGTACAGTAACAGTAGTACAGTATTTGCCATAATCGTCTTTAAAGGCGGATTGGTGATAGCAGTACCACACATCTTGCTCCTTGGACACTGCTGCCTGTCACCGGTCTGCTTATTTTTATTTTGGTATATTTCTTGACGTGGTTGTTCTGCCATCTGTCGGTAACTTATTGCATTTTTAAGGCTTTTCCGTTAGTCGTATCTTACAATACCCACGAGAAGAAAGGGAATGGTATATTCTACGGCCGTAACCACACGACAGTTGATTTGAGTTGGTACAAAGAGCAAAAGCGGAACGAAACATATGTTAATACAATCTTTTAAAACAGCTTATATCTGATCCAAAGAAAACTTTTAAAAGCGGTGTAACTTAATTCCTATTCTTTATCGAATGTCAAATCAAAATTAAATAAATCAAATACTTATCGATATAAATAACATACACTACATCCATCGATCGTCATTTTTAATATACCATCGTTACGTAATGAGGTTCTTCCAGAATTGTATTGTATTTAAACTTTTGCTGAGTTTCACGCAGATATCTTAATACAGGAAAAGACTGATTGGCTATTTATTATAAATATAAAAGAGTTCTGAAAAAATAAAAATTGCTTGACGGTAAAAGCGTAACAACGATATCGACAAATCATAATCATAACTACTTTCTACATGCATTTTTCGGACTAGATTCGGATAAGTTAAAAAGAGTAAGATTTCTATCTTATCGTTATACATACGATAAGATAGAAATCTTATAACAAAGTGTCTATAAAAATGTTGAGACATTACATTTAATTAAAGACTAACGAAAAATTGGAATTGCAATGCAAAATTTTTATGTCGTAGCGATTTTGATAAAGATGTACTTCATGTAAAACTTTGATAAAGATAATTGGATTAAATTTTGTGGTAGAGCCACGCATCAGCTTTTGTTGTTGCATGAATGGGCCGGCTCGACCGGGGAAGTACCACGACCTCACAGAATACCGGCGTGACGTAGAAGTCTAACAAACTTCTGCGTTTCGTCTGGAGAGTGCAGGTAACCGGTGGCCCTCACACCCCTGTCCCCCAATTCGGGGGACTCTAAGGGAGGCAACGTATCTGCTATGCCTCTGGTATTGCGGGTGTTCATGGGCGGTGGTAATCACTTACCATCACGTGAGCCACCTGCTCTTTTGCCTCCCTTTTCTATAAAAAAATAATAATAATAATATAAAATAATAAAATAAAAAAGAATATAGAAAGAGAAAAACGAATTCTTAACTCAACTTGTTACGTAAAAGTGACGATAAATGACAAAATCATAAATCCTATCTAATATTATGAATCCGCAAGTTTCTTTGTTTGTTACGCTGTAACGGCTAAACAACTTAACGATTTTTAAATATTCTTTCAGCAATAGAAAACAACATTCCGAGTATGTCCTAACTAAATATTGTTATAACATAGACCATGAGTTCAATGAGAGGCTCAATGGCTGTATTTTCTACGAAATTTCAACGCATATTTATTTATAATTTTCTCTTCAAGTTACATTCTAATATTGCCTTTTTCCCCTATCACAATACTCATTAAAATGTGAGTATTGTGTTGAGACGAAACATTGTCTATGTAATAATAATAATAAGTAAATATCTTCACGCAATTCCCAATACAGGGGTAGACAGAGGTCAAGTCTAGACAATTAAGTCCCTTTGACCAACCTTCCACCGAAGATATTTTCGGGACAACGTGACAGGTGGTGAGCCCGTCGCCGCCTTTATGTCCAAGCCAACGATGAAATTCGTACATAAGTTTTTGAAAAACTCATTGGTACTGCCACCTGGGGATCGAACTCGGGTTTCTCGATTCGAAATTTCGACCACTCAACAATTCGGCTATCGTGTCTATGTGACAATAACATTTAGTTACCACAGAGTAGATTTGTGTCATTCAGTGAGGAATGTGAGCGATGTGTGCGAGCTCACCCGTTCGTTGACGAGCGGGTTGTTGAGCGGGCGAGCGCGATGCGGGCAGCGGTTGTACGTGGCCAGCAGGATGAGATTGGTGCCGGGCACGGGCGCCGCCGCCAGTGGCCAGCGGCACGCGTGCGCCGCCCGCCGCAGCGCCTCCGTCGCCTTCGCCGTGCGCTGGAACCGTTTGCAGCTTATACGTTTTAGCCCTTTAAGGTTATCTAAGTGAGAAATATGCGGCGTTGGTAAAGCCAATGCCTCAGTTATTTAGCTGAAAATTGGCGCTGAGTATGATTGTTCTTCCTCACAAGGGCCGTATTAGTTTTTGCTTTGATTGTATTTATTTGTATTATTCATTCATTGTATCACATCTTTATGGTGATAAAAATACATAATTACTTCGATAAGTAAACACATACTCACAAACATGCTTGCGATCAAAGATGCAAACTAGGATATTGGGTTGTCAGATATGCCAGGAATATGTTATCAACTATATCAGAAATGTAACCTTATGACGAGTAGGTTGAATGAACAGAATGGGATTTTTCATAAATATTATATAGTGTTATGATCTAAAGATATAGAAATAGTCACTATAGTCGAGTGATTGGGTGAATTCAAAAGAAGAGGTGAGTTTGATTTACTGTATGAAAGCCCGTACCTATGATTTCTTTCCCATTGACATGGACACTAGACCACACCTATCAGACATCACCTATCCCACAAAAGATTTCAAAACATGGCTCGAAACATGTTGTTGTAAATGCTTGAAGAATAAAATCTTAAGTTTACCTGTAGCTCGTAGAAGGGTCTCGAGCGATCGCACGCAGCAAACCGCGTCCGGTTGACAAGCACCCGCGGATCATACAGACGCTCGTATTTCTCCCGTTCGTAGTCCTTGCGCAGGCGCCTGTGCCGCTTCTCCTTTTCTGCTTCTGTCTCTGCTGTTATTGTCCTACCTTTGTGTCAGAAAAACACCCCTATAGAAAATTACGTTCACACTTTTTGAAGGTTCTATGTACAACTTTCTGGCCAGATAAATTCGCTCAATCGTTGGTTTAAAGTTCGTTTATCGATCCAATCGGGGGGGATTTTTTTGTGGAAAATGAACAATGAAACGATGTCAAACAATATTTATTTATTTTACTGTTTGTGTGTTATAACACTTAATAAGAAAAAATAACAAAAATAAATTGACTAAGATAAGACTAAGGCACTGCTTATTTCAAATTCAATGCAACTTTGTGTATTTTTGAACTGTTGCCAGCTCTGTGCTCCCGGGTTTGATTCCCGGACGAGTCTTTGTAAAATTTTCAAACACTATTTCTAATAGTCACGAAGTCGGGTCGTTGAGCAATCGGAATTCGAGTCAAGAGACCCGAGTTCGATCCCTAAGGGTCGTACCAATGGGTTTTTACAAAACTTATGTATGATTTATATCGTTGGCTTGGACATAAAAATATAGCTACTTACACAGTGAGAACCACAACAAAGTTATATTTAAGGTGAACTTACATTGTACAGTATTATTAAATGTACAGTGTAAACCTAAATGCTTCCGCATTTTCCGAATCTGTATATACGAGTACTACACAGTAAATGTGTAATAGATATTGTTACATTTGATTGGTTTTGTTTTCATTGATTTTATTGATATGATCATATATCCATAGGAAGACAACCGTTTCTACATTTTCTCGGGTCTGGGTGTTTTTGGTACCTTCATTATTTCTAATTCCATAGTACATGTATCTAAGCTGCTTACTTGGGATCACAGCAATGTATGTCACACAAAGTCATGATGACCGAGTGGTTGGGTGTCAAGAGACTCGAGTTCGATCCCCAGGTGGCAGGCCAGTTCATACCAATTGTTTTTTTCAAAAACTTATAAACGAATTATGTCGTTGGCTTGGACATTAAGATAGTGTCGAGCTCACCACCTGTCAGGTAGGTCGAAAAGATTTAACTGTCTAGACCTCTGTCTATCCCTGTATTGGGAATGGCGTGATTATATTTAGTAATGTATGTAATGTTGCCCCTATCTTTGTATGCAGGTATATATTTAAGTAAATTAAGAAATCAATGTGTTAACAGATCATAAGATATGATCGGAATGTATGAGTATATGATGCTTACCAGTACTGAGTATAAAAAGGACGGTTATTAATTCTCTTGTGACGTGGACAAAAAGTTTCACAGAAGACCATATTGATCGTAGAATTGAAGGTAGCATCTGAAAATTTTAATAAAGGCCAATTTATGTGAATTAAAGTTATTCCGAAAGAAACTAAGATTGTGTCAAGTACATAAATAAAAAATTTAAGTAAATTGAGATCTATTTATTCAAAATAAATGGCACCAGGTTCAGAAACAGGAGCCAGTCAGGGTTTTTATTCGATGGACGGGAATTACAGGGAAAGTTTCAGTGGAGTCACTATTCAGGAAACAAAAATATTTAATCAAGTCTATAGAATGTAAATTTGGTTTATACAACCAGTGATACTGATTACCAGTTTTAATAATTGATCAATGATGAATCGGTATTATTATCTTTTTGGATAGGGTCCAAAAATTTAAAAAAGTTATTAAACCTCGTTTACAAAGCGAAAACAATTGTCGAAGGAGGAGGAGAAAATATCAATTAATTTTTATTTTATTTATTTTTTCGAATTATTTTTATTTCTGTAGTGGTACTCTTTCTTTAATCTAATCTAAAAGTATTGTCAGTAAAACGTAGTTATAATTAAAAATTGATACGTATAACCTATGTTATCTGCTAATAGTAAATACTGAAGGAATCCGATCATTGAATATTACTTACGGAAGCGGCGCCACGTAATTTCTCGTTTCTAGGTGGGAAACAAACGCCTTGGTAATCATGTATCCAACGTAACTTGAACACACTCGCATTTAGCAGCGCTGTCATTGCAGCGGGATGTAAATTGGCGAGATGCTCCCTAAGAGGTTCGGTTTCGATCTCATCATCCAGGTCGTCCCGAACTTTAGCAACAACCCATCCTTCCTCGTCGATCAGAACGCAGGACCAGTCCCTGTTGTCGCATCGCGGTTCGCATTTGCTCTCGTCTTCTTCAGGACACTATATCAGTGATATCAATTAAAAAGAGTTTAGGATTAAAGTTCATAGGTAATTTGAGACCAATATTCATCTTAGAAATTGGCACACGCTTTTCTGTAGTGGGATATGGAAGACAAAGAAATAAGGAAGGAAGAAGAAATATAGCTAGTATACCTCGAAATAAGCAAAGGGTTGCCATTAGTGGCTATAAGCCATGTGTTATCGGCGTATACCACCGCTTTTTTACCTGTAGGTGTCGAAGGAGGCGGCTAAGAGCAAAGCCTTTAATATGTATTTTTTTTCAATTTTCATTGGTACGAGGTAACCATTTCATAAAATATAAGAAAATTATGCACTTTTTTTAATTATTGATTTTGAAGCATATAAGTTAAGCAAATTTTTTGTTAGTAACGTAAATGACAACGTATCATTCGGAAGAGGTCGCGTATTCGAATCCCGCCCATGTCAGTTTAAATTTTAATTGTTTTTGTCTTTCATTTAGTATCAGAAAATTTAAAAGATGGATGACGGGTAACAGCTTCAGATGTGCGAGGTATCTGATACTGCGATCGCTAATCCGCCTTCCAAGCGTGGCGATTATGGCAAACTTCCCTAGTAGAGGCGAAGATTTGAAACGTTTACACAAGTATTCCTAATGTTCTCGAAATTCAAGGGTTTTGAAGGAAAATCGTATGTAGATACTGATTTTGTTTATCATAGGTGTCATCTCTAGACATATCCACATTTTGCTACTCAACGAGAGTACTTTACTTTACTTTCTTGGTACCATGCAAGGAGGAGTAGGGCACTGTGCTTATTATTATATTATTATAAAGTTTTAGCAGCTTTCGCTGATACGTCTATAAGATGCATCTATATCACTGCATTTGCTTATAAAAATAGACTTACGGCATAGTCAAAAATTCCATCAACACCATCTTGATGCTTGGCATTCCACCACAGTGCGTTTTTCGCGGAATTTTCTGCCACGCACTTGCACTTTATACTACGACTTCGATACGACTTAGGGACCTTCAAGAAAAGAGCCTATACCTTTCTCAAAGGCCGGCAACCCATCTACTATACCTCTGGTATTGCGGATGTTCATGGGCGGCGGTAATCACTTACCGTCACGTGAGCCACCTGCTCGTTTGCCTCCCTTCTCTATAAAAAAAGACTAGTCATTTTTAAAAACGTTCAAAAATGCAAAACGTGCGCACTTGACGTCTTCCGGAAGCTTATTCCATTTTTGAAAGACACGATTGTATGACAGCTTTTAGTTAATAAGTATTGTAATAATATTTACATAACTTTGTTTATGTACATAAAGTATTGGAAAAATACCAGAGATTGGTATTATGACACTCGAGACGTATTATTTCTACTTACGTGAATATTTGTAACGGTTTTTAGAAGATCATCAAGATGCCTCGGGTAGAAGTGAAAGCCAGCAACACCGATCATGCCCTTTGTTGAATAATTGAGGACCCTGGCTACGGTCAGCCACTGCTTGTGCTCGCTTACCTGTATGTAGAGAAGTTGTTAAACTTATTTTATTAGACTTATATTATCATATATTTGACTTCTCTTAAATACATTTCACGGACCAAGTGAAGAAAGATTAGGCAACTTATTTAAGGTTCTTTGTTGTCGTATACTAGACTACTATACGACAACAATGGACCTTAAAAAACTTACTCACCGCCCCCTATTCCGCCTCCGCCCCTCTTTCGCCGGTATCTGGAGGACGTTGACTCAAAATTGTACTTGTGAAAACATATATATGGCTCGAGGTATGTATTAGTATTCAATTTTATTGATTTTTAAAGCATATTTATGCTGAACTTTTATGTGATTAAATTAATTACTGACTTGCGGTTTGGGCGCGTCTGTGTTGCGCAGGCGGCGCACGGGCGCGAGCGGCGCGTGCACGAGCAGCCCGGGCGCGGCAGCCGCGCGCGCGAACCACGCCTCGCTGGCGCCGCGCGCCCACGTCGCGCCCGCCGGCGGCACCGCGTGCGGACTCGTCGCCTCGTAGTATTGCCAACGAGTGAAACCGCTTTCTGGTACACACCCAGGCTTTCACAATCATGTCAAAAAATATCTTCACGCCATTCCCAACTACAGGGTAGACAGTGGTCTAGACAATTAAGTATTTTCTACCCACGTTCGACCGAAGAAATTTTTTGGGACATAATATAACAACATAGGATTATAACATCTATAATTTAGATTTAGATTCCGATCACTCAGTCATTACCGTTGAGTGCCTGGGAGATCGGAATTCAAGCCAGAAGACTCGATTTCGATTCTCATTGATGGGATCACTAACGTACGAAATAAGCTCCGGTGAAATGTGGGTCGAAGAGACTGAATTATCTCTCTCGACTGAATTATAACTCTGACGACCCCAGTTTCAAGGCCCCCAAGCATGTGTGAAAATATAAAAAAGAACATTTGGCATCATTTAACTCTAATGCATTAAGTGAAATTATCCCGTTTTGACATAAGGATAAAACATTTCTAACCAACATTGATTTTTGTCTAAGCTTAAATAAAGCTTAACATAAACACATTTCCCTTAGATGTAAGAGGCGGCAAATAGAAAAAATCTAATAAGAACTTAATTAAATAGTTAAAAATGGCTAAACTCACATTACAATAATCGGTGTAGGTACCGACTAGTTCGGACCTATCGGAGGTCTTTCATCACGGTTAGTGGAATGAGTTGGACGCGAGCGCGAATTTTTAACTGTTTGATTAATAATGTCTCACGAAAGTTTTAATAATTTAATAAGAACTTTATAAAAGAAAACGATAAACATTGATAGATGGCAGAATACCTTCCTAGAAAAATACCATTTCAAGTTTAATCTGACTGGTGACAGTGCATGCGTAGTAATGTCGAAGTTTCCCTAACCCGCCCGTCTCCGTTGGTGAGTATGGACCAAATATTCATGATGCTGATGATGATGGGATGGGATCTTTACCTATTTGTTTTTGCTAGTTATTTCATTCACGTATTATATTGAAATTCCCGTGAGATAATCTAATTTGGCAAAGTAAATAGAAGTCTGGGACCATCACCAGATCCCCAATACTATAAATGAATATTCGTATAGCAAAAAAAAATTAAATGTCAGCAAGAGGAAAATATCTCCGAGATAAAACGTAGTCTGTGTTTTAACTGCTATCTATTATCTGTTAAAATTCTATCCGAATCTGTTCAGTCGTAAAGGTATGCAAGTAAAACATATAAACATACAAACATTTATAAATAATAATAAAATAAATATCTTCACGCAACTCCCAATACAGGGGTAGACAGAGGTCTAGTCTAGACAATTAAGTCCCTTCGACCCACCTTCCACCGAAGATATTTTCGTGACAACGTGACTGGTAGTGAGCCCGTCGTCATCTTTATGTCCACGCCAACGATATGATTCGTACATAAGTTTTGTTGAACTTGTACCAATGATTAAAACTCATTGGTACAAGCCAGCCACCTGGGGATCGAACTCGGGTCTCTCGACTCGTGATTCCGACCAACCAACCACTCGGCTATTGTGCCTTATAAATTTATAACTTTTAAATTTATAATATATTTGTAAAATAGTAGGATTAAAAGTTTTGATACAATTACCGCTCGCAAAGAAGGCGATCACCGAGCCGAGCTGGCACGTGGAACAGTCTTGATCTTCGTCAATTTGTGACCACTTCGCTGTTGCTATCGCCTCCATTGATATGCGTGCCATTAATTCTTCGTTACCTGCACATCGGAATATATTCTTTACTTTTAAAATATTTTGTTATTGTTGATATTACTACTGTGTTTGATTTTATGTATGAAATAAATATGTTTCTCCATCTTCTTCTTCTTATTCTTCTTAATGGCCTGTCAAGAGTCCACTGCTGAACATAGGTCTCCCCAGAATTCGCCACAAAGAACGGTCCTTAGCCACCAGCATCTACCGCCCCCCTGCAACATTTTGCAGGTCGTCACTTCATCTTGTGGGGTCGTCCTATACTGCACTTGAAACCAGGTTGCCAGACGAGAACCTTTTTCCCCCAACGTTTATCAGTTCGTTGAGCTATGTGGCCAGCCCATTGCCACTTCAGCGCGCTGATTTTTACTGCTATGTCGGTTACCATAGCTTTGCTGCGGATGTCTTTATTGCACATTCTATCACGCAGAGAAAAACCGAGCATAGATCTTTCCATAGTACGCTGAGCAACTCTGAACTTCCTCAGTGGGCCTGCAGTGAAAGACCACGTTTCGATACCATAGGTCATCACTGGCAACACGCACTGGTTGTATACTTTGTACTTAAGACATTGAGGTATAGGTACTCGATGAGAAGTTATATCGTAGTTTCCCGAAAGCTGCCCAGCCTAGTTGGATCCGCCGATTGACCTTGGCTTGGGAAGTTGGACTTACCTAGTCTGACAATTTGTCCTTGGTATATATATTTGTCAACAACTTCTATCGTAGAGTTCCCAACAACTTCATTTTCAAGTTTCTTCATCAATGGCCCTTAATCAAGACTTTATGACTAAATTGATTTTAACATATTAGGTACCGTTTGCTTCTCTTGTATTAAGGAAATTATAGAGTTATGATATATGAAAAACCGTACTGTTTTTTATATATAATTAAAATGGCTACTTGTTAATTGGATCATCACTGTGTAATATATGTCCACTGATGGATTTCACATAGATATTTGTGATAAAGTTGTCACAAAACACGGTCTTAAGCCACTTGAACAACAGGTCATCTACTTTATTTGTAAGAAATCGTGTTATATCAATAATCTATACGTTCGCTAGTTATATATATAGTGACCTTATTCATTCATTATTTAGAATTTTTTTAAATCAGTTAATATTCTTTTAGACAGAGACTAAGAGGATATTTATGTTTAAGCAGTGGAATTGTGATGGATATAGTTATACTAAAACTTACAATGATAAGGTTTTTCTTGTAAAGACGGCGGAATTGGAGAGAAAATATGTCTCAAATTCTGCATCTGAAAATGTGGTTCGTTTTTTCTTCGCTTCATGAAGTATAGTATCTCTTCTTTTTGGCTTTCAAATTGCGGTTCCACGTGGCGACAGTAGAGCCTGTAAATCATATTTAGTTAAATTATCAGTAAAGAATTCAGAGTACGGTTTATTCTGATTGAGAGGACTAATGTACAATATAATAATATACTGACAATTAATTTTTTGGATTATTTAAATCATTCGTTAGTAGACGATACTATTCGTAAATACTAGTAACTTCAAAGGAATATTACAGATATTTAATCTGTAACTGTAACCCAAAAGTTCCCGCACTGTTCAGCTGTGGCAAAAGTAGAAACTTCCTTCTGAAATATTTATCAGTGACGGCCATGATTAAATCATTAAGATCGCAAAAACATATTTTTTGTGTTTGCTTTCAGTCGACTTTTACAAATCTTTGAAAAATTACAAAGCAGATACCATCAAATAAATTTTCAAAAAATCTTGAGACAATATTCATTAAATACTTAGAAACGGCTAAACCCATGTCCAAAACACCATCTAGTTTTTAATCACATATGCAGTATAAAATAATCTCTTAGTATTACCAGTCCGGATGTACAGAGAAATCTGTCTCTGATAGCGTCATGTAGGCTTCCTTCGCCAGTTGTTGGGTAAAACGTCTCGATGTCGGTACTGCTCTGAGGCCTTTCCGTTTCGGAATTACTGCCACTAATGTATAATGATCTAATATGCGTTTCCAGTGGTACTCCCTCATTTCTAACATTCCTCGCATTCCATCATCGTATATATATTTGCTATACATTGTTCTGTTGCCTTGTGTCTGGTCGATCACCAAAGCTTTGCGGAACTAGAAAAAAATCGTTCGGACCATTGTTATTGATGAAACTATTAATTAAGAACAATTTATTAGGTAGTTTAGGTAATATTTTGTTAATAATATTATTTGGATTTGAGGATTGCAGAAGAAAATAATATTTGTCACAAGGGTTATCCAAAATGAATTAAACCACGGTGAGAGACGTTTAAGTAGGGGTTCTAATAGGCCGCTACTCAAGTAACGAATAAATAATAAAGTATTTGACTGAATTAAAAATGGCGCTAATGTTCGTTTTGAAATTCATTTCATTTAATGATACAGAGATACATTGTTTTATTTTGAAATATAATATGACAAAGTACATTATTTCGTGACTTGCTTTGCTTTGCACGTCCTAACATTGCTTTGATATTTTATGTCTTCATTTCAATTTCAATCAATTTCGTTTTGAAAGTTAAAATATAATGCATTTTATTCTTTATTAAAATAGAAAAGATTGTTTTTAAATAAAATTATCTATCGATGTTATCGTAGTGAATTATAATACCCTGTTATCAATTAATCGAATAAGCTAGCACAGATTTACAAACCGTTATCGTCAATAGATTTATCAAAATCTTTAATTACATATGTTTTATGTATAAGATATTACAATAGGCATTGCCTTCTATTTAAGTACTTCTATTTAGTTCTATTCTATTCAAGGGATTCTCCTACTTTCCATATAATCGTTTTTGAATATTAATTAGTGGCCACTACGTACTTTAAAATAAAAAGTTAAGTACCTCAAGCCATTCTTTGGGATATTCTCGTGGTAAGTGGTCGACGGCAGGTTGCTCTAAATCTAAGAAGTCTACTGTACGATATCCTGGTTTGAGTATATCGCCATCAAACTGTAAAATTATAAAGTCTCGTGTTTTTTGATTTTTGACAATCAATCATCAATAAAATATATATATATATATATATATATATATATATATATATATATATATATATATATATATATAAATATATATATATATATATATATATATATATATATATATATATATATATATATATATATATATATATATATATATATATATATATATATATATATATATATATATATATATATATATATATATATATATATATATATATATATATATATATATATATATATATATATATATATATATATATATATATATATATATATATATATATATATATATATATATATATATATATATATATATATATATATTTTATTGATGATTGATTGTCAAAAAACCAAAAAACGTGGGGTATAGTAAAGACTAAGAAATTACACAGTCTTTACTGATATAGTTAATCACAAACATGTAAATAGCTGTTATCTAAGATATTAAATGCTCAGGTTTTCAATTATTTGTACAACAAAGAAGGTACCACAGACACCCACAAACTTGTAAAACATAAAATAAATAAATAACTATCTTCACGCAATTCCCAATACAGGGGTAGACAGAGGTCTAGTCTAGACAATTAAGTCCCTTCGACCCACCTTTCACCGAAGATATTTTCGGGATAACGTGACAGGTGGTGGAGCCCGTCGCCGCCTTTATGTCTTAGCCAACGATATAATTCGTACATAAGTTTTTGAAAAACCCATTGGCACGAGCCAGCCACCTGGGGATCGAACTCGGGTCTCGCAACTCCAAATTCCGACCACCCAACCACTCGGCTCTCGTGACTGTATGTCACGTGATGTAAAACATCATTATGGAAAGACATAATTTTCAGTTTTTATAAAGAAGCAAGCTCAAGAAATATCTCTTGAAAATCTCAGTTTCTAACGTTAAGGAAAATTATTAATTTGAAAGATTTAAAATTAACGATAGCCGAGTGGTTGGGTCGTTAGAATTTCGAGTCAAGAGACCCGAGTTCGATCCCCAGGTGGCAGGCTCGTACCAATGGGTCTGTCACGTTGTCCCGAAAATATCTTCGGTGAAAAGTGGGTCAAAGGGACTTAAATGTCCAGACTGGACCTTTGTCTACCCCGGTATTGGGAATTGCGTGAAGATATTTTTTTTTATTTTTATTTATATTAATTTGAAAGATACTATATAACACACCCAAAAATGACGTAGTCGGCGTCATGTGATTGCGCGTTATCACAATCGCCGCGCGTGTTGATTAAAACAAATCCTGTGTGTTAGAGGCAGAGGAATAGACCCCAGAAGAGTGAAAGAAAGAGAAGTCAAATTCACTATACTTACTACTGGTCTAATATTTTCATGTAATACAATACTACCGCGGTGGTCGAGCAGAACAAAGGATCCGCCAGGCCCAAGCTGAAAGAAATACAAAAGATAAATAAAGAAATGATTTATGTATAAAATGGGAGATAATGACATATCGTGTTCTGATCCGAAAGTAGGTAAAGGCACACATACTAAACCCGAGCAAAGGGTAAAAGTGATTTTCTACATTGACCCGTCCGGGAATCGAACCCAGGACGTCAGAGCTGGCGACATCATGAAAACCGATGTGTACGCCACTCGCCCACGAAGGTCGTCGTATAAATGATAATATTTGAAGTAGTTGAAAGACGAAAACTGGTAAAATGAATAATAGCCCGATAATTGTATGCAGCACCCGATGTAGTGTTCGGTGTTTCTCTCAGTGTAAGAATCCGTAATAAAGACATCCATAGCTGAACTAGTTTAAGTGATCAAGTTTTAGGATTAGCACACTTTAGTGGCAATCTGCCATGTATGGTCCACGAGTGGAAATCTCGTATAGAATAGAATCAGAAATAATTAAGGTACCACAAACATCCGGACCCGGAAAAATACTTTTCCAACATTTGAAAAAGTATTTTTCTATATTGACGAAATTGGGAATCGAACCCGGGACCTCAGAGCTGGCGACACCATGAAAACCGGTGTGTACGTCATTTCTCCACGGAGGTCGTCAAAGTCTTTTGATAGACTGTTAAGAAAAAGTACCGTCCAGTAAGATATAATTTATTTATTTTTATTTAACTTTATGAACCTTATAAAATATATAAGTATATAAGCACTTATAAGATATAATGTAGTTAATACAAAAGAATTATTAACAATATGTTATTTATTGTGTGTTTAGGCAAGTGTTTTGTAAATCATAACCCATGTATGTTATTTTATATTGTCTTTCTCCGCGCACCTGTACAAGCATATTGTATCACATTCAATTGACGTAAATGGATGTTTGATTCTATTTTTAAAATATCA
Organism: Sericinus montela; assembly: GCA_029286605.1. Lineage (NCBI taxonomy): Eukaryota > Metazoa > Arthropoda > Insecta > Lepidoptera > Papilionidae > Sericinus > Sericinus montela. Next base: position 6,032,825 of record JAGSMR010000035.1, on the reverse strand, counting down.
TTAATCTAATCACGAATATATAATTTATTCGGGAAATACCCGACAGGCTCTTAATATCATCGCAACACGTGTAGCGAATATCCTACTAATATATAATTGTATGAGATGATATGATTCTAGCAGGATTGAATTAGAATCTATATAAAGTTTAAATATAAGAAATTAAAACTTAAGTCGTTTTGTTACTAATGTATTATGACCTTCATTTATTTTATCATATAAATCCATCTGATATCAGACAATGACTATTTAATACCTTGAAAAACAAAGTTGTTTGCATTTATGATAAAAGGCTGCAACGTTGTTTTTTAAAAGGCTACGATAGTCCAGAACCCACGTGGTGTTGACACACTTCCTCAAACTCAGGAAAAGTACTTGGAACAATGAACTTTGGATTAAATAGAAGATGTTGCATTGTCCAATTAGGTTAATTATTACAATTGTGAAAGAAGGAATATGTCGCGTTTTTGTAAAATGAAACGCAACGATACCACAGGTGGCGAGGATGTAGCCTATCTTCAATTTTAAATTCGAACCTGGACAAAGAAGAAAACGAGCCCACTAACCGTCAACACTTGTTTGTCTAGCACTTATTATACACTTAAATTCATTTTATTTTATAACCAATATAATTCAAATTATTCGCACATACGTATTTATTATAAGGATTATCCTAGTAAAAAAATAAAACACAAGTAATGCAGTCCGCTACACATATCCAAGTGCTCCTGTTGCATACATGACAAGGAACTTGGGTAATGTCTAATATAAAATTACAAAAATATTTAAGCAATGTTTTATCCGATAGGTATAATATTTCAATATAAATATCGGAATTCGAAGTGTCGTGTTCGGTGAATGGCACCCAGCAAGAGTTTTTAGAAACCTCTGACAAATGAATTCCTTTTAATTTTCGAAGCGACTAATACTTATCTTTGACGTTTCGTATCTTTCACTCGAAAACTGAGTCGACTGCAGACTTTTCTTGCAAATAATATCTGTTTTTTTACATAAAAAGCAAAGGATTAAACCACCACAAAATGAAGTGACGACGTGCAAAATGTTGTCGATGGATGCATGTGGCTGAGCACCATTCTTTGTGGCAAATCCCTAAGGCCTAAGTTTAAAAGTGGACTCTTGATAAGCTTCAAAGAAGAAGAAGGGTATTACAGACATCTAAAGCTTATTCGAGGAAATACAAGCACATAACGATAAAACGTAAGACGTAGTAGTAAGCATGACTGTGACTTTGACTTTTATAAGATCTACTACGGGGAGTGCTCCGTGGAATTGTTCGCACCTTACGGCATGACCAAAAATTTCATCAACACCACCTTGATGCTTGGCATTCCACCACAGTGCGTTTTTCGCGGAATTTTCTGCCACGCACTTGCTCTTTGTGGAAAGAGCTGCCGTCAGCGGTTTTTCCGGACCGATACGACTTAGGGACCTTCAAGAAAAGAGCCTATACCTTTCTTAAAGGCCGGCAACGCATCCGCTTTTCCTCCGGTATTGCAGATGTTCATGGGCAGCGGTAATCACTTACCATCACGTGTGCCACCTGCTCGTTTGCCTCCCTTTTCTATAAAAAAAATGACACATGTCGCAGTTATCACCCTCCTGCGATCAGCCGTAACATAATTAACTCTATTTATTTTCCTTGAAATTGGAGTATTATTGTCAATAATTTTACCTGGTAATAAGGAATGTGTAATTTTAGGTGATCTATCGGAATATCAACACCAGCGACACCAAGAAGTCTGTTAACTGGGTACTGCAAGGAAATAGTAATTTTTAGCAGTTCTTTAAACTTATTTAAAATAAAAATTACACTTTTTTCCATTTATATTGGAAAAACTTAGTTAGCAAGCGGATAGGCGGACAGTTACAGACGCCCCGCACCTGAGCTGGTCTGCAAAATTTTCTCTGGCATATTTATAACAAAAAATAAAAACATATATAGATAGCGACAACATCACATACCTTGTTCCGATCCCAATGTAAGAAGCTAAAGCACTAGATATAGGAAACCGAAACAACGAAGGCACCACAAACACCCAGACCCGTGTCGGTAGCCATTTTTAATGTTTTACCTTAGTGACATCTTACATCGCCCATGGTGAAAAAGTTTGTTTACGCAGGCAATAATCTCAATTAATATAAACATATTTTAGAGGTGAATGTTTCCTTTAACATGTTGGTCGAATCTAATAAATATCTGTAGCTATTTAACGTAAAAGTATTACGATTTTTCCGGACCGATACTTATGGACCTTCAAGAAAAGAGCCTATACCTTTCTCAAAGGCCGGTAACGCATCTGCTAATCCTCTGGCATGGCTGGTGTTCATGGGCGGCGGTAATCACTTACCATCACGCGAGCCAGCTGCTCGTTTGCCTCCCTGTTGAATAATAATAAAAAAACGTTTAAACGTTAAAACTTGTTCGATGCTTTTGGGATGGGTTTTGTGGCTCTGAGTGTTTATAGATGTCTTTTGAAAGGTGTATCACCGATACAAATGTTAGTTTGCTTTTATTTTGCTTTTGCGACAGTCTTAAATCTCAGTACTTTTAATATAACATTTATTATATATTTATTAAATAAAACAAGCCCTCACCGTTCTCGTAGAATTTCTTTGTTTTTCCTGACAGCATGAAAATCAATCAGACAAGTTGACATAATCATTGATCATTTAAACGGATTTTAGTAACGTCTGCTTATTTATCTTATCTTATGATTTAAAAATAATTTTGACATAAATTGAAACTTTGTACTCACCTCGTCAAGTTTGATTGTGATATTCTGAAAAAAAAAATGTCATGTCACTTTTCTGTAAATTTGCCTAGTTCAAAATAAAATAGATACGCGAGGAAATTGTGCTATGTTCATGCTGAATCACAATGTTCTAAGCATCCGCGTAATTTTAAAAGAAATTCAACAACTTATAATTTTTTTAACAGTTAGTCGAAGAATATTGCCGGATATACTCATCTTCCAAAAGTAGATTTGTCATAATCGTTTCGCACACATTGCATGTGGATTACTGATAGCAGTACCTGTTACCTCGCACCTTAGTCGTTGCTGATCGCTACCGATTTGACACTGATCCTGACACCTGTCGCCAGCCATTGCTAATCAAGGCTTTTCTCGTGGTCTTGTCTAACGTTCGAACATAAAAAAATATTTTCACGTAATTCCCAATACAGAGGTAGACAGAGGTCTAATCTAGACAAGTCCCTTCAACCCACCTTCCATCGAATACATTTTTCGGGACAACGTGACAGGTGGTGAGCACGTCTCCATCTTTATGTCCAGGCCAAAGATATAATCGTACATAAGTTTTTGAAAAAACCCTTTGGTATGAGTCGGCCACCTCGGAATCGAACTCGAGTCTCCTTACTCGAAATCCGATTACCCTACCACTAGGCTATAGTAGCTGTCTTCGTTCGAACATGAAGGTAATAAAAATAAGAATAATGTTACGAGTCGTGAACACAAAGTTCATAACTAGGTTGGCTTGGCAACAGGAGAGGAGTGCGGGGTGATGGCAGTGCGTCGCGGTGACCGCAGTTGGTTGATTATTCAAAGTATTTTCGTGAAGCTCGTCACCGATTCGTTATTTAAGACAAATAACTCTACTTGTATGTTTACTAATCCTCTGTTAAAAGTCTAAAAGTGAATTTTTATTTCTCAGTAAGACACATTATTTTATTTTAAATATTTTATTTATCTAGTGGTAGGGTGCTTTGCGTAGGAGTCGTCTGAGTCTATAGTTCACTCTTATCAATACTGCTGCGTATTTCTACATCTTTATTTTCTATTTTTTATTAATTATTGATGTGGACTGTCACCTTGTTTTTTACCCTTGTCCTAAAAATTACTTAAATTACCTCTAAAGTTGTGTGATCGAAAACCGGCACGGTCACACTGATCTGAAGTCGATAATTTATGTCTTCACCCTCATAATAATATCCAAACTCATCCTGAAATAGTTTATATACATATAATACACATACGGACTATGTATAAGGTTAAAGCTGTTGAGATTAAATTTTCATTGTATATCTTATGGTATGTCAAACGCATACAATCTACTAGCTTAACTCTGTGTTTGCAGTCACGGTTTATCAATTAGCACGATTCATCACTTTTCTAGGGCATCCAATTTTTTTATTCATAATATTGCTAAAATAACACAAATACATAAAAATGGAACTCACGAAACTCAGCAGGCGCGTGAAGTCTTTATACAATTGCGTTTGATCTAGTAATTTAACTTTATTCTTTCGGAGCTCCTTGTATCTATAAACTTGTTCCTCGTTTTCCTTTTGTTTCCAATAATATTCCGCTCTTCTCGGGTCCTGTGGACAGGGAACATATCGGCTATATATCTTATATATATCGGCTTGGACATTAAGACTGCGACGGGCTCACCACAAGTCACGTTGTATCAAGTAACTTAATTATCTACACCCGTCTTAGGATGGCGTGAAGATATTTATTTATTATTATTTATATAATTTTTGTATATAATTTATTGATTATATAAAATAAAAGATAAAGACAACTTTGTTTAAAAATTTACAAAGTACTCACTATCCACCGTGTACCATACCTCCACGCGCGCGTATACGTCACTGTACACAGTTAGACGTTCCTCCCGCTGAGCCACCAGCGGCCGCTCCAGCACCCGCAGGATCCTCATCACCTGCTCCGTCACGTCGGAGGGTGTTATGAGCTCTGCGAAGTATCCATCGCGAGCGCAACTCACTGTTTCCCCGTAACTACGTGTGTCGTCACGTAAGCCATTTGGATCGTGCAACCACATCACGAATAACCTGTTAACATTCCAAGCTGTTAAAATCTTAGCATAGTTTAGCCATTTTATTTTGCATTTTTAAGACCTTTAAAACAGTTGAATGAAGGTTCAAAACATTTGCCAGATTTGTACGCACTCTAAACTTTTTCTAAACTTTGGCGCTATGTCGCTGAATATGTTTAAACATGAACTTTTGAACATATTTACACAAACATTAATTAGATAGTCAATATGATTGGAACATTAAAATTAAAATTATAATTAAATTCAATGACAACGACTATGAAAGAGTATGATAAAATAAGGTCTTTCATGAAATCTAATGCTATTTGATTCTATACTCCAATTGTTTCAGTCCTATCTATTCAGAGTTCCTAAATTAAGTCTTTGTTTTAGTGTAATCGGTAATTACTTTGCATACGGATCTTAATGGATCAGTTGTTTTCTAAAAAAATGATGTTATTTTTGTAGTTCGTTATTGGTTCAGCAATAGACATTTACGAGATGTAAAGCACATATCGCGATTTATACTTAACGTAGCGTATTACCTTATACGACCTTCCGGATCGAGATGGTTGAGCAACTGAGTGTAATTGTCGTAGAGACTGTCAGTGACGAGAACGATGGCTTGCTGACAAGAAGCGGGACGATCCGGTGTGCCGCGCTGCTTCTGCAGTAGACGCACGGAATATTCTAGAACGTCACTCATCCATGTCTCGTTCCACATCTTGAAGTGATTCAATGCCGCCATTATAGCCGCTGAATTAACGTGATTCGCCTGTGTGAATATTTAATTTTTATTACATCGATATGTTTGAATTTATGTGGCGAAGAAGTGGTTTACTGGTTATATAAAATATATGTTTGCGATCTTGCAAAAAATATTTGCGTTCTAGTAAAAAATATATTGTGTTCAATCTATCTAATTCCCAAACATCACATCCACAACTTTAGTACCTAACTGACTAAGATCCATTGAAGTCAAAAGATTGCGTTGTAACATATTATACTTTACAAATGAGTAAATAATTTTATTTCTTTTTTATAGGACAGCTACGCTATACATATATAATTAATTTATACATTGTATTTTCTATAACGTAAGCAAAGTCACGATAGCCGAGTTGTTGGGTGGTCGGAATTTCGAGTCGAGAGACCCGAGTTCGATCCCCAGGTGGCTGTACCAATGAGTTTTTCAAAAACTTATGTACGAATTTCATCGTTGGCTTGGACATAAAGGCGGCGACGGGCTCACCACCTGTCACGTTGTCCCGAAAATATCTTCGGTGGAAGGTGGGTCAAAGGGACTTAATTGTCTAGACTTGACCTCTGTCTACCCCTGTATTGGGAATTGCGTGAAGATATTTTTTTTTATAACGTAAGCAATATTGATAAATATGTAGAACATGTCCCAGGGACGGTCAAAACTTACCGGAACGAGCTTGTGATTGAAACAAGTGATGGGCGAACGCACAGTCACGTTGAAACGCAAAACGTTGACCTGATCGTCGTCAGTGAGAGCGCTGAGCAGGGACAGTGTTAGCTGTTCCGCGATCAACTGTTGCAAAAAAAGAGTTAGATATCACTTTTAAATTTAGTTCACACTAATAAAGTGCCAAAAGATTCTACCATTAAAGAGCTCTTCAAGAACCAAAAAAAAAGTAAGTTATTACCATTAAAAATGTATGTCTATCATCTGTAATATATAAAAATATTATAAAGAAGAAACAAAATTTGCGACTTTTTAAGTAGGGAATAATTACTCCTATTCTAATAATGTTACTATTAGTATTCTAAATATACATTTCCTGTTAGTTAGCTGCATTAATACTTTACGCCTTCAGTTATTAATTCTCTTGTCGAAAGTTTAAATCCTCGTGGATCATTCGAAAGAAATGGCACAAAAAAGACATGGAGACAAGCTAAACCCAGTGGTTTATACAACAAACTATAAAATCAGGTAACCTGATTAGAGGAGTTTTTCATAGAGCCCGAAGCATCCAGTAGAATGAGGACATCGCGTGGGGCGCCGCTAGCGCTAACGTACCATGGCCGCAAGCGGCAGTCATAAATGTCTTCAACGCTTAATTTCAGTTTGTACATACTGTCCCATAATGCCGCTAGAAAAAAAACATTAACTCACGTTTGTAAACAGTTGCTCGGAGGATACTGATAACATATATTTTAACAGTGATAGAGCCACGCATCAGCTTTTGTTGTTGCATGAATGGGCCGGCTCGACCGGGGAAGTACCACGACCTCACAGAATACCGGCGTGAAGTAGAAGTTTAACAAACTTCTGCGTTTCGTCAGGTGAGTGCAGGTAACCGGAGGCCCACACACCCCCTCCCTCAATTCTGTGGGTGGGGGGGGGGGCACTCTAAGGGCGGCAACGCATCTGCTATGCCTCAGGTATTGCGGGTGTTCATGGGCGGTGGCAATCACTTACCATCATGTGAGTCACCTGCTCGTTTGCCTCCCTTTGCTATAAAAAAATATTACTATGGCGATAAGCACACAACCAGACACGTTATCCCAAATAAGCTTCGATGAAAAGTGGATTGAAATCGGATTTCACTGTCTAGACCTCTGCCTACCTCAGTATGGGAAATTGCGCGAAGATAAAAACACTGGAAATATAAGTCATAGTCAAGTAAATAGAAATAACCAGGATAATGTCTGATAAATCCCTTGGCACTGCACATGTATTGAAAATCTAACGTAGCATCTTGGGCGTAGTTTTCTTTGAATGTTGATATTAGGCCTTCTGACCAGTATAAGTCTTCTACAACTCTGGGATCTGAAAATAAAATTACATACAACAATAAAATACATCAGCAGTATATTTAAAAATAACAATTATCACCAAAGAGAAAGTGTATTGTCAAATTGTATTGTCATAAATACGTAAGTCTACTTATTGCTATGCTTTAATAATTTTAAAGAAAAATAAATAAACCTTAATAAAATTATGAAGAACAAAAGTCTATCTAATTTTCTGTTCACATAGTAAAACGATAAAGTACAATTGTTACTTACCACAATCGAAAACTTCAATTGCTACATGAACGCTACTTGTATCCAAGGAAACGTCAGAGTCAAAATGATCACTTTCATAGAGTTTCACTTTGTTTAGACTCTTGCAGCTCGAGGGAAATGTGAAATTCCGGGGATCCTGTTTCCACTCAGTGTCCTCCTTCTTCCACTGATCTAAATCCTATTAAATAATGAAAGTAATGTGAAAAGTGAACTCCTTCATTAATTTCATTATATTTACTAATTAAAAGGCGATTCCCATAGCTCTAAATGGTTCACATACAAATTAAACTCAAATCTACTAGAGAATCCGTGATTCCTAATTAAAATATCCAAAACAAGTCCAAAACAAAAATTCCTTCCAACAATCAATTTAAAAATTTAAATTCATAGTCGAGAATAAAGAAAACTTTGAAAACATATGAAATGTATATGAGAACAAATCGTATTTGAACATAAATAATATGAACAACATCACGTCAATTGCTATATTAAATGCCAGGGTATGGATGAAGCACTCGTGTTATGGAGTCAGGAACAACGAAAGTACCACAAACACCCTGGCCCGAAACAATGTGAATGTTACTTGAGAAGGGTTAAAGGTAGGTGATTTCCGATTCTTGATTTTCTTTTGTTTGTGAGAGCATTGATATTAAAAATTACCATTTTACCGGTTAGGCATACCGTCAGTTTACCAGATGCCTAACCGTTAAACTGATTAGAATAACAATTACTAATGTTTGTTTTTCTCTAAATAAGTCTGTATTTTACAAATAGTTTTTAATTGAATTAGTTAAGTTACCCGAGCACTGATGTTGATTGACCTAAAGGGGAGTTTTTTCGAAAACATTTCATCCGTTATTGGCTACGTCAGTTCATGCTACGCTTTGTAGCGTCAAGCGAAGGGGTCTCTGACACCTATCATAAGACGAATAAACTTTTAAATTCGAATCTAAAATGTTTAGGTTACTTACAATGCTTAGCGTATATTTATAATTTGGAGGAGGTTGAGCCTTTGTTTTAGACAGTTCCTCTGCTTTTTGCATTATGGCTTTTGCCGCTTTTGTCCGCTTCTTAAGGAGGTCCTTTAACGATTCCGCTGCATGGTCTACAATCTCGGACCCGTTACGTAGCTCGCTTTTCAAATCTTTGAATCCATTTAAGATCAGTTCTCTTCGCACTATGTGATTCTCATGTTCCAACAATTTATCAGATATTTCCTTCGCCCATTCTTGTAACCTGAGAAATATGGAGATCGTGTTTAAAAAACGGTTATAATATTAAAATTTCCCAAGAATCGTATTTTGTATCGCATCGGAATTAAATGATTGAAACCAGTAAAGTTATAAAACGAGCCGGCTGCAGAGCACATTTTAAAATGGAAATTTGTAACAACGATTCATTGATTAAGGAAGTAATATAAATATAATATATTATAAATATAATAATAAACCTTCAGTAGTTGTATCCGTAGTAATAATATTTAATAGTAATATATTACGCAACTCTTTTTTTATTCTTCGTTAAAAGATATTGATAAAACAAACTAATATACTTACTGTTTAACTGAAATCATTCTAGGTTTATCGTTAGCACTGCTTGGAGGAACAGCTGATTTTAATTTAACTTTAACCACGTTTATTATTTCTTTAGGAATCATTTTAGTTTTGTTTTTTGCTGTAGTCAATTCTTTTTGATGTTCTTCAAGCGATTTTTTTATAGTTTCCAAATTATCGGGTTTGATAGGAGTTGAAGTTTTACATTCTATGACTAATGTTAGGAAAAATATTGTCCAAAATGTGAGTGATTTTAAGTTCATTTCATTTGTTTTAAGCAGCACTTTTCTGTTGAACTTATATTTAACTGTTGGTCTGTTTAGGACGGATTATTAATTTATATCAAACTACAGCGAATGCGGGCGGGCGATGAGTGTTTCAAAGTGAACTGGGAACAGCCTCCAAGGGGAACGGCGCCGGACAGTCGGGCGCCGCGCTGTGAAAATCTGTGCCAAAATCTACCTTACAGCTCCCGACCTACATCGCTTGAAAAGCAACTTAGGCTTGTTTTCAAGGAGTATTTCACAAGCAACAAAGTATATTCAAAACTTTTAAAATAAAAAATAATATATCAGAACAAAACAAATAGAATTCAGACGGACAGAATTTAATTAAAAATGCTTTAAAAATTTAAATGTAATTTTTGTGTAAAGATTAATTGAAATCTATATATAACAATTTTGTCATAATATATTTTTGACAAGCTCATCTTTCGCTTGTCCCAACTAAAGTCTGAAATGTGGATCAAAAGAATGGAAAATATTTTATCTAATTTTTATTACATTAATCAAAAAATTTTGACATATCTAAACATCTAATAATCAAATCTGGACATATTAAATGTCTAGATTTGTGACTACCCCAGTATTGGGAAATGCTTAAAGATAAAGATGCATCTTTAAATTGATTAAAATGGTTTAACGTTTTGAAACTTTTTAATCTTTTTGTTGATAATCTACATACTACAAATCAAAATCTTTAAATTATTATATGGTAATCAATCTCGTTTAAAATTTTGATTAATGTGATAAAAATTAGATAAAACACTTTCCGGGAAAGAGATTATGATATTTGGTATAAATCTTCATTGCTGCACATATTAACATCTTTTGTAATTAAAACATTCATTCAATCATGCAGCGTATGTATATCACTGTTGTTTGTTTTTATCATAGGAAAATATTGAAAGAATTTTATTATTTTAGTGCTGGTGGCGGTTTTGTTTTTGGTGGCTGTTGGCGCAGATAACTCTGTAAATGAGTGTCCATCAGAGCAAGAGGTGGATTGGGAAATCGAGCTTTTATTGGAACACGAGGATTGTGACAAATTCTACAAATGCACTCATGGCCAGCCTGTCGAGATGCTATGCCCCGAGGGACTTTATTTCAATATAGAACTTTGGCAATGCGATTGGCCGAGTAATGTCGACTGTGGCGACAGAAATGTCCCTGATGATGAGGAAAGTGAGTCTGAGGAAGACATTTGCCCGCCTCCTGAAGTTCCCGATTTCGAAGTCCTTGATAACGGCTGCCCTGCAAATTCATCAATACATTGGCTTTTACCGCATGAAAACAATTGCAATCAATTTTATTATTGCGTGTTCGGTAAGACTACCTTAAGGCAGTGCCCTAGTTCTTTACATTTCAACAGCAGACTTCAGGTAAGGCAAATCTTTAGCCCTAATATAACCATCGTATTTGATAGATTTGTATAATAGTGAGTAATATATATGACAATGTGTGTTCAGGATAGAAAATGGTAGAAAACCCTTCGTCTTTTACGAGTACACACAGATCAGACACAGTAGATCCATTATGAAGTATCTATTTATATAAATAAATAGAATTCCATGCGATGAGAGAATATTGTATATATGTAAATCTGTCTGTAACGTAGACCGTGAGGTTATTTGGTAATTATAGTGCTTCTAAGAAATAATATAAATAGAATATCACGATAGCCGACTGATTGGGTGATAGGATTTCGAGTCGGGAGATCCAAGTTCGATCCCCAGGTGACCGGCTCAACCAATGGGTTTTTTCAAAAACTTATGTACAATTACATCGTTGGTTTGGACATAAAGACAGCGACGGTCTCACCACCGCTGTCTCGCTGTCCACCGCTGCCACCACCATCATATTGTCCCGAAAAATGTATTCAGTGGAAGGTGGGTCGAAGGGGCTTAATAGCCTAGACTTGACCTCTGTCTATCCCTGTACTGGTACTGGCGTAAAGATATTTTTTTCTCTAAAGAATATGGGCACTGAAGGACTTTGGATCGTTTTTAAATTCGAATTAACAAACTGGAACGGGTACATAACCTTTTTATATTAATCATCACATGGTTTCGTATTATTATCGAGATTGAATATTTTAGTTAAGTTTTCACCGTAAACTTTAAAATAGGCTTGACTTTGATGTTTTTATAACTATATTTATAACATAAAGCGTAAGTAGCACCTTTTTTATCTTCATATTCATTATCAATTACAATTTACAATTCAAATTCTACCGAAGTTGTAAGCGGTCCAGTACTAAAACTACATTTGCTTGCCTGGGCAAACAGTCGAGCATGATGAAGATGTTAAAAACCTTACTTTTTAATAATGCAAATGTTTCCCGTTATTTTATATATTTTTATTTTATCATAGGTGTGTCACTGGCCAGATAACGCTTGCTGTGCACGGTCCTTCAACAAACATGTCTCTAGCCGCCGCCGCATGATGTCACAGAATTAATCATCGTTACTTACTAAAATAAATATTTAAAAAAGTAAAGACTAAATTTAATTTCGCCTTTAATATTGTTTCTAAAGAAAGAATTAGTCGCTAGGCGGGTTTACGCCCTTTCTTGCGTTATCATTGTTAAGTACAGTTTAATTTTTTAATGAAAAAATATGTTAAATTACTTATAAACTATAAAATTTTATAGAAAATATATTGTTATAAACTATAGTAAACTTTTGACTCAAGTTAAAAGATTTGGATTTAAGATTTTTAATTTATTTATATAAATGTTTGAACACCATGAAATTCAAGCCACCCATATTTTGCATCTTTTCACTTTTTAAAAGAAAAGCACTTATTAAAAGTAAATACATAGTTTTTAATACATTTAATGGAGATGATGATTTATTTACTTTTCGTGTTTGTCTTAAGTCCTGTAAAAATCCAATGCAAAAGCACGTTGTATAGCATCTGAATTAAGTTGAAACAGAGAAACGGTTGATAAGTATCATAGAAGTAGCCGTTATGCTTCCAACGCCATCAGCTTGGATCTTTAATTCTTAAAGTTTTAAAATATAATAATAATATATATTTAAAAAATATATCTTCACGCCTTTCCCAAGACAGGTCTACCCCTGTCTTGGGAAAGAGGTCTAGTCTAGACAATTAAGTCCCTTCGACCCACCTTCCACCGAAGATATTTTCGTGACAACGTGACAGGTGGTGAGCCCGTCGCCGTCTTTATGTCCAAGCCAACAATATGAATCGTACTTAGGTTTTTCATAAAACCCATTGGTACTGCCACCTGGGGATCGAACTTGGGTCTCTCGACTCGAAATTCCGACCACCCTTCCACTCGGCTATCGTGACTTAAGTTTTAAAATAATTTGTATCATTAATTTTGGCTACAATTAAACTAAACTAAAAGTTTGTATACCTTCAGCTTCGGCTCTGGCAAATCGTCGGTTCTGGGTCACTCAGTGAGCCAGGCACAAGCGGATTGACTATTGCCTATTGACTCTTACTAAACATTTCGCCATTTAGACGATGCGGACAATACCTGGTCTAATCAATTTTGGCATATTTCAAGATGGTTATACCGCCACATGTTAATAGCCTTTGCCATTTTCAAGCCTATTCCTTATGCTTATGCCTATCTCTTACTTTTCCACACCTACAGGCAGAAATAAGTAATTTAATAAAAATAAAAACGTGTTTTTTTTCTCAGCACTACTGATACTAGAAAATATTGTTAGGTATATCACTTTGGATGAGAAAATTTTTATCATTCATAGGATACCGGTAACTGGTGACTTGTAACACTGACCACCGCTCGTTTAGGAGGTGGTGCCCTGTAATACGGTGGATATTACAGAGTACCACCATTTCTATATAGTTCAATACAATCAATCCAATTTCACACGTCCAATACAATATATACATATATAATAACGTATATGCATAAAAACATTAATACCTTTAGCAAGACTTCTGATGTGCATAATGTAAGTACTAGGGACAAACACACGCTTTTAACACCGGTTACTAGACTCCATAGATAAAGTAACTCGTTCATAGTACATAGCGGTATACGCTTCTACAACACAATCCCGGTGTATGTTCAAAGGTGGTTGAGACAGAGGGGAACTATGCGTAAACATTTAAATTTATTTTTAATAGGTGATTCAAATTAGAGGATCCTTCCTATACTAAGGCCCATTTAAACGTTTCTTTTGTTTACTCATAGAGATGCAGATAAATAATTAGAAAACACATTCTGATTAAACGTAACTAGTTTACTGTCTTAAATAAAAAAAAATGTTTAATAGTAAAGACATGTTCGTATAACATTACGTAAATTTTTTGAACAGGTGCCAAAACGTGTGGTGAAGTGAAAGACGTAAATGTGTCGTTGGAAACTAGAATATGGTTTTGATATGCAGGTTTTCCTTCATTTTTGTGATGAGCATGATGACACGAAGACGGAAACATTTGAATCGTTTCCTAACAATGGTAAGCGCGAGCGTTTGCGACGGCTTTGTGGTTTTTACATAGCCGTTGCAGTTTTCCACTGTTCTCAACTTCTTGTTCTTTGTACTTTGTACAGCATATAATTACAATGTCAATTTATATTAGGTCTTCACTTAATGTTGTGCGTTGACGCTCCATGACTGCGTTTGTTTGGTTACCAAATACATTTGTAACGAAATCTCAATAAATACTCAATAAATTCAATCATCATATTACATATTTATCAACACTTGGCGTCACATCAGTAAGTAGTGCATATTAGAATGCATCATTTAAATGTATAAGTAACATGTTTATGAAGGAAAGTTATTCATTGGTTTTAAGTGTTCTTGAAAACGGTAAAATTTTTTTTTCGGATTTACATTTTTATGATTTAAGTAATGAATTTAATAAATTATGATAAAAAAGCGGGCCCGGCAAACTAAGTCCTACCTTGGAACTTTATGTGCAATTTCTTTATATTTTCTCACCTTTTAAACCTTCTTTGGACTTCTACAGGTATTACAAAACCAAAATTATTATTAAACCGGTTTTAGTGTTTCTCGAGTTTTTGTGAGAGATTGTCTATGCAAAGTCAATAATCGAGATAAAAACTAATGTAATTTTTAACTTTGACCAAATTACACATGTTAACAAAATTTTACCAAGATTGGGTTAGCAACTTTTTTATTTATTTAATTTAACCCTCAAAATTTACCAACACAATTGAAATGAGTCAATCGACGTTACCGAGATTGTGACAAATTTTGTATAACAAAGTCTGATCAATGAAAAATAAGCAGAAATTGCATTATTGCGAGCTATTTGACATTACAATTCACTACAATTCGTTTAAGTTAGGCTGTTATATCACTGTTATACCGCCACTAGCATTAACGATACCAGGAAATAGTACTTATTACAATGTTTCATACAAGTTATAATTTAATAAGTAAAAAAGTTTCGATAAAAAGTCGTTGCTGGATTTTTTGTGTTCTTTTTGAAGACGTTACAATTTTCTTAGAAAATTGTAACGTCTTCAAAATCCTAGTTTATATTTACCATTTCGGGTATAGAGAAACGCAAGTACGAGGACGTAGTGTATATATTACAACTTAGAGAGCTCAGCTTAGGGAGGCCCATACCTAGCAGTAGATGAAGCCGTTGGTCATGATGATGATGACGATAACGAGTAAGATATGCATAAATCTTCTACTCGGTAGCTGAACTTTAAACGCTCTATTCGTCTCTTATCGTTCAATACCTATGTTTCGGTCAGTATCTGTGAACAATCCGTATACCTACTACTGCATATTTCTTAATCGTTAAAGAGTGTAGTGGTTTCTATTATCAGAACTGCATCCTTATACGATCATTTATAGATTCAAAGAACTTGATTCCATCACAAAAGAGGGGAAATACTCGAAATGCATATAAATTTTAAGGAATTTTCTTTATTTTCTTGGAATTCCATCATTAGATAATGACATGATGATAATGGAACTAAACTGGAAGTATACCCTTTCATACAAAAGAGGAGTTTTAGAAATCGTTTGATATGACGGACTTATGAGGTTTAAAAATATTCAATTGAGAACCTCCGTCTATTTTTTTTTAATTTTGTTAATTAATTTATCTGTAATTTACGCTATCTCATGACTCGTGTCACTCATATTACTGTGTCCTAAAATTTTGAGAGGTATGGAAAGACAAAAATTCTGGACTAGTCGAATATTTTGACATAAAAAGTACACACGCACACTTTGCTTATGAAGTTAACTTTGAGTATGTAGTCATTGAGAATATCTACTACAATACAAGACGATAAATTTATAACCAACTCAGTTTTTATAACCAACTCAAAAAAAAAACTAGGGGAATCAAACACACAGACAGGTCTAGACACAGTTTGGTACTTTCGATAGTCCAAGTCATGAACATGGGGTTCGAATAACTTTTTGATACGAGCCCTCCTCATGAGGATCAGTCTCGAGCCCTCCGAGCTACGATCTCCCAATCACTCTGCTATCTTGACATTTATTTTATTAATACCAGACACAGTGAATTTTAATAACACCTATTTTAATACTCAGTAAAAGACACTATGAAAATGAAGTAGGCTTACTTATTTTCAAGTATTAATTAGGAGGAAAAATGTTTTACGAGATTGCTTGATATGTACTTACAAAGTATGATATAATTTTTAATTGTTCCGGTATCCATCAGTCTTTAAATTACCTGGTTAAAGTCTTTTAATATTTGAGCACCGTAGAGAATACGAAATTATTACTGAAAAGACATATATATTTTACGTTGATGTGGTTTCTAAAAAAATACATGTTCTAAATTTCACAGAACGAGTTTCACAAAAAAGCAATAAATAAATAAATATATATATCTTCACGCAATTCCCAATATAGGGGAAGACAGAGGTCTAGTCTAGACAATTAAGTCCCTTCGACCCACCTTCCACCGAAGATATTATCGGGACAACGTGACAGGTGGTGAGCCTGGCGCCGTCTTTATGTCCAAGCCAACGATGTAATTCGTACATAGATTTTGGAACAACCCATTTGTACGAGCCTGCCATCAGGGGATCGAACTCGGGTCTCTTGACTCGAAATTCCGACCACTCAACCACTCGGCTATCGTGACTAAAAAAAAGCAATCTTTTATTTTATTAGAAAGTTAGGATATTAATGAGTTAATTACACTATTGCATTAAATAAATATCTTTAATATAAATATTTATCTAATATATTAATATTATTATTATAAAAACTATTATTTGAACCATTTGAAACGAGAAATTATGTTAAACATCTAAACCGATCTCTAACGCGAACAAGACACTGCACAAAGTAATGATAAGATCATTGATTGTCTTTGTCTTCTGTTTTTTTTTCTATAATGTCAATGGTACGCAATAAACTTATTTTATCGTATAGCTACTTTTAAACATATGATAAGTTCATATACGCCTACAAAACTTAGTAATAATGTGGGGTATAAAACGGCGGATGTCCTTTAATGTGTATACAGTAGAACTGAGACATTCAATTCATAAACAATTTATTCAAATCATGAATTGTACGTTAATTAAAAATTAATTTTAAGTGTATTTTGCATTTAACCTAACTCTAATTAAAATCTTTCTTGCAGATCTAATAGCTCCTGTGTTTCTGGCGGTGGCCGTCGCGGCTAATG
This sequence comes from Sericinus montela, assembly GCA_029286605.1. Taxonomy (NCBI): domain Eukaryota; kingdom Metazoa; phylum Arthropoda; class Insecta; order Lepidoptera; family Papilionidae; genus Sericinus; species Sericinus montela. The sequence continues at coordinate 6,015,472 of JAGSMR010000035.1, read as the reverse complement.
TGGTAAATTTTTGTCCAAAACTGCAAGAGGTAGACTGGGATATAGAGTTCCTATTGCCGCACAGGGAATGCAACAAGTTCTATCAGTGCACTCACGGACAGCCAGTGGAGATGTCCTGCCCGGAAGGTCTTTACTTTAGCGTATTCAAGCAAAAATGTGATTGGAGAGATAGCGTATATTGTGGAGATCGAAACATTCCCGACGAGTCCAAACCAGGTGATGGTAGTGGTGATGGTAGTGGTGAAGAAGAAACCGTCCCACTACCCGACGGCGATGAAGACGAGGACGATACTGTCCAGACAGAAAGGCCCGATTCTCCAATTGTGGAATTTCTTTCAAATGGATGTCCGGTTGATCCAGAGATACACTGGCTGTTGCCACACGAGACTGAATGCAGTTTATTTTATTACTGCGTGCGGGGCGAGAGAGATCTCAGGCGGTGTCCGTTTTGGTTGCATTTTAACAGAGAGCATAAGGTAAAGTAAATTTAAATCATTCTATCTGTTCTTCTCCAAAAAATGAAATGGACAATGGCAAAACTAAATACGTTACGCCGTATGTTTGTAGTGACTTCTTTTGTTATAAGTAATTAACTTAAAATGTTCTTATGTTTATCCGTGTGATAACGGAGTATGAATATTACTACTCCCTTTCTTCCCGTGGATGCCATAGGAGGCGACTACGGGGGCGTCCATAAATTACGAGAGGTGTTTAAGGGGGGGAGGGGGTCGAGTCAAATCTCATCTAATCTTACGTTGGAGAGAGGGGGGTCTCGGCAAATATCACGCAATTTTTTTTCTGATTGAAATAAACAAAAAATTATACTATTTTACTGAAATGTAGATGATTTTACTGAAAATCATATGGACATGTTGGTTCCAATAGTCTATCTTGAGACCGTCCATGATTCTCCATGGATTGAATTAGAAATATAATCTTTTTTTAATCACAGTAGTTACGATGTCGTCAGACGACGATGGGCAGCAGTGTCTGAGGTACAAGTGGTCTGGTACTGTGATCGCCAATCCGCTTGCCAAGCGTAGCAATTATGGCAAATCGACCCTCTAGGAGAGGCCTATGTCCTGCAGTGGACTTTAACAGGCCGATATGTATGTATATATGCATGAATGTTCTTATGTTATAGGAAAACTCAGAAATCAATAATATCATTATCGGTTTTTACTTCATTATATTTTGTGAAAATGAAAAACCGTCTTCACTATGATAAATTTTAAATATAAAATAGAAGGATATAGTGCGAATCATTCCCTCATGATGTTTTTTAATGCTTCGACAGGTATGCGACTGGCCAAGGAGCGCCGGATGTAATCTTTGATCGATTGTGGACGTGAGACGACCACAATCGCGGACTAATACAGATGGTCAACTTCATAAAATGATGAACAATATAATTTAAAATACAATTTATTTACTCAAATTAAATCAAAATTAAGTCAAAATTAGTTCATAATGTTTTTTATAAAATTTCTTCATATTATTTCAAATAAATTTATGTTTTAAGCGAATATGTTTTTCTTTATTTCTGAGTTGAGTGGTTTAAAGCTCGTGTGCTTGTAACACCAGTTCTGATTTAAAAGCAAGTGTGGCAAGAACTCTCGAGATGTTCTTTTCTATTTTCAATTATACTTTACTACGTCATTTACATTTTATAACAAAGCCTATACAAGTGAATCGCGACAAATATTTGAGAAAGTTAAAAAAAATATTTTTGTAAGTCTAGCAGTTACCAGTGGAAGGTAATTGCAAGTTTATTTTTCCAAGTAAGGGATATAATGATCAATTTGATTTTATTCATCGTTTTAAATAGCATACCTTACATCTATATATTGTTATTTATTTCCTATCTTTATTTTTAAAGTCACGATAGCCAAGTGGTTGGGTGACAGGGATTCGAGTCAAGAGACTCGATTTTAATCCCCAAATGGCACGCTCGTACCAATGGATTTTTCAAACTTATGTACGATTTATATTGTTGTATTGGACACAAAGTGGTGACAGACGGCCAGCGCCTCTTTATCACATTGTCCAAAAAAATCTTTTCGATGGAAGGTGGGCCAAAAGGGCTTAATTGTCTAGGCCTCTGTCTACCTCAGTATTGGGAATGGCGTGAAGATATATATTTTTTATTATATTTACCACTGTACACCACATTCGTAATCAGGATTTTCGAAGAAGAAACAAATATAATACAATATTAGAATATAAACAAATAAAATAATAGATGCATGGGAGCGATAAACTCATTTCCATTAAGGTATTCATTTATATTATACTAACCCTTTGCATATAGTTTTCGTTACTAAATTTTTTAAACCATTATATATTACAATAGACAGGCTTTTCACATTTACTGAAATATATAGATAAATATTCCTATATATACATGTAAACATCCTTGACTAAAGTACAAACATTCACATACAAATGTTGGCCCCTAGTAGAATTCGAAACTGTAATCTTTAGCTAGTTATTGGACACTCTGCTTTCGAAAAAGCAGAATCTATAACAAATGACCTATTGGGTCGTCCATTCACTTTATTTCATACGCAAACAGATTTTTACAAAATTCAAAGTCAAAGTCAAAGTATTTATTTGCTATGAATAGGTTTTTAAGTTGATTATTATAAAAAATTGAATCCGTTGGTCAAAATCATGGTTAAGATCTCCCACAGGAACCGTGCATTTAACTTAGTAGGTTGGTAATTTATTAAAAAATATATTTGGTTAGTCCAATAAATGAATTAACCTTAACTTGAAGATTATTTCTTAGACTGTTGTCTTCACCCCATAATTGTTATCTACAAAGTTTATGAGTTTAATTAGCTGAAAGAAATACCTTTGTTTTTCTGTTAATACTTGAAATATAGATCAATATAGTAATACGTCTCTCAGCTTTGCGGACGAGGTGTGAAATTTATTTATTATTGATTGAGAAATGTGTGTTCCGTGAAGTGTTCCAGAAAATATTAGATCATCTTACACTCAATTTAACTCAGAAAATGAAAACCGTCTTCACTATGATAAATTTTAAATATAAAATAGAAGGATATAGTGAATCAGTCCTCATGATGTTTTTTAATGCTTCGACAGGTATGCGACTGGCCAAGGAGCGCCGGATGTATTTTGATCGATTGTGGACGTGAGACGTCCACAATCGCGGACTAATACAGATGGTCAACTTTATAAAATGATGAACAATATAATTTAAAATACAATTTATTTACTGTCAAAATTAGTTCATAAGGTTTTTTATAATATTTCTTCATATTATTTCAAATAAATTTATGTTTTAAGCGAATATGTTTTTCTTTATTTCTGAGTTGAGTGGTTTAACACAAGTTCTGATTTAAAAGCAAGTGTGGCAAGAACTCTCGAGATGTTCTTTTCTATTTTCAATTATACTTTACTACGTCATTTACATTTTATAACAAAGCCTATACAAGTGAATCGCGACAAATACTTGGGAAAGTTAAAAAAATATTTTTGTAAGTCTGGCAGTTACCAGTGGAAGGTAATTACAAGTAAATTTTTCAAAGTAAGGGATATAATGATCAATTTAATTTTATTCATCGTTTTAAATAGCATACCTTACATCTATATATTGTTATTTATTTCCTATCTTTATTTTTAAAGTCACGATAGCCGAGTGGTTGAGTGGTCGGAATTTCGAGTCGAGAGAACTGAGTTCGATCCCCAGGTGGCACGCTCGTATCAATGGATTTTTCAAACTTATGAACGATTTATATTGTTGTCTTGGACACAAAGTGGTGACAGACGGCCAGCGCCTCTGCCGTCGAAACAAATATAATACAATATTAGTATATAAACAAATAAAATAATAGATGCATGGGAGCGATAAACTCATTTCCATTAAGGTATTCATTTATATTATACTAACCCTTTGCATATAGTTTTCGTTACTAAATTTTTTAAACCATTATATATTACAATAGACAGGCTTTTCACATTTACTGAAATATATAGATAAATATTCCTATATATACATGTAAACATCCTTGACTAAAGTACAAAAATTCACATACAAATGTTGGCCCCTAGTAGAATTCGAAACTGTAATCTTTAGCTAGTTACTGGACACTCTGCTTTTGAAAAAGCAGAATTTATAACCAATGACCTATTGGGTCGTCCATTCACTTTATTTCATACGTAAACATATTTTTACAAAATTCAAAGTCAAAGTCAAAGTATTTATTAGCTATGAATAGGTTTTTAAGTTGATCATTATAACAATAATCCTCTATTCAGTTATTATAATTAATAAGCATGAAAAATATAATAGAAAAGGCGTTAATACATTTAGCAAAAAAATTAATACAATACAATATTATTAATTCAATTCTTACAATTATTCAATTACATAATGTGAAATTACAAATTAGATGTCAAAAATTACATTCAAAATCACTTATTATTTGAATTAACCATAACTCACTTCTATCAATAATTCAGTAATATAATGTAAAATAACAAATTAAACCGACTTTAATTACTATTCTTTAAAGCAAAATAATTGAACCTCCGTTATTTTTAATACTATATGCAGTTAATAAAGTTTTGATTTGTTTTAATGCGAAAAAAATCCTAGTTGCCTCACTTAATGCAGCGGTAAAAAAAATATGTAGGGGTGTTCGGGTTCGTACATGGCTTACAAATTTCTTTAAAACTAAAAAAATAAGTATAAGTTAATAAGTAAAAATAATTAATATAGTTCAAGTTGGTTGTTGGTAGAGAGAAAGGAGAGAAGAAGTACTCAGGACTCCTCTGGGTCAACACTTTCACATTTTACCCATTTTGTTGCCAAATAGTAGTTAGTATAACAGCTGTTGCAGTTTGAAAAGTGTTGAAAGGCATTTCATTTCAGTCTTCAGGTTCGCTTACCTCATTTAAAACCATAGAAAAAGAAGGCTATGGAAATATAAGATAATTTGAGAAGGGTGAAAGTCAGGTGATTTCTAATGCTTAACAGGAAATCTGTGCATCAACACCTTTCACTTAAAGAAAATAAGCAAATCGGCTTGACGACATGTTGACATGTCATGGATTTGCAAACATTAGATATCTTTGGAAAAAAATGCGTTTTAGTATAGCAATCTTAAAAAGGCGGAAATTTAGGTGATTCCCAAAGCTTGATGAGAAAAGTGTGCATCAATAATAGAATAGTAATAGAACGTTCGAAGGACCTGTAAAAGTTTTTATAAATTGTTTTAATTTATTTTTTAGGTATTAAACTGTGAACTAAAAATTTGTCGTTTGTTTCGTTTAATTAGTACGTATTCCGAAGTTTCTAGTGTCTCGAAGGGACTAGTGTTTTAGAAAATGCCAATTTCATTAAATGCCCCATAATCGTGCCACTGATTGATGTCACAAAAACCATGTACATGTGATGTTTCTTATTGGTTTACTATTTATTTGTCAGTCAAAGTAATTTACTGTAATAGGGTAATCCACAGGAGTTCCGTGAAATGGAAATATGAAGCTGGTGTAACGATAATCACAGTGATTCATTTTGTTTTAGAAGATATCGTGAGAACACACAGCTTCCAAGATTCTTTTGTTTTCACTTATCTTTTATATCATAACTGCATTTGCCTCAACTTTAATTTCCTGGATAAAAAAATGTAATCACGATAAATTAAGTGACGATAGCCGAGTGGTTGAGTGGTCGGAATTTCGAGTCGAGAGAACCGAGTTCGATGCCCAGGTGGCACGCTCGTACCAATGGGTTTTTCAAAAAAACTTGTGTACGAATTATATGATTGGCTTGGATATAAAGATGGCGACGGGCTCACCATCTGTCACGTTGTTTCGAAAATATCTTCGGTGGAAGGTGGGTCGAAAGGACTTAATTTTCTAGACTAGACCTCTGTCTACCTCAGTATTGGGAATGGCGTGAAGATATATATTTTTTATTATATTTACCACTGTATACCACATCCGTAATCAGGATTTTTGAAGAAGAAACAAATATAATACAATATTAGTATATAAACAAATAAAATAATAGATGCATGGGAGCGATAAACTCATTTCCATTAAGGTATTCATTTATATTATAATAACCCTTTTCATATAGTTTTCGTTACTAAATTTCTTAAACCATTATATATTACAATAGACAGGCTTTTCACATTTACTGAAATATATAGATAAATATTCCTATATATACATGTAAACATCCTTGACTAAAGTACAAACATTCACATACAAATGTTGGCCCCTAGTAGAATTCGAAACTGTAATCTTTAGCTAGTTACTGGACACTCTGCTTTCGAAAAAGCAGAATCTATAACAAATGACCTATTGGGTCGTCCATTCACTTTATTTCATACGCAAACAGATTTTTACAAAATTCAAAGTCAAAGTCACAGTATTTATTTGCTATGAATAGGTTTTTAAGTTGATCATTATAAAAATAATCCTCTATGCAGTTATTATAATTAATTAGCATGAAAAATATAATAGAAAAGGCGTTAATACATTTAGCAAAAAAATGAATACAATACAATATTATTAATTCAATTCTTACAATTATTCAATTACATAATGTGAAATTACAAATTAGATGTCAAAAATTACATTCAAAATCACTTATTATTTGAATTAACCATAATTCACTTCTGTCAATAATTCAATAATATAATGTAAAATTACAAATTAAACCGACTTTAATTACTATTCTTTAAAGCAAAATAATTGAACCTCCGTTATTTTTAAAACTACATGCAGTTAATAAAGTTTTGATTTGTTTTAATGCGAAAAAAAGTCCTAGTTGCCTCACTTAATGCAATGGTAAAATATATAGTGGTGTTCGGGTTCGTACATGGCTTACAAATTTCTTTAAAACTAAAAAAATAAGTATAAGTTAATAAGTAAAAATAATTAATATATACAATAGTTCAAGTTGGTTGTTGGTAGAGAGAAAGGAGAGAAGAAGTACTCAGGACTCCTCTGGGTCAACACTATCACATTTTACCCATTTTGTCGCCAAATAGTAGTTAGTATAACAGCTGTTGCAGTTTGAAAAGTGTTGAAAGGCATTTCATTTCAGTCTTCAGGTTCGCTTACCTCATTTAAAACCATAGAAAAAGAAGGCTATGGAAATATAAGATAATTTGAGAAGGGTGAAAGTCAGGTGATTTCTAATGCTTAACAGGAAATCTGTGCATCAACACCTTTCACTTAAAGAAAATAAGCAAATCGGCTTGACGACATGTTGACATGTCATGGATTTGCAAACATTAGATATCTTTGGAAAAAAATGCGTTTTAGTATAGCAATCTTAAAAAGGCGGAAATTTAGGTGATTCCCAAAGCTTGATGAGAAAAGTGTGCATCAATAATAGAATAGTAATAGAACGTTCGAAGGACCTGTAAAAGTTTTTATAAATTGTTTTAATTTATTTTTTAGGTATTAAACTGTGAACTAAAAATTTGTCGTTTGTTTCGTTTAATTAGTACGTATTCCGAAGTTTCTAGTGTCTCGAAGGGACTAGTGTTTTAGAAAATGCCAATTTCATTAAATGCCCCATAATCGTGCCACTGATTGATGTCACAAAAACCATGTACATGTGATGTTTCTTATTGGTTTACTATTTATTTGTCAGTCAAAGTAATTTACTGTAATAGGGTAATCCACAGGAGTTCCGTGAAATGGAAATATGAAGCTGGTGTAACGATAATCACAGTGATTCATTTTGTTTTAGAAGATATCGTGAGAACACACAGCTTCCAAGATTCTTTTGTTTTCACTTATCTTTTATATCATAACTGCATTTGCCTCAACTTTAATTTCCTGGATAAAAAAATGTAATCACGATAAATTAAGTGACGATAGCCGAGTGGTTGAGTGGTCGGAATTTCGAGTCGAGAGAACCGAGTTCGATGCCCAGGTGGCACGCTCGTACCAATGGGTTTTTCAAAAAAACTTGTGTACGAATTATATGATTGGCTTGGATATAAAGATGGCGACGGGCTCACCATCTGTCACGTTGTTTCGAAAATATCTTCGGTGGAAGGTGGGTCGAAAGGACTTAATTTTCTAGACTAGACCTCTGCTTACCCCTGTATGGGGTAAATTATTATTATAAAAAAATTTAATCCGTTGGTCAAAATCATGGTTAAGATCTCCCACAGGAACCGTGCATTTAACTTAGTAGGTTGGTAATTTATTAAAAAAATATATTTGGTTAGTCCAATAAATGAATTAACCTAAACTTCAAGATTATTTCTTAGACTGTTGTCTTCACCCCATAATTGTTATCTACAAAGTTTATGAGTTTAATTAGCTGAAAGAAATACCTTTGTTTTTCTGTTAATACTTGAAATATAGATCAATATAGTAATACGTCTCTCAGCTTTGCGGACGAGGTGTGAAATTTATTTATTATTGATTGAGAAATGTGTGTTCCGTGAAGTGTTCCAGAAAATATTAGATCATCTTACACTCAATTTAACTCAGAAAATGAAACTAAAAAATTACTGGACAGTAATTGTTTATTTTTAATAATATATTAAACTACAATGTTACATATAACTTACGATGCTAAGTGAAATATTTACTTCATGTTACGTATTTTTTTTTTGGATATTCTTATTGTGTGATAATAAAATCTGCAATCATCTGCTATCGTGGTCATCTCACGTCCGGAGTAAACAGCCCGCGTTTCTTGGCCAGTCGCAGACCTGTCACAGAATAGTAGAACAAAATGGCATTAGAGGCAATTTTATTTATTTAATTTTAATTTTGTTAATTTAATATATTAAAAACAGTGAAGCATTTTCACTATTTTTAATAAAGATTTTTACGTAATTAAAAACCAAAATAAATTGCATTGGTTTACACGTTTTTTTTTATAGAAAAGGGAGGCAAACGAGCAGGTGGCTCACGTGATGGTAAGTGATTACCGCCGCCCATGAACACCCGCAATACCAGAGGCATAGCAGATGCGTCTCCTTGAGTGCACCCCCCCCCCCCCAGAATTGGGGGAGAGGGGTGTGTGGGCCACCGGTTACCTGAACTCACCAGACGAAACGCAGAAGTTTGTTAGACTTCTACTTCACTCCGGTATACTGTGAGGTCGTGGTACTTCCCCGGTCGAGCCGGCCGATTCATGCAACAACAAAAGCTGATGTGTGGCTATACCACTGTTAACACGTTCAATTTTCTGTAAAACACTTTATATGGGACTGACTCATCCACTGATCCATGAATGGCATTAAATACATGTTCTGAAGTAATAACCGAACTATTTTCTAGTGTGAGCGTAAAACATTAACACCCTTTCTAAGCCGTGGCTGCTCAAAAAGCACCATGCAAAAAAGATCTATCCTTACAGAAGGTCTATGTCGTGCAGTAGTATTTTGGAAGTGGTTAAGTATGTATAGAAATTTAATCAAGCAAGTGTTTCGAATACAGCAGAAAAAAAACGATTATAGTAAAGTCTTGCAGGGAAATTTTTATAAGTTTTTGGGTTGTAAAAAAGAAAAAATATCTTTCTGCAATTCCCAATACAGGGGTAGACAGAGGTCTAGTCTAGAGAATTAAGTCCCATAGACCCACCTTCCACCGAAGATATTTACGGAACAACGTGACAGGTGGTGAGCCCGTCGCCGTCTTTATGTCCAAGCCAACGATATAAATCTTAAATAGGTTTTAGAAAAAAAAATCATTGGTACGAGCCTGCCAACTGGGAACTCGGGTGTCTTTACTCGAAATTCCGACCACCCAACCACTCGGTTATCGTGACTCTTTTAGGTTAAAAATAAGATGAAATAAAAGAAATTACCTTAAACTCTCTGTTGAAATGCAACCAAAACGGACACCGCCTGAGATCTGTCTCGCCCCGCACGCAGTAATAAAATAAACTGCACTCTGTCTCGTGAGGCAACAGCCAATGTATCTCAGGATCAACCGGGCATCCATTTGGAAGAAATTCTACAATTGGAAAATCGGGCCTCTCTGTCTGGACAGTATCATCATCGTCTCCATCGCCGTCGGGTAGTGTGATGGTTTCTCCTGCACCATTACCATCACCTGGTTTGGACTCCTCGGGAGTGATTCGATCTCCACAATACACGCTATCTCTCCAATCACATTTTTGTTTGAATACGCTGAAGTAAAGACCTTCCGGGCAGGACATCTCCACTGGCTGTCCGTGAGTGCACTGATAGAACTTGTTGCACTCCCTGTGCGGCAATAGCAACTCTATATCCCAGTCTACCTCTTGCAGTTTTGGACAAAAATTCACCACATTCACCGCCGCGGCCCCGCCAGGAACATAGCAACAAGTAGATCTGCAATGTTAAATATATAATAAGTTTACAGTTTAAATAAAAAGTAAAATAAATAATATTTTTTTTATCAACGTACAATTCATGATTTCTTACAACGCTTCACTTCTATTGTATGATCACTTAGGGATGTGCGTTGTTTTATACCCAACCTTATTACTCATTTTTGTAGGTGTTTAATGAAATTATCATATATTTAATAGTAACTGCGATAAAAAAACTTTATTACGTGGTATTGGCATTATAATCATTTTTTTTGTTATTTTTATTCATTTAATAGAAGACAAAGACCATCGTCAAACGCATCATTATGGTCTGTGCATGTAAGAGAGTATGTTGAGTCAAGGTATCATAGCTGTCAGAGCACTTTAAGAACGAAGAAAAGAAAAATTTATTTCAAATGCTTCGATCTCACATGCGCTAACTAGATTGTATTTAAAAAAATAACTTATTCGGCCTGCGGTGAATGATCTAGGTTTCATATGTCATCACAAGCACAAATTCATCACAAAAAACAATCAAAATTTTGAACCAAGTGCGTTGTAAAATTTTGATTTATTTACTCGTGTTAATTTAAATAATAATAAAATAAGTTTTTTATTGGTATGGTCATTTTCCTTCAATAGTAGTGTTGTTTTTTATTTATTTTGCGATTATAAATCGTGGAATCTTAGAGGATAAACATATGATCGATTTTTCATTAGGTATTTTGAATGAAATCGAATTTAACATTCCTAATTAGAATTATTATTTACGTATTACCTAGTAAATCAGTGAGCAAAAATAATGAAAACGGCAAAAACTTAAAAACTATACATTGCTCTGATCCCAAAAGAAGTAGCCAAAGCACTTATGTCACGGAATCGGAAACTACGAAGGAACTACAAACATAAAGATCAGAGACAATGTAAAAAAAGTGGTTTCTGCATTCTCCTCTCTAGGAATTGGTATTCATGAAAACCCGGCATATACGCTACTCATCCTCGGAGGTCGCCAATAGTAGATGACGAACTCTTCGTCGCCAACTCTTGCATATCGCAAAAATAATTATTTTCCATACACAATATATTTACGAGGTCGTAATTTTCTAGTACAGGCTTGAGTTTTGGAAGTCTCCTCCATAGCTATAGGAGATCCTGTCGGATTATTACTAGCAGGCAGTGTCGTAGAAACTGCCCGAGCTTTTGGAGATTGTTAGGTTGGTACCACTACTCCTAGAAATTTGCATATTTATCTTCTCGAATGAATTCTATGATAATAGAACGGGAGTACGTATTCTGGCATTTCTATGATATTCGGCAGATGTTTACGTTTAAGAACATACCGTTCGCTTTCCCCTTTATATATAAACTTGGTTCGTATGTCGTTTAAAACCCATGTTCGTTTATTTAGCGTATTTTAATTAATATACCATAATTTTATTTAGCGGCTTTAGACTCACTACTTTGGTGAAAAGTGGGTCGAAAGGATTTCATTGTGTAGACTTCTGCCTACTCCAGTATGGGAAATATATCATATTCTTCTTATAAAGTATTTTAATCCAGCTTATATTTCATAATTTTTTTGTATTGATATTTTAAAAAAGAAAACTGATTTAAAATAATTTTACGTAGATATCCAAATGTCGAATTTTGTATGTACGAGATTTGCCAAGTATTTTAATTCATAACTTACGACTAAACTATTTAGGACTTGAAATTAAACACTGGGACTGAAAGCCTATGCATTTAAAAGTACTGTAAAATAAATAATAAATAAATATCTTCACGCAATTCCCAATACAGGGGTAGACAGAGGTCAAGTCTAGACAATTAAGTCCCTTTGACCCACCATCCACCGAAGATATTTTTCAAAAGTACTGTAATATATACATTTTAATTTAATATATCAATTATATTCATTTACAACGCAATAGCCGACGTGATTGTGACCCCGTCTACAAGCTGCGAATTGTGGATTCGAATCCCACTAGATGATGAATACGATGCTCGAGTCATGGTGGTTTCTATGTATTTTATTATGAAAATTTATTTATGTAAATGTACCACTACTTTGAACTCTAATACGGCGATAAGCTCACTCACCACCGTCACGATGTCCGATATAAGCTTCGGTGAATAGTGGATCGAACGGACGTCATTGTCTAGAACCCTGGCGGCCTACCCCAGTATGAAAAATTTCGTGAAAATTAAAAAAAAAATCATTGCATTATATTAGATAGGTTACTACAATCTTCGTCATCTCTGTATATCAAATACAGTTATTACTATAAATAATTATGAATAACTATCGTAACCTCGAGGCTATATTCTCAGTAACAAATTTGTTTTTCCATTGGTATGGCAGTAGTAGACGCAAAAATATTTTTTACCATATATACTAATCTAAGCTTGTACTTATATTGTCATAACCGAGACTACATCAAATTTAACTATGGGTGATCTAAATGAATATTTATTCCTATCATGACATAACAAACGTAACAATAATTATGTCAAATTCAAGGAAAGCTATAGAGGGTTGACCCAAAAGGCAATAGACGCAATATAAATAAAAAAAATCATGATAACAATGTCAATGATTTTTTTCAATTAATCATTACTTTTATCACAGTTTTGATCAAATGAACGATAAGATTCACAAAGACATGCAGGAGTGATTAATACCGTGGGGTATAAAACAAAGTATAACCCTAGTATGATATCTATTGGAACAGAAATATTGCAGGAAATCATGAAAGGTATGTAAATATTGTTTATTCTGTGACAATTTTACATAAAACTAAAAATGAATGCAAGAAGTTTGTAGAATCCCTTTGAGGCTTTGTACTAACCAAATTCTATTAACAGGCTTATCCCACAGGCTTCTCTCGCGGCTGCTGACCCCTTATCTATGGTCACGATAGCTGAATGGTTAGGTGGTCGGAATAGAGAGTTCCGAGTTCGATCCTCAAGGCTGTCTTCTAGGGATTTTCAGGAACTTACGTACGATTTATATCGTTGGCTTGGATGTAAAGACGGCGAAGTGCTCACCGCCTGTCACGTTGTCCCAAAAAATGTCTTCGGCGGAATGTGGGTCGAAAGGACTTAATTTTCTGTCTACCTCTGTATTGGAAACTGCATGATGATAGAGAGTCACGTATTTCATTTATTTTACAGTCCTAGTAGCTGCCACAATCCTGGCGGTAACCACAGCAGCAAATATAGCGAACCTTTGTCCTAAACTGCAGGAGGATGACTGGGAAATAGAGCTGCTATTATCGCACAGAGATTGTAACAAGTACTATCAATGTACTCACGGCCAGCCTGTTGAGATGTCATGCCCGCCAGGGCTTTACTTTAGCATTATCAACCAGGTCTGTGACTGGAGAGAAAATGTAGAATGTGGCGATCGAGTAGTCCCTGACGAATCAAAACCAGAAGATTGCGACGAGGCGGACAAAACAACACCGGATAGCGACAACGACAATCTTCCCGATGAAATTCAGACAGAGAAGCCCGATATTCCTATTATGGAATTTCTACCAAACGGATGTCCAGTTAATTTTGAGAAGAACTGGATGTTGCCTCACGAGTACAACTGCAGTTTGTTTTATCACTGTGTACAGGGGAAGAGAAATCTCGGACGGTGTCCTTTTTGGTTGCATTTCAACAGAGAACTACAGGTACTACTATAAACTACATTATAAAATATATTAAATACGAATTAAAATGGACTTGGGAAATTCTCAGGCTAATGGAAAGACGTCAATTTCAACGTGCTACGAACTACGTGGGCTTGTTTTTTTATAATAAATAATGAAAATAACGAAAATAAGCAAGTGGGTCATTAGATAAGTGAATCAGTTGTTGCCCGGGGAGAGAAATGGGGTACTGGAAGAGGGAAGTGGTATGGGCTTCTAGATACATCGTGGACACACCGTTCATTTAAATGCTTCATGTCATCGGTTCAATCGAATCTTATGAGCAGAGGAATCTTCAAGCAAGCAATTCCCAATACAGGGACAGACAGAGGTCTAGTCTAGACATATATCATTATACTTGCGCGAACTAACGACGTTTAAATTGGGCATTTTTATAGAATAATTTTATATATTGTCCGCAGAGGTACATACATTATTTAGGATTATGAACCTGAACACGTTTCAATTTCACCCACGTGAAACGAAATAATATGATCACCGTCATAGTAGAAATATATGTATTAAAATCTAAGCGTCCAACAAATCATCTTTTACAGATTTGCTAAAACTGTATCCTTATTTTTAACGAGGTTTAATGTTCTACTAAAAGGACTAAATTATTATACAAAAAAATTGATATTTATTTTAATGTTTAACCTGAATTTAAACAGGAATTATTAAATTTCACGCCAAGTTACCATAAGTAAAAACCACGTATGTTACTTTTTTCAGATTTGCGATTGGCCAAGGAATGCCGGCTGCTTACAATTAGAGAAGTAAAACTGTGATGGACTTTGAGAAATTGGTATATTGAGGCAGGTGCTATAGAAATCACATGAGGTGGTCAGGCTACCAAAACCTTAAAAACTAAAATTGAAGACACTAACTTTGCTTGCAACTTATTTATATTGGACTAAGAACTTATTAACTTAATATTAACCTATATAAAATGTTACCTACGATAAGTAAAACTAATGTAGGTTTGTATTAATTTTTGGATAAATTAATGTTTGGATTGTGCAAATAATGTATTTTACCTCCTTATTTTATCTCAATAAGGGGGTAAAATACATATTTGATTGGATTTGGATTTGGATTAGGTGTCTATCAATGTCAAAGAAAAACTTAAAATGTATATATCCAAAAATATTTATTAAGCATCTGTTCGAATCCAGCTAGTTAAACCCTATGATATTATAAATTTCTGTAATCTCATTGTAAAAATAAATAAAAAAAATCTTTATTTGAGTAACTTAAACCTAGTTAACAAAATGTCACCTGGAGAACTCCTTTTAAGTAATAATTATTTACTTGTAATAGGAGGCCTCGCTCTTCCATTAGGCTAGTAAAAATCTAGGCGGTACTTAAAACTATAAGAGAAAGAGTATACAAATAATAGTCATCCTAACCGGTACTTATATAAGAAACAGTCGGTAAACAAGTAATAGTTCTCTTGCTTAGCACTAGTAAATTAGTAAATTGTAAGTGGACCTATGTTCTTTATGAGTTAGAAATTATCTTTAACCTTATTGGGACGCGCGGGCTTCCAACCAATCTATGTACAAACTTCACAAAAAAAATATCACCCAAAATTTGGACTTTTACTTTACCAACCTTTTAATAATTAAAAAATAAAATAATAAATATCTTCACGCAATTCCCTGTACAGGGGTAGACAGAGGTCTAGTCTAGACAGTTAAGTCCCTTCGACCCACCTTCCACCGAAGATATTTTCGGGACAACGTGACGATGGTGAGCCCATCGCCAAGCCAACGATATAATTTGTACATATGTTTTTGAAAAACTCATTGATATGAGCCTGCAGTCTGGGGATCGAACTCGGGTCTCTTGAATCGAAATTCCGACCACCTAACCTAACTCGGCTATCGTGGCTTTGATAATTACGAACACAAAACTCGTGTAGCTACGCGTCAGTTAAGATCTTCCATTCCAGTATCTCCATCTAATCGGATATTTTGTTTTTTATTCTAACGCAACAAAAACCTATCATAAAAACAGAATTCAAAGTTATAATTATTGTGATTATGTGTAATTTTTAATAAAAAAAACTTAACTTGTATGCTATTACCCAACACTTTGTTTAAATGAATCCGATGCCAAAACTTAAATCTAAGAAACATTAAAAATGGAATAAAAAATGTAGTTATTTATCATTTAAACTTTTTAATTATAGCTCAAATGTTTTAACAGAGTTGATCATGCTAACTACAAAACGAGTGGCGACAGTATAGCATTTATCTAACTCTGGTGGAGAAGTTGCCGCACTCGGCCATTGTTGGCCAATCACAAACCTGTGTAATAAAAAAATATTATGTTAATTTTGTTTAGCTGTAATCGGAGAAATAGGTACTAAAAGTTGTTCTAATTTTTAGTTAACATTTTTTATAGGAGATTGAAAATATTTCAATTGCAGCACATTAACAAATCAATGCTGAAAAATTTATAAAGTGCCGTAAATTTGCAATTTTAATGCGCTTAATAATACTCAAATTTAATGAGCCTTATTGAATAAAGAAGATATGAAATTCCCACATTAATATTACAAATCGATTAACAAACATGTTGCAAAGTTATTTATCAAAATAAGAGAAATGAATTCAATTCCATACCTGAAGATTTTTGTTAAAATGCAACGATTGGAAACATCCCATTACGTCCTTCTCGCCTCTAATGTAGTAATAAAATAAGGTGGGTGACAGGGGTTCGAGTCAAGAGACTCAATTTTAATCTCCAGATGGCACGCTCGTACTAATGGGTTTTTCAAACTTATGTACGATTTATATTGTTGTATTGGGCATAAAGACGTGATAGACGGCGAGAAGCTCGCCGTTTATCAGATTGTCCAAAAAAATCTTTTTGATGGAAGGTGGGTCGAAAGGGCTTAATTGTCTAGGCCTCTGTCTACCTCAGTATTGGGAATGGCGTGAAGATAAATATTTTTTATTATATTTTCCACTGTATACCACATTCATAATCAGGATTCACGAAGAAGGAACAAATATAATACAATATTAGTATATAAACATATAAAATAATAGATGCATGGGAGCGATAAACTCATTTCCATTAAGGTATTCATTTCTATTATAATAACCCTTTTCATATAGTTTCGATACTAAATTTCTTGAACCATTATATATTACAATAGACAGGCTTTTCACATTTACTGAAATAAAGATAAATATTCCTATGTATACATGTAAACATCCATGGCTAAAGTACAAAAATTCACAAACAAATGTTGGCCCCTAGTAGAATTCGAAACTGTAATCTTTAGCTAGTTACTGGACACTCTGCTTTCGAAATCAGTAGTATAACAGCTGTTGCAGTTTGAAAAGTGTTGAAAGGCATTTCATTTAAGTCTTTAGGTACGCTTACCTCATTTAAAACCGGATACATAGAAAAAGAAGGCTATGGAAATATTAGATAATTTGAGAAGAGTGAAAGTCAGGTGATTTCAAATGCTTAACATCAAATCTGTGCATCAACACCTTTCACTTAAAGAAAATAAGCAAATCGGTTTGACGACATGTTGACATGTCATGGATTTGCAAACTTTAGAAATCTTTAGAAAAAAATGCGTTTTAGTATAGGAATCTTAAAAAGGCGGAAATCTAGGTGATTTCCAATGCTTGATGAGAAAAGTGTGCATCAATAATAGAATAGTAATAGAACGTTCGAAGGACCTGTAAAAGTTTTCATAAATTGTTTTAATTTATGGATACCGCGGTATAAAACTGTGAACTAAAAATTTGTCGTTTGTTTCATTTAATTAGTACGTATTCCGAAGTCACGAACAGGAACAGAAATATAAGTCACGATAGCCGAGTTGTTGGGTGGTCGGAATTTCGAGTCGAGAGACCCGAGTTCGATCCCCAGGTGGCAGTACCAATGAGTTTTTCAAAAACTTATGTACGAATTTCGTCGTTGGCTTGGACATAAAAAAAGGCGGCGACGGGCTCACCACCTGTCACGTTGTCCCGAAAATATCTTCGGTGGAAGGTGGGTCAAAGGGACTTAATTGTCTAGACTTGACCTCTGTCTACCCCTGTATTGGGAATGGCGTGAAGATAAATATTTTTTATTATATTTTCCACTGTATACCACATTCATAATCAGGATTCACGAAGAAGGAACAAATATAATACAATATTAGTATATAAACATATAAAATAATAGATGCATGGGAGCGATAAACTCATTTCCATTAAGGTATTCATTTCTATTATAATAACCCTTTTCATATAGTTTCGATACTAAATTTCTTGAACCATTATATATTACAATAGACAGGCTTTTCACATTTACTGAAATAAAGATAAATATTCCTATGTATACATGTAAACATCCATGGCTAAAGTACAAAAATTCACAAACAAATGTTGGCCCCTAGTAGAATTCGAAACTGTAATCTTTAGCTAGTTACTGGACACTCTGCTTTCGAAATCAGTAGTATAACAGCTGTTGCAGTTTGAAAAGTGTTGAAAGGCATTTCATTTAAGTCTTTAGGTACGCTTACCTCATTTAAAACCGGATACATAGAAAAAGAAGGCTATGGAAATATTAGATAATTTGAGAAGAGTGAAAGTCAGGTGATTTCTAATGCTTAACATCAAATCTGTGCATCAACACCTTTCACTTAAAGAAAATAAGCAAATCGGTTTGACGACATGTTGACATGTCATGGATTTGCAAACTTTAGAAATCTTTGGAAAAAAATGCGTTTTAGTATAGGAATCTTAAAAAGGCGGAAATTTAGGTGATTTTCAATGCTTGATGAGAAAAGTGTGCATCAATAATAGAATAGTAATAGAACGTTCGAAGGACCTGTAAAGTTTTCATAAATTGTTTTAATTTATGGATACCGCGGTATAAAACTGTGAACTAAAAATTTGTCGTTTGTTTCATTTAATTAGTACGTATTCCGAAGTCATGAACAGGAACAGAAATATAAGTCACGATAGCCGAGTTGTTGGGTGGTCGGAATTTCGAGTCGAGAGACCCGAGTTCGATCCCCAGGTGGCAGTACCAATGAGTTTTTCAAAAACTTATGTACGAATTTCGTCGTTGGCTTGGACATAAAAAAAGGCGGCGACGGGCTCACCACCTGTCACGTTGTCCCGAAAATATCTTCGGTGGAAGGTGGGTCAAAGGGACTTAATTGTCTAGACTTGACCTTTGTCTACCCCTGTATTGGGAATTGCGTGAAGATATTTATTTATTTACGAACAGGAACTAGTGTTTTAGAAAATGCCACATTCATTAAATGCTCCATAATCGTGCCGTTGATTAATGTCACAAAATCCATGTATATGTTTTGTTTCTTATTGGTTTACTATTTGTTTGTCAGTCAACGTAGTTGACTATAATAGGGTTATCCTCAAGATTTCCGTGAAATGGAAATATGAAGTTGGTGTAACGATAATCACAGTGATTCATTTTGTTTTAGACGTTATCGTGAGAACACACAGAACAGCTTCCAATATTTTTTTCTTTTATATCATGACTGCATCAAGTGTTCCAGAAAATTTTAGATCTGTAAGATGATCTAAAATTTTCCGGAACACTTGATGACTTGATAACTCAATTTAACTCAGAAATTGAAACGAAAAAAAATTGCTTGACAACAATTGTTTATTTTTAATAACCTTTTACACTACTACATTGTAATATATATCTTATGATTCTAAATGAAATATTTACTTAATGCAACCTATCTTTTTTTTGGATATTCTTATTGTGTGATGTCGAAAATCTGCAATCATCTGCTATCGTGGTCATCTCACGTCCGGAGTAAACAGCCGGCGTTTCTTGGCCAGTCGCAGACGTGTCAGATAATAGTAATACAAAACATATTACATATTAAAAAGTAGTAATACAAAACATAAATATTTTAAAAACAGTCAAGTCTTTTCACTATTTTTCATACAGATCTTAACGAAATTTAAAACCAAAATGTATTCCTATGATTAGCACGTACAATTTTTGTAAAATACTTTCTTTGGGACGGACTCATCAAACTGATCCATGAGGGGCATTAAATTTTTTTTTTTTTTTTTTGATATCCGTGGAGGAAAATGCTTTAAGCACGAACGTTTCCTGACCGGGAGGCCACCGAAACGAACAGTGTCGGACTCGGATCTCAGAAGGAGAAACATACCGACTAAAAACCATCCACGGGATGCTGTTGGCCCGGAGGCTTTTACAGCGTCATCTGAGGAGACCTGCGAGAACGAAGGCCCGCAGGTAAAAAGAAGAAAAGAGACAACGTCGTGACGCACTCGAACCCTGTAACGAAGCGAAGACCTTCGACATACGGGAGAGGGGGAGGGTGAGAGGCCCCGGGGGCCACTCGTGTTGGGAGAGGGTCGTATTTCGGACGGTTACCCGAGAAAATCTCGTGTGAACCGTGAAACATGGGACCGCGATTCTGACTACGAACTGTGTGTAGTGTACCTACTGCGTTCGTGTGTTGTTGAGATTACGGGGACGCGGCCCCGAATCTTTTGTTTGATTTTGTGATGACGTCGTCGTCATCAATCAAGACGTGCTTTGGCCATCTTTCAAAACGGGTGATAATTGGGGATGGGGTGTAGTTTGGTTGGGTGATCCTTATTTTTTTCGAAATATCTTGATGATATTTCTTTAAAAAAGCCCGCCACCGTGGGGATCTTGAGATCTCTATGGAGATCTGCGCTCCTCATGTATTGGGGTGCGTTTGTAGCACGTCTCATGAACTTGTTTTGGATGGCTTGGAGTGTTCTCAGATATGACCTAGGTGAGTGCGCGAACGCGACACACGCATAGGACATTATCGGCCGAACACAGGTCTTATATAGTAAAAATTTATGTCTTAGCGACATTTTGCTACGATGGCTTGTGAGATTGTAAAGTCGATCGGAAACGAAGGCAGCTTTGTCTCTGACATATTTAATATGCTGTTCGAAGGATAACCTACGGTCTAGAACGACCCCTAGGTATTTCACCTTCTTAACCCATGGGATGGGTTTATTGAACATCGATATTTGGTTTTGGAATTTCGATTGGACTATGCGCTTTGCGCGCGAAGGTTTCCGGGGAGAACTCTTCCTAGAGAAGAGTACGGCCTGGCTTTTTTCAGGGTTCACATCAATTCTCCAGGTCCTTAACCAGTGGCTTAGCACACTGATCGCGTTCCGGAGACGGATGTAGATCCTGCATTCACTCGAATCGGTGATGAAGAGCGTGGTGTCGTCGGCGAATAATGCCAACTCCACTCCAGCCGTCTTTGGGATATCGCTGGTGTATAGCGAGTATAGGGTCGGGGAGAGAACCGAACCCTGCGGAACACCAGCCCTTATGGGTCTGCTGTCGGACAAGAACCCCTCCACTTTGAAGCGGAAGGTGCGATTTGACAAGTAGTCTTGTATGATGTATACAAGTCTGTCTGGCACTTTTTGAGCATACTGCTTATAAATTAAGCCGTTGTGCCAGACTTTGTCAAATGCCTTCGCGACATCGAAGAATAGGGCCCCCACCATTTAGATGGCTTTGGGTCGGTTGAGGTTCTCGAGTATGTGCTCGGTGAGGCGGTGCACTCGCTGAGTACAAGAGTGTTTGGCTCGAAAACCAAACTGCTCGTCGGGAATTATGTTGAGAGAATTGACGCAGTCATTCAGTCTAGCGATGATGACGCGTTCATAGACTTTCCCCAGGGAACTGAGGAGGCTTATGGGCCGGTAACTCGAGGCCTGGTTTTTAGGCTTTCCAGGTTTGTGGATGCCAATAACGTGAGCCTCCTTCCAGGCATCCGGGAAGGAGCTAATGGAAAGGAGGACGTTGAAGATTGCTACTAAGAGCAAGAGAAGGGCGTTTGGGAGGGCCTTGAGGAGCTTGTTGGAGATACCATCAGCTCCTGGAGCTTTTTTGGTCTTGAGGTTCCGGACTATACCTCGAACCTCCTCCAACGTGGTAGGTGGCAGCGGGTCACCCGTCGGCGGCAGGGCGGCTCTACGGGCTACTTCAGCGTCCACCTTCTGAAGGTGAACCGGATCTGTTGGCTGGGAGCTGGGAGAGCATTGAAGCTCTAGGCTGTCGGCTAAGCAATCGGCCTTTTCGCTATCCTCAAAAGCTACGGTGAGACCGTCGGAGCTGATCAGGGGCGGCATCGACGAGACAGTTTCTGACTTCAGAGCCCTCGCCAGTTGCCAATAGGCACTGTGTGTTGGCGAGATATCCTTCATCAGTTTGTCCCATCTATCACTCCTGAGTTCAGCCATGCGCTCCTTGACCTCCCTCTGGAGGCGGCGCATCCTGACTCGATTGTCGTCAGACCTGTGTCGATCGTATGCTCTCGTAGCAGCATTTTTTTCTCTCAGTAGCCGTCTAATATCCTCCGGCAGCTCATAGCGGCGATCGTTCGCCACCTTGACCTGCATAGAGGATGCTTCGACGGCGGCCTTTAAATGAGAGGTGAGGTGGTCTACAGCAGCAAAGGCCATTTCCTTTGAGGAGATGGCATCTGGGATGCTGTCTAACTCTGGGGTGTTCGTATTCTCTAGATAAATCTCGAGCTTACGCCAGTCCGTCAGGGTTTTGGTCAGAGGGACCTCCGCCCGGGGCTGACCCAGCACCATGGTTACCGGACGATGATCAGAGTTTAACTCGTGTTGCACTTCTATAGATCGCAACGGTAAGGTTACGTTCTTTAGAATTGCAATATCTAATATGTCCGAGGTATTGTTTCGAATCGGGTCTATCCTAGTAGGTTCTAGGGGGGCGATAATATCGAACATTGTATTGCTACTTAGGTTTATCTTAAGTAGCGCGCGTCCATTCATGTTAATAACAGAGCTATTCCAAGCAGAGTGCTTGGAGTTTAAGTCGCCCGCAATTATCACCGAGTCGCTTATTTTAAGCAGTGCCTCGATGTCGCTCTCTAATAATCTTAATATCTAATAATCTTAATAATCGGTCGTAGATAAGCAGATATCACTGTGATAGGCTGATGGCCTGTCAGAGCGATTCTACAAGCCGAAGCTTCGATATTTACTAAGGTAGGTACATCAATCGCCACACAGTGCAATGATGCCTTATAGTAGATAAGCGTACCGCCTCCGCGGGTGAGTCGGTCGTTACGCACTAATCGGTAATTTGCTATTCTTGGATCGCGCATTCTACTAGTGAGTCGCGTCTCCTGTATAAGGAGGATGTCTAATTGGTGGACGGTGAGAAATTCTCTCACTTCGTCCAATTGTTTTTTAAGGCCGTTTGCATTGAAGTAGCCGATAGCCAGAAACTTAGGTTTAACTTTACATGGTGTGTTATCCATTTGGATTAGTACAGCATGAAGAAAAAGGGGACTTAGGAGCTTTGCCTCCAGGGAATAGTTTTACGAATAAAACAACTGAACATTGAATACAATGTTCAATTGTTCTATTTGCGTGAGGCCTTAAACTTATTATATGTTTCGAATAGCGCCTTATGTTTGACGACTATTCTGAAAAAGTCGGACGCCGAATCTGTCGCCTCTAATTCTGAGACCGTTGTCTCGATCTCACTGATATCGAAGAGATCTGCGATCTCTCCGAGCCGCGCGAAAACGTTTTCGCCAGCGCTAGTCGCCTTTACGCCCCGCGCGCCAGACGCCCTTGCGAGGCCTGCGGGAGGAGCAACGACGGGAGTAGGCACGGGGGAGGGTTTTGCCGGGCCCACCATCGGTGGGGGTTTCACCCACGCGTTGGTTTTGGGGGGCGGAGCCGGGACAAAGGCATTCGCCTTTTTAGCACTTTTCGCGGGGGGAGAGGTGGAGGCGGGAGCCCTAGTGGGTGCGCCCCTTCTGGTTCTCTTTCCCCCTCTGCGCCTCTTGCCGTGCGGCGCGTTGGGACATCCGCGATAGTTCGCAGGGTGACCTTCGCCTCCGCACAGGACGCACGCCGGGGCAATGTCCGTAGGCTTGGGCCTAGGACAGTCCGCTGTGGCATGGTCCTCTAGGCACTTGACGCACCTAGGGCGTGAGTGGCAGTTCCTTTCGGAATGCCCGTATAGTTGGCACTGGTGGCACTGACCCGGGGAAGTGCGCTTCCTCGGGGCCTCCACGCGTATGCCGTGCACATGGGCGGCAGACTTGATCTTGAAGATCAGCTGCGCCTCGTTGTTGCGGTCAAGATGAACCAGCACCAGATTGTAGGGGGCTCGGGTGCGCATGTTGCGCATCCTGTGCACCGCCTGCACAGGCAGACCTTGTTTAACAAGGTCATCATGAACTATTTGGGTGTCTACCTCTTTAGGTATTCCCCTGATGACAGCGCGGAGGACTTTCTCCTCCTCCAGCGCGTATGTGTGGAAGTTGATCTTTCGATCGCTTAACCACTTGGTCAGGGCGCGGTGGTCGGCCGGTGACTGCACCGTTACCGCCATCTCTGTGGCGATGGGCTTGGCCTTTGTGTACCGGATTTTTTTCTTCGTTATGGCCGCTGATATTTGGTTACAGGAACTAAAATCCTGGATCACTATCGGCGGCGCGGGTCTGGGGGCCTTGGGTGCTGCGACAGAGGGCGCAACAGTGTCCATAGGCGTGGGAGTGGGATTGGGCGTGGCCTTGCCCTTTCCCTTCTTCGGGCCCTTCGCAGGCGCCGCCACTATCTTACGCGGGGGGCTAGCCTCCTCCGCGTCAGACTTTTGCTGGCGCTTGCGTTTTTTCTTGCGGCCCTCGACGACGGAGAAGCCGTCGTCCGAGTCGTTGCCGACCTCGACCTCTGTACCTGGGTCGGTGTCCATGGCCTGGGAGTCGCTCGAGGCGGTCTCCAGGTCCAGTGAACCCGACGCAACGGAAGAGGCTGCAGAGGTGGGGCGCTCTAAGTCGCAGGGACTTGGCGGCTCCTGACCTGAAACCTGCGCTGGTTCGCGCGAGGAGGCGTGCGAAGAGTCGCGGGATTCAACTCGCGAGGATGCGCGGGACATGGCGCGCGAGGTAACGCGTGAAGCGGCGCGGCCGTAGGGGTAGTGAACCTCCACCTCCACGACCCTATGGCGCGACACCAAGGCGGAGCGCGCGCTTACACCCACACCGACGCCGACGCCGGCGTCGGAGCCATCGAGGGAGGCGGGGCTGCTGGTGCAGCTCACCACCGGTGTTGCTGGGGGGGGGGGCTGGGCCAGAGGGGCCCGCTCCGCTAAATCTAACACCCAGACTTTCTGGGTTGACGCCTGGATAGTTCTCCGCCAAAAAGCGGAGAACTCCCTCCTGCGCTGCTGCCGCGGAGTCCATGACTCCGGGCAAAATTAGACTCCTAGTCTCCCCGCCTTACGGCAGGGAGGTGAGTATCTAAAAACGCAAAAACACTCTCACAATGTAGAACAATCTTTTAGTGCCAGCTTAAACCTTTATACGAGGGAGGCTCTTCTATCACGTGGTTGCTCAAAAAGCACCATACAAAAAAAGATCTATTCTTACAGAAGGCCTTTGCGGTGCAGTAGTATTTTAGAGGTGCTTAAGTATGTATGCATATGCAGGAATTGAATCAGCCAAGTGTATCGAATACTGCAGAAAAAAATCGATTACAGTGAAGTCCTGCTTTTAAGTTAAATATAAGATGAAATAAATGAATTTACCTTAAACTCTCTGTTGAAATGCAACCAAAACGGACACCGCCAGAGATCTCTCTCGCCCCGCACGCAGTAATAAAATAAACTGCATTCTGTCTCGTGAGGCAACAGCCAATGTATCTCAGGATCAACCGGGCATCCATTTGGAAGAAATTCTACAATTGGAAAGTCGGGCCTCTATGTCTGGACAGTATCGTCATCGTGTCTATCGCCGTCGGGTAGTGTGACGGTTTATCCGTCATCACTACCATCACCTGGTTTGGAATCCTCGGGAGTGATTCGATCTCCACAATACACGCTATCCCTCCAATCACATTTGGACTCCTCGGGAGTGATTCGATCTCCACAATACGCGCTATCCCTCCAATCACATTTTTGTTTGAATACGCTGAAGTAAAGACCTTCCGGGCAGGACATCTCAACTGACTGTTCGTGAGTGCACTGATAGAATTTGTAGCACTCCATGTGCGGCAATAGCAACTCTATATCCCAGTCTACCTCTTGCAGTTTTGGACAAAAATTCACCACATTCACCGCCGCGGCCCCCGCCAGGAACAAAGCAGCAATTAGATCTGTAATGTTAAATATTTAATTAGTTTAGAGTTTAAATGAGAAGTAAAATAAATAATATTTTTTTATCAATGTACAATTCATGATTTCTTACGACGCCTCACTTTTATTGCATGCTCACTTAGAGATGCGCGTTGTTTTATACCCAACCTTATTACTTATTTTTGTAGGTGTTTAAAGAAAAAATCGTATATTTAATGGTAACTGAGATAAAAAAAAATAATACGTGGTATTGGCATTATAATCATTTTTTTTGTTATTTTCATTCATTTAATAGAAGACCGTCGTCAAACGTATCATTATGGTCTGTGCATGTTAGAGAGTATGTAGAGTCAAGGTATCATAGCTGTCAGAGCACTTTAAAAACGAAGAAAAAAAAATTTATTTTACATGCTTCGATTTCACATTATTATTAAGTAGTCACGATAGCCGAATGGTTGGGTGGTCGGAATTTCGAGTCAATAGACCCGAGTTCGATCCCCAGTTGGTAGGCTCGTACCAATGGGTTTTTCAAAAACTTATGTACGAATATCGTTGGCTTGGACATAAAGATGGCGACGGGCTCACCACCTGTCACGTTGTCCCGAAAATATCTTCGGTGGAAGGTGGGTCGAAGGGACTTAATTGTCTAGACTCTACCTCTGTCTACCCCTGTATTGGGAATTGCGTGAAGATATTTTTTTTATTAGATTTCACATTATCCATGCGCTAACTAGATTGTATTTAAAAAAAATATCTTATTCGGCCTGCGGTGAATGATCTAGGTTTCATATGTCATCGCAATTATTTCATATGTTTTATATGGCCCATCGCTTGCAACTTTATAAGGCGCAGGTTCGGCCGCACATGAAGTACTGTTCTCATCTCTGGGCAGGGGCACCCCAGTGTCAGCTCCTTCCATTTGAAATACGGTCAAAGAAGAGCGGGTCGAAATTTCGACGACCATACTCTATCCGATCGGCTAGATCCCCTAGCTTTGCGAAGAGATGTTGCATCTCTTTGCATTTTCTACAAGATCTACTACGGGGAGTGCTCCGAGGAATTGTTCGGATTAATCCCAGCCGCTGAATTTCACCATCGTACCTTACGGCATAGTCAAAAATTTCATCAACACCGCCTTGATGCTTGGCATTCCACCAAAGTGCGCTTCTCGCGGAATTTTCTGCCACGCACTTGCACTTTATGGAATGAGCTGCCGTCAGCGGTTTTTTCGGACCGATACTACTTAGGGACCTTCAAGAAAAGAGCCTATACCTTTCTCAAAGGCCGACAACGCATCTGCTATTCCTCCGGTATTGCAGATGTTCATGGGCGGCGGTAATCACTTACCATCACGTGTGCCACCTACTCGTTTGCCTGCCTTTTCTATAAAAAAAATCACAAGCAACAAATTCATCACAAAAAGCAATCAATAATTTAAACAAAGTGCGTTGTAAAATTTTAATTTATTTACTCGTGTGTATTTAAATAATAGTAAAATATGTTTTTATTGGTATGATTATTTACCTTCAATAGTAGCCCGCATTGTTTTTTATTTATTTATATTCGCGATTATAAATCGTGGAATGTTAAAAGATAAACATAAGATCTATTTTTCATTAGGTATTTTGAACAAAATCGAATTTAACATTCCTAATTAGAACTATTGTTTACGTATTACCTAGTAAATCAGTGAGCAAAAATAATGAAAACGGCAAAAACTTAAAAACTATACATTGCTCTGATCCCAAAAGAAGTAGCTAAAGCATTTCTGTCACGGAATCGGAAACTACGAAGGAACTACAAACATAAAGATCAGAGACATTTTAAAAAAAGTGGTTCTCTGTATTGTCCCCTCTGGGAATTGGTATTCATGAAAACCCGGCATGTACGCCACTCGTCCTCGGAGGTCGCCAGATGACAACTCTTGCACATCGCATAAAGCAAAAATAATTATTCTCCATAAACAATATTTTTACGTGGTCGTAGTTTTCTAGTACAGGCTTGAGTTTTGGAAGTCTCCTCCATAGCAACAGGAGATCCTGTCGGCTTATTACTAGTAGGCAGTGTCGTAGAAACTCCCCGAGCTTTTGGAAGATTGTTAGGTTTATAGCACCACTCCTAGAAATTTGCAAATTTATCTTCTCGAATGAATTCTATGGTAACAGAACGGGAGTATTGGTGTTCTTCTGGCATTTCTATGATATTCGGCAGATGTTTACGTTTAAAAACATACAATTCGCTTTCCCTTTATATTTATAAACTTGGTTCGTATGTCGTTTAAAAACCATGTTCGTTTATTTAGCGTATTTTAATTAATATACCATAATTTTATTTAGCGGCTTTAGACTCACTACCTGCTACTTTGGCTCAAAAAGTTTGGTGAAAAGTGGGTCGAAAGGACTTCAATGTGTAGACTTCTGCCTACTCCAGTATGGGAAATTTATCATATTCTTCTTATAAAATATATTAATCCAGCTTATATTTCATATTTTTTTATATTGATATTTAAAAAGGAAACTAGTTTATAAGAATTTTACGTAGTTATTCAAATGTCGAATCTTGTATGTACGAGATTTTCCAAGTATTTTAATCCATAACTTATGACTTAACTACTTAGGACTTGGAATTAAACACTGGGACTGAAAGCATATGTATTTAGAAATTCTGTAATACGTATATATATATATATATATATATATATATATATATATATATATATATATATATATATATATATATATATATATATATATATATATATATATATATATATATATATATATATATATATAATGTGTAGTAGAGTGTACGGTAAAATATTTAAATTGTGGCCACTTGATATTAATATCGAATTTTTATATAAAATGTAAATAAATGTTTATTAAATAAAGTTACCATTTTCTGTAAGAAATTCGTAATACTTCATTTTTTCATTAGGCTATATTTAATTCCTGTAGTAATATTATCTTTTATGCATATTACTTGTACACACACGATGTTTCACATCTGCCAGGCGTCCCATGACGGCTCACATTTTTCTCCCTTTTCTATAAAAAAAAATTCTTTTACAGATTTGTTAAAACTGTATCCTAATTTTTTAACTAGGTTTAATGTTCTTCTAAAAGGACTAAATTGATATTTATTTTAATGTTTAACCTGAATTTGAACAGGAATTATTAAATTTCACCCCAATTTACCATAAGTAAAAACCACGTATGTTACTCTACGCATAATCTACATATGTACAGTATAGCAGTATTACTCTTATTAAGCTTTATAAATTTTAATTTTTTTTTACAGATTTGCGATTGGCCAAGGAACGCCGGCTGCTTACATTTCGAGAAGTAAAACTGTCATAGACTTTGAAAAATTGGTATATTGAGGCAGGTTCTATAGAAATCACATGAGGTGGTCAGGCTACCAAAACCTTAAAAACTGAAATTGAAGACACTAACTTTGCTTGCAACTTATTTATATTGGACTAAGAACTTATTAACTTAATATTAACCTATATAAAATGTTACCTACGATAAGTAAAACTAATGTAAATAACTATGTTCGGATTGTGCAAATAATGTATTTTACCCCCTTATTGAGATTAACGATTGTGTGTCTATCAATGTTTTCAAAGAGAAACTTAAAATGTATATATTCAAAGATATATATTAAGCATCTGTTCGAATCCAGCTAGTTAAATCATATCATACTATAAATTTCTGTAAACTCATTGTAAGTAAACCTAGGTTCTTTATGAGTAATAAATTATCTTTAAACCTTATTGGGACGCGCGGGCTTCCACCGATACTATGTACAAACTTCACAAAAAAATATCATCCAAAATTTCAACTTTGACTTTACCAACCTTTTAATAATTAAAAAATAAAATAATAAATATCTTCACGCAATTTCCTGTATAGGGGTAGACAGAGGTCTAGTCTAGACAATTAAGTGCCTTCGACCAACCTTCCAAAACCCATAGGGACGAGCCTGCCATCTGGGGATCGAACTCAAGTCTCTTGACTTAAAATTCCAACTACCCAACTACTCGGCTATCGTAACTTTGATAATTACGAACACAAAACTCATAGCTACACGCGTCAGTTAAGTTCTTCCATTCCAGTGTTGGTGGTGTCCGAGGCCGTAGCCGCCATTTACCATCTAATCGGATATTTTGGTTTTTACTCTAACGCAACAAAAAACTATCATAAAAACTGAATTCAAAGTTATTATTATTATGATTATGTGTAATTTTAAAAAAAACTTAACTTGCATGCTATTACCCAACATTTTATTTAAATGATTCCGATGCCAAAACTTAAATCTAAGAAATATTAAAAAATGGGATAAAAATGTAGTTATTTATCATTAAACTTTTTAATTATAGCTCAAACGTTCTAACAGAGTTGATCATGCTAACTACAAAACGAGTGGCGACAGTATAGCATTTATCTAAATTCCATAACTGTGGTGGAGACGTTGCCGCACTCGGTCATTGTTGGCCAATCACAAACCTGTGTAATAAAAAAATATTATGTCAATTTTGTTTAGCTGTAATCGAAGAAGTAGATACTAAAAGTTGTTCCAATTTTTAGTTAACATTTTTTATAGGAGATTGAAAATTTTTCAATTGCAGCACATTAACAAATCAATACTGGAAAATTTATAAAGTGCTGTAAATTTGCAATTTTATTGCGCTTAACTTAATTAAACTCAAATTTAATGAGCCTTATTGAATAAAGAAGATATGAAATTCTCACGTCAATATTACAAATCGATTAACAAACATGTTGCAAGTTATTTGGTATCAAAATAAGAGAAATGAATTCAATTCCATACCTGAAGATTTTTGTTAAAATGCAACGATTGGGGACATGCCATTACGTACTTCTTGCCTCTAATGCAGTAATAAAATAAGGTGCAGTCGCTTTCATGTGGCAACAACCAGTGTATTTCCGGCTCAACTGGACAACCGTTTGGAAGGAATTCTATAATAGGCGGTTCTGGGCTTTCCGTTTGCGAGACTTCATCTACCTCATCATTGGGTTTCTTAACTACCTCTTCATCAAAACGTGGTCGAGTTGCCATTCTACCTGTTCCTCTACCATCTGAATTTGGTTCCTCCGGAATTAATCTATCACCGCAATCCACGTTTTGCCCCCAATCACAAATCGAAGCAGTGACGTTGAAGTAAAGCCCCTTAGGGCATAACATCTCCACAGGCTGCCCGTGAACACATTGATAAAACTTATTACATTCCTCGTGTGGAAGAAGTGCCTCTATAGTCCAGTCTCGTTCTTGTGCTTCAGGGCACAGGTTTTCTGATTTTACCCCTATTGCCACTACCAGCAACAAAACTATTGCCGTTACTGTAACACAGAAAATCGTATTTTAGTTATTTATTTAAAAATAAAAACATTCATCACTTGCCATTTATTATGTCACAAAAATTCACTAAATATTTTTATTGCTCTACCATCCATAGTTGTGGTTGATGACATCGTTCCAACAGGTGTTAAAACTTGCGGGGTAGCGCGTAGTTTATTAAGCCTGATTATTCACATCAGCGGCAAATCTTTAATAAGCTTATCTTTTAATAATTGATTTCTATTCATCATAAACGTGATTAGTATGAACCTTATTGCTATTACAATCCTACTACCAGTGATTATAATTGCGGTAAGTACTTGGAAATGGAGTACTTACTTTAAAGTGGGTTAAATATAATTGAAGTACTAATTGAAGATTGGTACTGTGTGAGAAAATAAGTATCTACTTATTATATCTATACCTACCTTACTGCATGCGTTTTTAAAGTCCCTACTAAATTTAAAGAGCAAGATTATAATTATGCGGAAATTCCAGATCTACGTTGAAAGCTTGATTTTATTTTGACATAATGTTATATCTAAATTGTTAATTTACTATCCAATTCAGTTCATTCAGCGATGTAAAATAGAATCAAAGAAGCAAAATATGAGAAATTATATAAAAAATTGAGGTGGAGGGAAATAAAATTCTCAAAGACACACCTAGAGTATTCACGTTATGAGAAGTATGGTACTAATAAAGCAGCAACTTGTCTTACAAGCAGTAAATAATTAATTTTACTTTAAGCGATTTTTAACAACAGTCAGTTTGCGAATCTTACATAGAATTGGGTTTAGTTCTCATCTGGTGTGTGTCTCATCATAAGTAAGCTAAAAAAAATATCTTCACGCAATTCCCAATACAAGGTTAGACAGAGGTCTAGTCTAGACAATTAAGTCACTTCGACCCACCTTCCACCGAAGATATTTTCGGGACAACGTGACAGGTGGTGAGCCCGTCGCCGCCTTTATGTCCAAGCCAATGATGAAATTTTTACATAAGTTTTTTGAAAAACTCATTGGTACTGCCACCTGGGGATCGAACTCGGGTCTCTCGACTCGAAATTCCGACCACACAACAACTCGGCTATCGTGACTTGTATATCGTGTATAAGTAAGCTAGATTCTATTTAGTATATTTTTATCGACAAATAAATGTTTGTATGGTAAAGTTTGAAGACAAAATAGAATTATAGTTACTTTACAATCTGTAAAGATCTAGTTTTACTGCTCAGCAGCCCACCAAAATTGCAAAAGTGTCGCCCGTTACAGGTCAGCTTAATTTTGGCCTGATATTACTTGCGGTGGGTTTCCTGTCAAAGGTTGCGGCAAAAGAGAGGTTGGTGAAAATATTCTGCTATAGTATGGTAGCAATGTTTGAACATCTTTTAGTCTGTCAGTTTGTTCTTGATTATAACATAATATGAATGTATAATATTGTAAAGTAATTTTAGTATATTTATTTATCATTTTTGTATCAACATCTTTCTATGTATTCGTATATATGAACAAAAATGTATTTTCACGCCATTTCCAATACTGGTATTGGCAGAGATCTGCAACCAAGTACTTTTGCCTCACCTGTAACCGAAGACATTGTATAGGACAACGTTACAGGTGGTGACCCTTTAGCCGTCTTTATACCAAAGCCAAGGATATAAATCGTACATAAGATCCTTCGCACCTGGGGATCGACTCGGGTCTTTTGATGCGAATTCCGATCACCTAACCACTCGGCTATCATGAATTTGAGTAATTAGTTAAAGCACTTGTGAACCTGCAACCTATTGGTCGCTTAAGGGAGTATGAGAAGCTGACGTCCTCCGTGCACGTGTTGGGTACACACTGATTTCTTTAGTGACGTCAGCTCGGAGGTCTCGAGTTCGATTCTCGAACGAGTACTAGTAGAAAGTCACTTTTTCTACAATTTCCTGGGCCTGGATGTTTAAGGGACCTTCATCACCTAATTCCATAACACAATTCCTTTAGCTACTTACTTTGAGATCCGAGCAATGTATGTTATGTTGTCCCTATTTACGTATATACTTATTTATTTCAACAACATTAACTCCTTTCTACTGAATTCTTAAACGAAGGTTTAACGAAGGTTAACTTCATGCAGAAAAAGAACCTGCCTTTTGTCAAAGCATTTGACAGTGATCAGTCATAGCTATAATTTCTTCAAAAAATGAGGACCCCACAGATTGATCGTCTATTGCATTAAATACAAATATTTATGTTCTCGGGTCTGGGTATTTGTGGTACCTTGTTGTTTTTGATTCGCCATTACACAAGTGCCTATGTTACTTACTTTGGGATCAGAGCAATGTATGTGATGTTTTCCCTACCCACGCGTTTTATTTCTTTTTTATTTATTTATGTACACACAACAATACAAAGATTAATTAAAACAGAATATTTGTACAGGGGCTCTACTTATTCCTATAATTAAATATTTCCCAGTAGTCCCATAAAGTAGATATGTATATTATATGGCAAATTTTATTTATTTATTTATAACCTTGTCTTACGGATTAACCAAGAAATTGGATTAAACAAGAAATTGGATTAACCAGTTTACTAAATAACTAAGTGCTATATCTATCATCCAAAGGAACATACTTGCCATTAGATTCCCGCCTTCCAGAATCCAAACTTTATTGAAATTCCTAGTATGGTCAACAGCCATAAACGCCTTGTCAATAAGACGTTGCTTTCAAACGTATGCAGGTTACGTAACATTCTGGTCAAAAATATTCCATTTCATCGCAATGAACATGAAGAAAGTACGCATAAATATAAAATCTTCCATTAACTATATTTGTTAATTAAAAAGTAACTATAGATTATTGTTGTGATAACCATTGTCTTAATCAATTAACACGTAGATTAGTTTAAATAAAGTGCATTTCGAATATCTGAAATACATTTTTACGGAACTCAATTTCATTTGATTTTGTCTTTTTACACTGTAAAGTACAAAATTACAATGAAAGGTGATAGAGATATTCCAGTTTAAAAATGGCAAAAAGGAAATTGTGTAAAATAATAGTTATGTATTGTTACAGTTTTTTCTTTGCTCTTAATCGTTGCGGCAATCGAAGGAATCTATGCTCAAAAGCAAAATACCAATCAAATTGTAACGAATTGGGAAGCAGAACTGGTATTGGTACATGAAGATTGCAATAAGTTTTATAAGAATTTTAATGGTCAATTTCTAGAAATAATATGTCCTAAAGGGCTTTACTTTGATTTAAATTTTTGGCAATGTGATTGGAAGCATAACGTCAACTGTAGCGGAAGAAATGTTCCTTTAGAATTATATCTTAGTGATGGCGATGAACTAATAACCCATTTGGAATCTGATAATGAAAGCATGTATGAGGATGATGAGACGGATGATGAAACTGAAGTAGAAAAAATCGAGGATCCAAATTTATATTACTTTCAGAACGGTTGCCCAGTCAATCCCTTAATACATTGGTTGCTCCCTCACGAGAGCAATTGTAATAAATTCTACTACTGCCTCTGGGGAATAAAAGTTGTGGGACATTGTCCTGCTTTTCTTCATTTTAACCGTAAAATTAAGGTCAGTAAACTACTTTTGACCGTATGGTAACGGTGACCTGGAAACAGCTTTGAATATCGTTATGGCAACCGATAGATGGCGGGATAACCCTCTCTAAAAATATCAGACCAAAATAATCCGACCGAAGATGGGCAGCAGCATCTGAGGTGCTAGTGGTCTGCCACTGCGATCGGACATCCGCTTGCCAAGCGTGGCGATTGTGATCATTAAAGTATATTTAAGTAAACTAAAACAAATTTTAAAGGGTAAAATACAACTAAAACTGAACGTTTAAGCAAAGGGTTTTTATAAAAGGTCTATTTACAAGTAACCGAGCAAATAAAAAAAAATATGATGCCTATGTATACAAAATGATGAAATAAAACAAATATCAACAACAACATAAAAGCATGGTACAATTTAAATAATCAAAGATTGTGAGATGTGAGAGTATATCTTATACTCTCAAAATTAAATTCTAATAATGAGTATCTTACTCATTATTAGAATTTAATTTTTTTTCTGTTAATTTGTATTATCTCTCTAATAAGTTATCTATTTTCTCCATTTTCGAAAATCAATACAATTGTAAGCACGCACATTTTTATACAAGAGATTGCACCATATTCACCATATACCATATTATTGCATAATATTCTTAAATACATA
Source organism: Sericinus montela (assembly GCA_029286605.1). NCBI lineage: Eukaryota > Metazoa > Arthropoda > Insecta > Lepidoptera > Papilionidae > Sericinus > Sericinus montela. Next base: position 5,979,697 of record JAGSMR010000035.1, on the reverse strand, counting down.
ACAAAATGTGAAATTAATTAGCAGATATTATTTGCAGGTATGCGATTGGCCAAGAGCCACCGGTTGTGCTTAAGTTTGTTCCGGACTTCTAACGGCATCCTGGATATTTTATTATCGGATATTTATACTTGTAACTACAAAAGTGCAATTTAACAGCCAAATTGAAAACGAAACCTTTTGGATTGGCTTTATTTCAAACATATTAAATAGTTAAGTAATAAATAAAAATATAAATAAGGGCATTAGTTACATATTCAGAATTAGTAATCCTCATTTAACATTTTTGCGCGGCCTGTGATATTCAACATTATTTACATAAATTATAATAAATAACTTTAATTTATTTAAAGCGCTTATCACTTTGGAGACTGATAATTTTGTAATATTTGATTGAATTCCTGTAATCAAAATTAAAATTTAAAATTATGGAAAAATATGATTTGAATTTGAATTTTTGTTATTTTTTCTCTTGCCGCCCAATGGCAGTGTAAAAACTGTTGAGTTCCGGTTTTGAGGGTTAAGAGAGCCAATGTGATAGGGCATGCACAAGACATTCTACCTTAGTAATCGTGGTAGAAAATGCAGAGTCACGATACTTATGTACGAATTATATCGTTGGCTTGGACATAAAGACGGCGACAGGCTCACCACCTGTGAAGTGGTCCCGAAAATTTCTTCGGTGGAAGGTGGATCGAAGGGACTTAATCTCTAGACTAGAGCTCTGTCTACCCATGTATTGGGAATTGCGTGAAGATAGTTATTTATGCGTTCCGGAAATTACGCCATATCTTCTCGTCAAGTAACTGTTTATGGAAAATGAGATGCCTTACTGGTATATTGCGGCTATTGTTTATTTTAGTTGATGTGGAAACGATATTTATCCTACAAAAGAGGGCCATTAGAGCTATTTACAGTCTAAGTTCGAGAGCGACTCTTAGAGAAACATTAAAATGTATAAATATTTTAACGTTGGCCTTTCAATATATATAGAAAACGTGTCCCAAAATTAAACGATCAAAATGCAACAAAGGGTGGACCTGCTTTTGACTACTAAAATAGAGAAAAAAAAAGTCTCGTTTTTTTTAAAAATTACAAAAAATTATTTGAAAGTTTTTGAAAAGCAACAACAAAGTAGTAACAATACTACTGAGACCACAATTTTTCAAATATTTCTGATCTTTTGTTGGTAGTAGCAACTTAAGTAGCACTCCTATCTATCGCAATTCTTAAAGTACCAGAATACTTTCAGTTTTTACATAAAAATTCATCAAAATTAATGTTTTCCCTAAAATTTTGCATGATTTCAACTTTCAGTCCACTTTCACCCATCAAGGTGTATAAAAAGTACTGGTGTGAAAAAAGGACTACTATGGCAAGTTTTTAAAAAGTTTCTACAACTATACAAGATTCTAAAATATACATAAGTATAATACTTTAGAAAAACTAGCCACAAACAAATGCCCCCTTTTTCTAAACAAAAAATGGAATTTATTGTTGCAAGATGTGCGTATTCAATAAAGATTAGAAGTTTTAAACAATATAAGCATTATAATAAATGTTCAAATTGTTTACCACCAGCATTAATGCAGTTAAGTCATGATAGCCGAGATTGGGTGGTTTCAACTTCGAGTCAAGAGACCAGAGTTCGATCCCCAGGTGGCTGGCACCTACTAATGGGTTTTCAAAAACTTATGTATGGATTATATCGCTGGCTTGGACATAAAGACGGCGACGGGCTCACCAACTGTCACGTTGTCCCGAAAATATCTTCGGTGGAAGGCATCGTGTCTGATTTCAAATGAGCTTCGAATAGACTATGTTTTTAAGACAACCATTTAGGCATTTAGGGCGAACAGGGTGGCCATATGACAGGGCCAAGTCGCCCGATCCTACGCCCTGGATACTCTTGGTTTTAAAATTCTCGGACGTGACGGGCGTAATGAGCTGGATAATCATCATTTTGAAACCCCATGTTTTGCAAATTACGTAAAGGCTCATCTAATAATTCTGGCAGATCGTTTTGTAAAAGGTTTAAATAACTATTGCAATGTAAGTTCCCTTGTGAGTTACAAAGGGCACAATAACTTTTCTATTTAATAAATAATAAAAGTTACACTCTTACATAAGTTAATTTTGAATTGATATTGGGATTTGTTTTGTCTCATCAGGTGCGAATTTTCGTTGGCACAAGTATGTA